>JAXQQM020062925.1:0-530796 GCA_034641835.2 Pinus albicaulis | reverse complement strand
TTTGGTTCACCTGTTTACATTCATGTGACGAAGGATGCCAGGTTGAAGCTGTAGCCGACTGCGGAGGTTGGGATATTTGTGGGGTACACTGATATGCACCACAACTATCGTGTGTATTTTCTAGACAGTCGTAAGACTGTTCTGTGACGGGATATCAAATTTCATGAGGAGAAATCCATGAAGTGTTCGCTTGAGAGGGAGCCACACTTGCATGCAGATGAGGAGCTATTAGTTGCTAAGGATGAGTCTCAGGATGTGGATCAGCTACAAGAGGAGGTTCATGGAGTGGAAGAGACTGACGGCGGCGGGGGCCGCCAACCACCGAGGGGCGCAAGCGCACGCGTAAGCCGCAGCGACCGGCTCAAGATGCAGAGAAGGTTGTAGGACCACCTACAAGATACGCGTACAAAGACACACCGGACCGGTACACCGGATACATGGCTCTTGTGAGCAAATGTGTCGTGACAGAGCCATCCTCTTTCGAGGAAGCTGTGGAGGACCCCGCATGGGTAGATGCCATGGTGGAAGAGTATGATTCGATTGTCAGAAACAGTGCATGGGAGATTGTCCTACGACCTCGCAGGGGGAAATCGTGTGTGGGTCGCAGGATTCAAGCGAAATCGAAAGCGTGGTGGTCGACGAGAGTGTGGAGAAGTACAAGGCAGATTTTGCCCTAGGTTTTCGCATCGAGGGGACTCTGCATTATGAGGAGACCTTGCACCTTGCCGCAAGGTATTCTTCCATACTCTGACATGCCTAGCTCTCTCGGGCAAATTTCTGAAATACAGATGGGGTGGCACATCCATCGATGGATGTGAAGTCCGTGTTCCTCGTGTCTGCAGCTGGCCGAGGGAGGAGGTGTACATAGAGCAGCCCGAAGGTTTCGAGATCTTCAGCAGTGAGTCGCATGTGTACAGACTCAAGAGAGCACCGTATGGGTTGAAACAAGCACCTCGTGCTTGGTACACATGGATAGACAGTTATTTCACCGGACTTGGATTCTCCAAGAGTGAGGCGGATCCTAACCTGTACCAGATTGTGGTGGAGGGGAAGTTGCTGATCATTGTACTATATGTAGATGATTTGATTTTGACGGGTGATGAGCTGTTGATACTTTCATGCAAGGAGGATCTTGCTAGAGAGTTTGAGATGAAGGACTTGGGCCTCCTTCATTATTTCCTGGGATTGGAAATTTGGCAGCGCAGTGATGGACTGTTTGTTTCTCAGGGTAAGTATGCCCAAGAGATACTGGAGAAGTTCAACATGCATGGCTGCAAGCCTGTTGATACTCCTCTTCCTGGTGGTTGGAGGAAGGAGGATGCTACTTCAGCGGAGGTAGTGGATGCCACTGTTTATCGACAGTTGGTGGGGTCGCTTATGTATCTGGTCAATACACGACCCGATATATGCTATGCCGTTAACCAGCTTTCACAAGCTATGGTTAAGCCTACCAAGCTCTTCTGGAAGGCAGGCAAGCATGTATTGCGTTATCTTAGAGGCACATCGGGATATGGCTTGTGGTACAGACAGGAGGATGAGGTGAAGCTTTGTGGCTTCACGGATGCAGATTGGGCAGGGAACCCAACGGACAGAAAGAGCACATCTGGAGGGATCTTCAGTATCGGGTCGACAGCAGTTTCTTGGTACAGCAGGAAGCAGAGATCCGTGGCACTCAGTTCAGCAGAGGCTGAGTATATGGCAGCAAGCTTGGCTGCATGCGAGGCCATATGGATGAGGAAGATTCTGGTCAGGTTGTTCGGGTCGCACTTGGAGCCTACTGTGATTTATTGTGATAACCAGAGTTGCATTAAACTCTCGGCTAATCCAGTATTTCATGATAGATCCAAACACATCGACATCAGGTACCATCATATCAGAGATTGTGTGCAGCTGAGAATCATGTTACTTTCATATATTCCCACGGAGGATCAGGATGCTGACATCTTGACGAAGGCGCTCACCAGGAGCAAATTCGAATACCACAGAGGCAGGATAGGGGTTGCAGATAATCCATATCTTTTTGAGAGGGAGTGTTTAAAATGCAACAAGATGATGGAGCTTAGTGAAATGAAGTCGCCTTCACTAAGTGGGCCCGCAGGCTATTTTTGGTGCAAAGTCTATTTTTAGACTATGTCTATTTTTAGACATAGGGATCATGGTCTATGAGTTGCAGGATGCTATTTATGGATGATTGGTCGAGTTGGTAAAAATAGATGGACCTCTATTTTTAGACATTGGGCGGATTCTATTTTTAGACTATCGGGCTAAAAATAGAACAGTCAAATATTATTAACCCTTAATAATATTTAGACTATAAACATTATCTTTTCCTCTTGGAGCACTTCAGTTTGATGCTTGGATGTGGCACATGTAGCTGACAGAAGGAAATACGCTTTTCCTAAGGGTTAGTTGAGCTATTGCATGGTTGACTTTAGTTAGAACTCATGTGGCAGAGTTTGGTGGAGTTGATGAGACAGTTGGTGGAGTTATGTTATGTTTAACTTAGTTGAACTAGTTGTATTTAGTCTAATTGACAAATACACTAGTGATGAGTGGTGTGAATTAATTATTAATTAATTCACTAATTATTAACTCATAAATCAACTAAATAACACATCAGTTAACTGCAATGCATGGACAGTTCAGTGGAGACCAGTGTTAGAGGTGGGTGAAAGGGTGAGTCTACTATCAGTTGTGATTATTGGCTGTGCATGAGATTTGTACACACATTGATGGAGATTGCCAATGAGGATTGCGCAGTTGGAGTTAGTGGGATTCGAACTTGGATCTCATTCATTACTCACTTGGATTGCGCAGTAGAGGCAGGCAGACTTGTGGAGAAGATTTGAACCCATGACTTGTTCAAATCTCAGTTAGTTTGTGTGTAACTTTTTGGAGATAGTACTGAGTACTTGTGAGGAGTATTGTGCTATGTATTGTTACATGTTCTTTATCATTATAATATACAGATAGTTGGGGGTTTTCAGCTATTTTCTTTCCTCATTACATACTGTGTTGAATGTGTGCTTGATTATGTTTTAATGTGCGCATGCGACTGCTTCTATTTCCGCAAATTGATGATCAATTGTAGAAGAGGTTATGTATTATGCATGAAGCTCAAATAGTGTGTAATCAGGATAATCTCGGTGAATAATTAAGCTATTATTCAAATTTATACATCAATGTCTTCCTCATTTCATAAGATGAAAGAATCAAGATTTGAATAAATAGAATAAAGAGGAGTATTGTCTATCTTGTCTTGACTGCTAACCATATATTTCATATGTGACTCTCAGTATAATATCCTTGTCACATTGAAAACAGGGATGGTAGCATAGGACATATCTAGCAAAAGGTTCCCCTGAAGCTTGGCTCCCCAAGATATGGATAAAATCATTCCATACTTGGGAGGAATATCTGCCACTACTATGTCCATGACTAGATTCTTAGTAGGCAATTGTGCCAGGTTAACACAAATATCCTTGATCAGGCCCAAACATTTGACCCTACTTGAATCAAAAGAGTACAAGTCTTTGTACGGTTTGGTTATTTATAGGCCTAATCGCTCCATCACAACTTTAGGCATTATATTGTGAGAGCCACCAGAATCAAGCATTGCATTATGTAAGGTTTTTGTCATGTATATTTAAACTAACATAGAAAGGTGGAATGGCTCCTTCTTGATACTTTCCTTCTATTTTGGGTCCAAACAACAACTCAGGTGTGTCATCAGCCAAGTGCAAAGTGTCAGCATCATTTCCTATGTTTAGTACCTTCAAAATCTGAGACCTATACATTGGTTGAGTAACCAGTTCAGTGAGGGGCATATTTATCTTGATTTTGGAAATCTATCCCTAAAAGCTGAAAAGGTAGTTGTGTTTTGGATATGTTCACATCAGCTTTATCAACCATGAACCTTTCCATATTTTTAATTTGTTGATCCTGATTTGGAGCATTAGACAAAATGGTTTTCTCAGGGTAATTGGTGGAGGTACTAGGACAGCTAAGGCCATTGTTTGGTTGGCTTATTTTTCCTTTGTTTTTTTCAACTTTCTTAGCCATGGTGTTGACATTCTCTACTATTTTCTTAGAGGTGTTTTCAGATATTTTCCTTACAAAAGTGTTTATTTGGTCTTTCTTGGCAAAATCTAGGTACTTTTTTCTCCTAAGATCATACTGCTTATAGATTTCCATGATGTCATTTTCAAACCGCAAGTGGTAGTCTTCATAATCATCATAGTTTGTGTCAGTTTGATCTGAGGAAAATAAACCTTGTTCTTCTTTGGTGAGAATTTTTGGAAAAATACTGAGAGGGGGGGGGGGGGGGGGGGGGTGAATCAGTATTTAGAGCTTGCTGAACATATTTTAACTTTTTCTTTTATAGAATTCCATACGCAGATTTTATGAAACCAACTTGCGTATACACGCACAAATACTGAAAGAAACTAACATATACTGATACAATGTTACAGATTAGAAAAAAATTTCAGGAATAGTCTTTAACTCAGTTTATCAGTCATGCATCTATTAGATGTGTAGTAACATTAGTATAAATCATCACACAAATGAAACACACATGAACACCAGTATTTAAGGTGGAAACCCAATTCGGGAGAAAACCACTGCTGCTGTCGTCTCTATCTTCAATATTTATTGTATGGAAATTTTTTTACAATATTGTACTGATGTAGACTCATATCAGTACGCAGGCATCTACCTACAGAAAGCTGCAACCTTCTCTAGTTTTCCAGTTTCTACTGGAAGGGAGCTACAACCCCTTAATCTCATTTACCAGCTACTGCTGGAAGGGAGCTTCAACCCTCTGATTAGAACCCCATCTTCTACTGGCAGGAAGCTTCTACTTCCATACTGAAGGCTTCAACCCTCGGAACCACTGCAGACCACGTTTCATAAATTTTCATACTAGATCAAACAGCATCAACACAAAATTTTATAAACATCGACAACCATAGACTTTACCCAATACTTCAATTAGAATAGTGAGACCACTATAACCAGAACTCAAAAATAACCCAGAATTTAGAATAAATATGCAGATACAAACTCAACCCTGAACATTCGTCAACTTAAAATGCATATGCTACTTCGCTTCATTGAACCCGCATATACACACGCTTTCCTTCATACCAACTTGCGTATAACTCTATGAATACTGTTTTTCAGAATGTAATCAGTCTCAGATCTAGATCTGAGGCTTCCAGTCAGATATATTTTAGAAATGCAAAACCCTTCATCAGTTAGTCACCATCAACCGTGTTTATTCTCTCATTGACCAAACTTGCACATAATCAACTTATCAGCATATACAATATTCAAACAACCAAGATCTTCAAGAAGACTTCATTGATAGACAACAAAAAAATAGCTAAAATCACAGAAAAACATCAGCAATAAGCTTCAGAAAACCCTAAACTTCCATACGCGCTTTTTCTGAAGTAAACCCGCGTATATACGCGCTTTTACTGAGATGAACTAGCGTATAGATCTGTAAATGTAAACTTTGCAGAATAAACCAGATCTATAGAACTTACCCAGATTCCTTCATTTGAATTCAGTAAACTTGCACTAGGTCATAGATATAATCATCTCTTCAATGGATTACACAAGAGCATAGTCATTTTAGATCTAGAGATCATGAACCATCATTGTATCCATGGGTGCATCATAGATTCAGATCTATCAATTAAAATAGATTTCATCCCATGCAGATATACCTCAGAGAAAATTCTTCATTAACAACCCTTGCTATTGCACCAATTGCACTATGATCTTCTTCTCCTTATATAGATTTATCTTTTACCAATACCATGAGTCAAAACCACACAACTGCACATGGTATTCTTGGACGGAATCAAATAGACAATACAACACTCAATACTGTGGGCTAATAACATGGTAATGCCCATTGGTATCATAATTTTAGAGTGTAAAATGCATACGTGACTTGGATCATTCTTATCCACGTGTATACGTGACTTCTCGTCATAAAAACTATGTATATACTTATCCTGAATGTATACGCGGGTTGCCTTCATAAAAGTAGCATATACATTTCATCCATACGTGGGTTGCCTTCATCAAACCTGTGTATACATTGTGACATCTTATATTTATCATTTCTTTGGCACTTACTAGAATTCCTTTCTCTGTCACTTATGAACTGACCTGTAGAATCATCATTTTTACATCTTTAACAAATAGGTTTTACATCTTTAACAAATAGGTTTCTATCAAAATAGCAACTCATCAAGAGGTTTCCATCAAGTACAACATCATCAAGTAGGTTTCCATCAAGGACAACATATTTCATCATATTGCCAACAATCTCCCCCTTTGGACTTGATGGCAACCATCCATTATTCAAACACCAAGATGATCTCCCCCTTTGACATCAAGGGTAAAGGGCAGATCAATACCAAAACAGGGTTTTGTTTCCCTTGTAGAAATAAGAGCTCTGTAGATCTGATGTGCACTGAAATTACCATGCTCCCCCTGAGTTCATGCTGAATCTTCAAACATATTTTTCAATGAAGTACATGACTCTATAACTCAACCTAGTATGACCTTTCCTATCACCAAGGACTCATACATACATCAATGATCCAACCAAGTGGAATTACATCTTTGACTTAATTACCTAACCAAGTGGGTTTACAAATTTTAACAAGTCCTTAAATGACTAAATATAAAAATTTTACATCATAGGTCTCAACATGACCTTTTCATCAAATTACAGATATGAATTTTTATAAACAAAACCAAAGAATCTCAAACATGAGATCATAACATATCAACCAATCAGAATGCCAAAAATGCATCCTTTTCCACAAGACAAGTGCTCCCCCTTAGTTTGTGCATCCTGAACACCTTAAAAAACCAAATCATCAAATCATCTTCATCAAGGAGATAAATATCAGAGAATGCTATAGAAAGATGAATATTGTAACAACAGAGATTACGCAGCAATATCACAACTGTTTTGAAATGCTGACTCAGAGAATTTCTGTCAGCAATAACCTATACGTGGTTTTATGCACAGGAACTCACATATATATGTGATTTTCCTTTATGTAACCCACATATTGAATTTAATCTTCTGAAATTAAGTAGATTTGATCAGAGAGTCAGAGACAACTCCTAGCTTTTGTCTGAGATATTTGAATGCCTCCTGAGGTAGAGGTTTAGTAAATATATCAGCAACTTGTTCTTTGGAGGGAACATACTCTAATTTAACCTTTTGTTCAAGCACTTGTTCATGTAGGAAGTGATACTTTATAGGAATGTGCTTGGTATTGGAATGCATAACAGAATTCTTTGAGATACTAATGGCACTTGTATTATCACACAGAATGGAGATGGGAGGTGAACATTTAATTTGAAAGTCTTGTAAAGTTTGCATCATCCAAAGTAGTTGTGTGCAACATGATGCGACAACCACATATTCTGCTTCTATTGTAGATAAGGCAATAGAACTTTGTTTCTTACTAAACCAAGATACCAATCGAGGCCCCATATAGAATGCACCACCACTAGTGCTTTTTTGATCATCAAAATTTCCAGCCCAATCTGCATCTAAGTAAGCATGAAGAGTGAGATCAGTATTCTTTGGGTACCATAGACCAAAGTCTCGAGTCCCTTGTAGATATTTGAATATTCTTTTTACAACCTGAAGGTGTGACTCTTTTGGATTAGCTTGGAATTGTCCAACAATCCCAATTGCATGCATAATGTTCAGTCTTGTCCAGGTTAGATAAAGTAGACTTCCAATCATGGATCTGTCTTCTGGTTGATTCACTGTGGGAGAATCATCATGAGAACTGAGGTTACACCTTGCTACCATTGGTGTACTTACAGGTTTGCAGTCTTCCATCCCATACTTCCTCAAAATTTGGTTAAGATATTTTTCTTGTGATAAAAATATGCCATCGGTTGCTTGTTGCACTTGTAAGCCAAGAAAAAATGTTAGTTCCCCAAGTAAAGACATTTCAAATTCTTGCTGCATAACAAAAGAAAATTTCTAGCTCATGGACTCTTCATTACTCCCAAAAATGATGTCATCAATATATACAACTACAATCAATGGTTTATCATTTTCAGTTTTTATGTATAAGTTTCAATCAACAGATCCCTTTGAAAAACCTTGTTGATGAAGATATTTGTCAAGACAATAGTACCATGCCCTTGGAGCTTTTTTGAGACCATATAAAGCCTTTTTAAGTTTACAAACAAGTTTTTCATCATTTCCCAAAATGAATGCTTTTGGTTGTTCTATATAAACTTCTTCTTCTAGATCACCATTGAGAAAAGCAGATTTAACATCCATTTGATAAACTTTGAATTGTTGAAAGCTTGAAAAGGCAAGAAACATTCTTATGGCTTCAATTATAGATACAAGAGAAAATGTTTCTTCAAAGTCTATACCTTCTTGTTGAGCATACCCTTTAAAAAAAAGTCTAGCTTTGTTTCTAATAACATCTCCATTTTCATTTAACTTTTTTTTGAATATCCATTTTGATCCAATAACATTTTTATCATGAGATCTTGGAACCAAATCCCAAGTATGATTCTTTTCAATCTAATCAAGTTCTTCATTCATGGCTTGAATCCAAAATTCATCTTTGCTAGCTTGATTGACATTCTGTGGTTCAATAGTGGATAGAAATGCCAGATAGCTAGGAGATCCTACAAGAATTATTCTTGTTTGGACACCTAATCCCTTTTCTCCCAAAATTTGAGATTCTGGATGATTCTTTTGAACATACTTGGATGGAGCCTTTTCAGATAGATCTTCTTCTGTTGCTTCATTGGGTTCACCTTCTATATTGTTGCTATTTGATGTAGGAAGATATACATCACCATCATCTTCATTTTTTGTTGGTATTTCCCTTTTTGGAGCTGAGAGAGACTCATCAATTACAACATCAATGCATTCAACAATCTTTTGAAGTCTTTTATTGTAACATTTATATGCTTTACTTCTAGAAGAGTAACCAAGAAATATTCCTTCATCTGCTCTAGGTTCAAACTTACCAAGTTTTTCATCATTGTTCTTGATAAAAAAATTTCTTCCAAAAACTCTAAAATGCTTTACAGTTGGAAGATTACCATACCAAAGCTCATAAGGAGTTTTATCACTGTTCACACGAACATAAGCCTTGTTCAGAATATTTACGGTAGTATGTGCTGCTTCTCCCCAAAAGGTATCAGGTGTTCTAGAATCATCAAGCATAGCACAGGCCATTTGTTGCAGTGTTCTATTCATTCTTTCTACCACGCCATTTTGTTGTGGGGTTCCAGCTACAGAAAACTGTCTTTTTATGCCATGTTGTTCACAGAAATCAAAGAATTCATCTAATATATATTCCCCTCCTCAGTTAGATCTAAGAAATTTGATTTTTAGATCTAATTCATTTTCAACTAGGGCTTTGAAGATCTGAAATTTTTCAAGAGCTTCATCTTTGTGTTTTATTAACCCAATCCAACACATTCTCTAGAAGTCATCAATAAATAGAATATAGTATTGTTCTCCACGGGGTGAATTTTTCCTCATAGGTCCACATACATCAGTATGTATCAATTCAATAGGCTTACTTGCTGATCCTTCTTTGGCATTGAATTGTACTCTGGTTTGCTTACCGAATTGGCAAGATTTGCATATGGTACTTTCAAGCAAAGTGATGTTGGGAAGATCATGAACAACTTTGAGTCTGCTAGATTTACTGATTTGAGAAAACCTCAAATGCCCCAATATTTTGTGCTATAACCAATTTTCTAAAGATTTACCCAAGTAACATTGTTCTTTGCAACCTTTCAGTACATACAAATTGCTTGGTGTTCTAGTTCCTTTGATTACTGTTTTTCCTATGTCAATTTCACGTACCACACATTCTTTGGAACTAAAGACAACTTCATTTCCTTGATCACACATTTGACTCACACTCAATAGGTTATGTTTTAATCCATCCACATACATAACATTGTTAGCTTTTATCGTTTCCTTTAATGAGAGCAGGAGTATCACTTCCAAAGGTAACATTCTTTTCTATTTCTAGAGCATTGTATGCAAGTAGTTTATTTCTATCACCTGTCATGTGCTTTGAACATCCGTTATCAATGTACCATTGATTTTCTTCCCCTTCTGAAAATAAGAGTATGCCACAGTTCTCAACCTGTAAATCCTTCTTTCACCATACCTTGGAATTTGAAGGTATATGCTCTTTTGGCTGAAGTTTTCTCCTGCATTCAAATTCTTCATGACCAAAGTTATTGCAATAAGCACATTCAACTTCATTTTGAAGAGCAGAAAAGTTGTTATAAGTATTCTTCTTTATTCCAGTCTCATTTTTTTCTTTCTTTCTTCTCTGGTCATGATGGTTTTTTTTGCAACACATTGAATAGCTTTATGACCAAAATTATGACATGAGAAACATTTCCAATTAAAGAAGAAATTTTTGCGATCATGAAACCTTCTATTTGTGTTTATCTGCTGATTGGTCTTTCTCTGATTGATATTCTACTATTGTTCTTTGTATTAAAGTGGTCATGCTTTACCTTCGAAGTTTCTTTGTTCCCTTGCTAAGTGACAGAATGTTGTAGGCTGGCTTTAGCTACATTTAGATAGCTTGGTGCTGAAGACTGAGATGTCTCTCCAATATAACCAAGACTTGTTTTTATAAGAGGAGAGCATTGTACCTTGATAATTTCATCTAAGGTTTCAGATCCTTTAGCAAATCTAAGATTTAAAGTTTTCACTTTCTCAATTTCTTTTCTTAGACCTACTATTTCACATTCTAATTTCTCATTGTGCTTCTCTTTTTCCATAAGCTAATTTTTTAGAGTATCTATGGCAATTTTGTTTTCTTCCAAACATATTTTGAGATGATTTATTTCTTCAAGAAAGTCCTTTTATTCTAATGCATCCATAAAGGTATCACTAGAGTCCTTTTCAAAAGCCATAAGAAGTCTAATATCTTGATCAGATTCTCCTTCTTCACTACTTGATCAACCGTCACTATCTTCATGAGTATAATAGCTTTTTCTATTGATAAACCATTTCTTATTTCCTCTAGCCACTTCTTTTCCCTTTTCATGACTATATTTATGGGGACATTTAGTAGCATAATGACCAAGTCTTCAACAAGAAAAACATTTAAAAGGAAGCTTCTTCCAGTGCCAAGTTGTGGCTTCTTTACAAAATTTATCTCATCTTCTTCTGAAACATACCCTGATCCTTCTTGTTCTTCCACTTCCTTTCCTTTTGCAGTAGCTCTAAAGATAGCTTCTTTGACTTCATATGGACCTCATTTTCTCATTTCACAAGCAGTAAAAATACCATGTAGTTGAACAATAGTAAGAGTTTGTAGATCATGCTTCTCTTCAATGGCAGACACTTTTGACTTGAATTTGGAAGTTAGAGATCTTAAAACCTTTTCTACCAGAGTAGTGTCAGTTATGGTTTCACCCAGATTTCTAATATGATTTACAATATCATCTAGACATAAGAAGAAACTGGCAATGCTTTCCTCATTATGCATTCTGAGATCTTTACATTGAATTCTGAGTGTTTGGAGTTTAGCACTTTTTACCTTGGTATCACCTTCATAGCTTAGAATAATTTTGTCCCATATCTCCTTTGTTGTATTCAACTACATGAATTTGACAAATTCTGATTCAGTCAGACTTCCCAATAATGCATTGACCGCCTTTGCATTAGTTTCATATTTCTTTCTTTCTGCTGCATCTGTTGGAACTGATGTTCGATATTGATAACCTCCTTCAACTATTGCCCATACATCTACTCCAAGAGATTGAAGATAGGATCTTTTCCTTGTCTTCCAGAAGATTAAATTGTTTCCATTGAAGAGAGGAGGCCTGATAGATGCTATCCCATCTTTATTTCTCATCCTAGCTGATCTTCCTTCTAGCGATTAAGCTTCTTCAGAAGGACCTGCTCTGATACCAATTGTTGGAAAAATACTGAGAGGGGGAGTGGGGGGCTGAATCGGTATTTAGAGCTTATTGAACATATTTTAACTTTTTCTTTTATAGAATTCCATTCGCAGCTTTTATGAAACCAACTCGCGTATACACGCACAAATACTGAAAGAAGCTAGCATATACTGATATAATGTTACAGATTAGAAAAAAATTTCAGGAACAGTCTTTAACTTAGTTTATCAGTCATGCATCTGTTAGATAATATGTGCAGTAATGGCAGTATAAATCATCACACAAATGAAACACACATGAACACCAGTATTTAAGGTGGAAACCCAATTCGGGAGAAAACCACTGTTGCTATCGTCTTTGTCTTCAATATTTATTATATGGAAAATTGTTTACAATATTTTACTAATGTAGATTCATATCAGTACATAGGCATCTACCTGCAGAAGGCTGCAATATTCTCTCATTTTCCAGTTGCTACTAGAAGGGAGCTACAACCCTTTAATCTCCTTTACCAGCCACTACTAGAAGGGAGCTTCAACCCCCTGATCAGAACCCCAGCTTCTACTGGTAGGAAGCTTCTACTTCCATATTGAAGGCTTCAACCCTCAAAACCACTGCAGACCACGTTTCATAAATTTTCATACTGGATCAAATAGCATCAACACAACTTTTTATAAACATCGATAACCATATACTTTACCTAATACTTCAATTAGAACAGTGAGACCATTGTAACCAGAACTCAAAAATAACCCAAAATTCAGAATAAATATGCAGATACAAACTCAACCTTGAACATTCATCAACTTAAAATGCATACGCTACTTCGCTTCACTGAACCCGTGTATACAAGTGCTTTCCTCCATACCAACCTGCGTATAGCTTTATGAATACTGGTTTTCAAAATTTAATCAGTCTTAGATCTAGATCTGAGGCTTTCAATTAGATATCTTTTAGAAATGCATAACCCTTCATCAGTTAGTCACATTCAACCATGTTTATTCTCTCATTGATCATACTTGTACATAATCAACTTACCAGCATATACAGTATTTAAAAAACCCAGATCTTCAAGAAGAATTCATTGCCAAACAGCAGCCAAATAGCAGGAATCATAGGAAAAACATCTGCAATAAGCTTTAGAAAACCCTAAACTTCCATACGTGCTTTTTCTGAAGCAAACCCAAATATATACGCGCTTTTACTGAGACGAAATAGCATATAGATTTGTAAATGTAAAATTTGCAGAATGAACCAGATCCATATAACTTACCTAAATTCCTTTATTTGACTTCAGCAAACTTGCGCCAAGTCATAGATCTAATCATCTTTTCAATGGATCACACAAGAGCATAGTCATTTCAAATCTAGAGATCATGAACCATCATTGTATCCATGGGTGCATCATATATTCAGATCTATCAATTAAAACAGAGTTCATCCCATGCAAATATACCTCAGAGAAAATTCTTCATTAACAACCCTTGCTATTGCACCAATTGCACTATGATCTTCTTCTCCTTATATAGATTTAGCTTTTACCAATACCATGAGCCAAAACCACACAACTCCAGCTGGTATTCTTGGATGGAATCAAATAGACAATACAATGCTCAATACTTTGGGCTAATACCATGGTAATGCCCCTTGGTATCATAATTTTAGAGCGTAAAAGGCATACACGACTTGGATCGTTCTTATCCGCATGTATTCACGACTTCTCGTCATAAAAACTACATATATACTTATCCTGAATTTATACGTGGGTTGCCTTCATAAAAGTAGTGTATACATTGCATCCATACACGGGTTGCCTCATCAAACCTACGTATACTGTAATATTCCTAACTAGACCAAGCTAATAGGAATATTTCATTCTGTTTTTAATTTTATTTATTGATGAATAAAATGTAGAGGACATGAAAAACTCCTTAAACATAAAAATAAATCAATGCCCAATGTGAACAGATACAAATCAGGGCTTTCTTAATAAAATCCACTTGTGTGTGAACAATATTGAGCCACTTGACTGGGTCAACACGACCAAATCACTAAGCAGACCAGATACATTGAACCACTTTGAAGACCCAGTGCGGTTCTAGAAGGAGGACCCCATGTGAAAGGGGTTAATTCATTTGAGGTGGTTTAGGGTTTTTCACATCTGCATCTTATAAAAGGAAGGAGAAGGCTCAAGATAATTTTGTTGAATATGATATGATTTCATAGAATTAAGTCTGATTAGACTAATTCAAATTCTTTAGGTTGTTTAGCAAGAGAATAGTGAGGGTTTCCTGTTTAGGAATCCTCCCTCCTTCCTTGAGGATTTCTTGGAGGAGATTGTGCTACTTTGGTCCACTATCTGGCATTGGCCAAGCTTCATCTCTCTTTAGCAGCATGAATCCAGTGAGGGTTTCATTGTCTAAGTGAGTTGCAGCAAGTGGGATTCTAGATCTGCAGAGATCTAGCTTGTTTTAGGAGCCCCTTCTCATGGAGTGTGTCTTTTAACCTCCTGGAAGAGTTCCTCTCTTGTTTGGGCTTCAGTTATAGATCTTGGCATCAGGCCAAAGTGTTCTCCACTTCATCTATGCAGTCCCTTGAGGAAACTGCGTCCTTTTTTCAGGTAGAGTTGTAGTTTGGGTTTTGCATCAGTTTAGAGGATAGATCTTTGGTGAAAGGGATCCTTCTCTTCACTATGGTGATCCATAGATTGGCCAACCAATCTATGTTCCATTTCATATTTGATCTACTGTGTATCATGTTCTTTATAAATTTCTAAATTTTACTGTAGATCCATGGTGTAGATCTCATATCTAATCATTGTTATTCATCTTCTGCTAAGATCCCCAAGGGGAATGTACTAAAAAGCTCTTTTTGCATATATATCCCATTCAGATCTATCATTTTGAACTCATATCTATTATATATCTTAAATATAATAAAAAATTGCTTTATCTTCCTGAATATTATGCTATCTGGTTCATCTTGCATTTCCTGGTATCATAATGCTTGGTTTTGAGGCTTTTCCTCATGTATAAATCTGTATTTTCTAATATAAAGCCATTGAATCATATTATAAACTTTCCATACTAATATTCTTGCATAAAATCAGCTAAATCCTCAGAAATTCACGTTGTAGAAGCTTCAGTAAAATCTGCATACTTCAAGCTATGGGAAAACAGGGTTTTTAAGCCTAGTCGGGAGTGGGAGACCTGTTTAACATAGTTAAACTTATTTTTTTGAGCTGAAATTTGGAGCGTAGGTCCCTCATGACCTAAGATATCAGATCCAACCATCATCCCATCTTATTTTTACGCAGAAACCTGAATACATTCATTTTAGGGCCAAAATCACCGCTTTCCCCATCTTTTGTGAGTAGAATTAATCTTGCTTCTTGTTGTTGTACATATAATTATTGCTGAGGTGTTTATTAAGACATTTTAGGGCTATTAGCTTGCTATTGTTCCAGTATTTTTTTTACATACTGCTGCAGCCCTTCATTGGGCATTTTCTTGAAGACAACTAGGTGTGGGAGATCTGTTTAACCCACCTAGAGTGATTTCTTTTGAGCTTCCTCTTGGATTTCAGTCTTAGATACTCTTATCTAATGGATCCAAGGGATATTTTGGGTTTCTGAAGCACACATTCCTTAAAAATACAATTTTCAGGCTTGTCTTGCTGAGCATTTCCAATTTGGAATATTACAGTGGTATCGAAGCATGATCTCTAGCTCAGCCTGTGATTTCTATTCATCAGAGAAAGTAAGAAGAAAATTAGAAAAAATAGAGCTGGAGAAGATGAGCTTTGTCTCATCATTTGTCAAATCCATGAAGAACCTCCCCAAGGATGATGAGCAGAGAGAAGAGGAAGGCCCCTGCACTTCCTATTCTCATCAAGAAGACAGAGAAATAAGGAGGATAGATCCTGAAAATACCTTGGATAGATCTACAAGATCTGTGCATAGGGAAAGTTCTACATCCTAATTTTATGGGTATTAGCACTCAGCCATACCATCAAAGTTACAATTTTCTATCAACAACTTCTTCATGAAGAGGAAGAAAGGAGATGTGCCAAAGAGAGATATTCTTGAAGAATCCTTGTGGGAGTGTGAAGCTCAATCAAAAGAGTTTTCTTCCAAAGAATATGACATGGGGATTCCTCCTTCAAGAGAAGACCAAGATCTGAGGTCTCCTATTGAGGATGAGGCATTTTCCATTTTTGAAGAAAAGGTTGGGGGTGACTACACAGTCATAGCAAGAGCACCTATAGCATTTCATGAAGAAGAAGAAGGAGCAACTGCTCCAAGGAGAAAAACTCTTGAAATTTTGCAAAGAATCCCAAAGAATATCACATATGAATATTGTGGCACAATTCATGTGCAGCATGTGCCATCCTTATCAAATGGTGGGATCCTAAAGATTGCAGATGATGAAGGGGAGGGCAAGCCTCAAATGGTAAGAAACATTTACCCCTATTTATTTCAGAAAAATGTTGCACAAAGAAGGCTGAAAGATATATTCAAGAAAAATAAGGATACATTAGTCCATGCATCTCTCCATGATCTATGCCTTGATGTCTCCTTACTTGGAAGAATTTCACCAGGGGATTTCCCTGATGAAAATAAGAACAAAGTGTTCCCTCAATGTTGTGCATTGGTGTCACATTCTGATAAGGGAGGAGCTATCACGGTGTTGGAGACTAGGGGTAAGAAGCATTCTTATGCAAATCACATCTTAATATATGATTGCATGCATTTTTTTACCTTACATATGCAGGCCATGACTCCCAAAAGGAGTGTCCTACCTTATAAGCTCCATGGCAAACTATGGGCCAAGTCTATTTACAATTATGGCCTCTCCCTTTATAGGCTAAGGGGGATTTTACAGCATGATGGGTGCTTTCCCAAGGCACCAAACATATATCTCACTTTCATCCATGGTGAGATGATAAGAGTAGCAGGTAAGTGGCATGTGAACCACTTACCACATCTAAATCTGAAGCAGGAAGGAGATAACCTATGTTGGTTTTTGTTGGGTGAGTGTGGGTACTCCCCAAAATTTCTAATTTTCTTGTCTCATGCCTTGGATTTCTATAAAAGGATGCATAAGAGGAAGGCATCATCTTGGGTTGACAAGAAGGAAGTATGGACACCACATAATGAATTCCATATCCATACATTTACTTTTTCCTACAATGTATGTACATGTATTTCTGTTCAGAATGTATTTCAAAATCATGTATGTACTTGGGCTTGGGAGAAATTGTAACCTTCTCATGAGTTGGAATAAGGAGACTTGTTCATATCATGATATTGATGCTCCAAACATGAAAGGAGGGATGACACATTGGGTGAATGTGCTCATGGGGAATGGAATCTCCCATATTTGTTCATACTTCAAGAAGAGGATAAAACACTACATGGCTACTGCATTGTATATCTTGTTTCTTTTTACAAAGGGCCATGTATTGAATTTGTGTCACGAAGATAAGTCTCTCACATGGGAGAATTTGGAGCATGACATGTGTTGTTTGAATCATATTCAGCCAACACCTATTATCCTCCACTATTTTCAAGCTTTGACGAAGCTTATTGCAGCAAGTAGGTGGTGGGATGGCCACTTATTATGTTATGATTTGAAGCAGCGTGGGAAGGGAAACTTTCCACATGACACCTTTGGCATGGAAGGGGTCAAAAAGGAAGAGTTAAATCAGCGCACTCTTTCTTCTTTTAAGAGAATAGATCCATGCACCATTCCATTGATGGGGGAAGGGTTATTGGTGAAGAACATGATCATGTTACGTATGCTTTATATTCTGATTTCATGCATTCTTACACCATGTTTTTACAAGCCATGGCTCCAAGGAGTGTTATATCATATGAGATTCTTGGCCAACATTGGGCCACAAAAATTTCTGAACTAGGCCACTCCCTTGAGAGGAAAAGGGAGATTTTACAACATGATGGGTGCTTCCCCAAAGCACCAAACATACATCACATTTACATCCATGGTGATATGGTGTGGGCAGCAAGTAAGTGGTGGGAAAACCAATTACCATATCTATATTTGATGCAAGCAGGGGATGCATTGTGTTGGTTCCACATGTGGGACTATGACCGACCTCCATATGTGCAATTTTATGTTTTCAAGCACATTGTTTTGATTCCCTATCTTGATAATGTACTTGTAATTCAACAAGGATGTATGGGGAAGAAGGAAGGATGACATGTGCCTCATGGGATGGCTACTCTCCATGTATTTTATGTTTTCTTGTTTCAGGGAGACCATGGGGGCAAACCATGTTTGTTTCACATGATCTATTATCTTCTTATGGGATAAGTTATTTGCATAGAACCTTGGAGGAGCAAGACATGGATGGATGAATTGGTGAGAACTTGGCTTATGGAGGAAGCTTATCTTATGTTGGTGTCACCAAGGAGGAGATTTTGCAGCACTCACCTTGCAGTTTCTTGAGGACAAGCAACAATTTTGGAGGGGAGGACTATAATATTCCTAATTAGCCCAACCTAATAGGAATATTTCATTCTATTTTTAATTTTATTTATTGATGAATAAAATGTAAAGGAGGACATGAAAAACTCCTAAAAAATAAAAATAATTCAATGTCCAATGTGAACAAAGAAAAATTATGGCTTTCTTAATAAAAGCCACTTGTGTGTGAACAGGACTGGCCCACTTGACTAGGTCAACAGGACCAAATCACTAAGCAGACCAGATACATTGAACCACTTTGAAGACCAAGCGTAGTTCTAGAAGGAGGACGCCATGTGAAAGGAGTTAATTCATTTGAGGTGGTTTAGGGTTTTGCACATTCTCATCTTATAAAAGGAAGGAGAACGCTCAAGAGAAGGTTGTTGAATATGATATGATTTCATAGAATTAAGTCTGATTAGACTAATTTGAATTCTTTGGGCTGTTTTGCAAGAGAATAGTGAGGGTTTCCTATTTAGGAATCCTCCCTCTTTCCTTGAGGATTACTTGGAGGATATTGTGCTGCTTTGGTCCACTATCTGGCATTTGAAAAGCTTCACCTCTCTTTGGCATTATGAATCCAATGAGGGTTTCATTGTCTAAGTGAGCTGCAGCAAGTGGGATTCTAGATCTGCAAAGATCTAGCTTGTTTTAGGAGCCTCTTCTCATGGACTGTGTCTTTTAACCTCCTGGAAGAGTGCCTCTCTTCTTTGGGCTTCAGTTACAGATCTTGGCATCAGGCCAAAGTTTTCTCCACTTTATCTACGCAGTCCCTTGAGGAAACTGCGTCCTTTTTGCAGGCAGAGTTGCAGTGTGGGCTTTTCATCAATTTGGAGGATAGATATCTGGTGAAAGGGATCCTTCCCTTCACTGTGGTGATCCATAGATTGGCTAACCAATATATGTTCCATTTCAGATCTGATCTACTGTGTATCATGTTCTTCAAAAATTTCTGAAGTTTACTGTAGAGCCATGGTGTAGATCTCAGATCTAATCATTGTTATTCATCTTCTGCTAAGATCCCCTAGGGGAATGTACTAAAAAGCTCTTTTTTCATATAGATCCCATTCAGATCTATCATTTTCTACTCATATATGTTCTATATCTGAAATATAATAAAACATTGCTTCATCTTCGTGAATATTACACTTTTTGGTTCATCTTGCATTTCTTGGTATCATAATGCTTGGTTTTAAGGCCTTTCTTCATGTATAAATCTGTATTTTATAATATAAATGCATTCAATAATATTATAAACTTTCCATATT
This sequence comes from Pinus albicaulis, assembly GCA_034641835.2. NCBI lineage: Eukaryota > Viridiplantae > Streptophyta > Pinopsida > Pinales > Pinaceae > Pinus > Pinus albicaulis. The sequence continues at coordinate 511,070 of JAXQQM020062925.1, read as the reverse complement.
GATATTCCTAAATAAAATAAGCTAACTCCTCAGAAAATCATGCTGTATAAGCTTCAGTAAAATCTTCATACTTCAAGCCATGGGAAAACAGGGTTTTTAAGCCTAATCAGGAGTGGGAGACCTGTTTAACATAGTTAAAATTATTTATTTGAGCTGAAATTTGGAGCGTAGGTCCCTCATGACCTGAGCTATCATATCCAACCGTCATCCCATCTTATTTGTACGCAGAAACCTGAATACATTCATTTTAGGGGAAAAATCACCGCTTTTCCCCATCTTTTGTGAGTAGAATTAATCTTGCTTCTTTCTGCTATACGTATAATTGTTTCTGAGGTGTTTATTAACACATTCTAGGGTTATTATCTTGATTTTTTCCCATTATTGTGTTTACATACTGTTGTAGCCCTTCATTGGGCATTTTCCTGAAGACAACTAGGTGTGGGAGATCTTTTTAACCCAACTAGAGTGATTTCTTTTGAGCCTGCTCTTGGATTTCGATCTTGGATACTCTGATCTAAGGGATCCAAGGGCTGCTCTATGTTTTTGAGGCACACATTCTTGAAAAATTCATTTTTCAGGCTTGTCTTAATGAGCATTCCCAATTTGGAATATTACATATACATTGTGACATCTAATATCTATCATTTCTCTGGCACTTACTGGAATTCCTTTCTCTTTCACTTCTAAATTGACCTGTAGAATCATCATTTTTACATCTTTAACAAATATTTTTTACATCTTTAACAAATAAGTTGTTATCAAAATGGAAACTCATCAAGAGGTTTTCATCAAGTACAGCATCATCAAGTAGGTTTCCATCAAGGACAACATATTGCATCATATTTCCAACAAGAAAAACATCTTCTTCATTATCATAACCTATTAGATTTATATGGCTTTCTTCAGGTTCTATAATTTCTCCTTCTTCTTCATCTACACAGTTTTTTTTAAAGGGAGGTTTGATTTGTTGATCACTTTCCCTTGGTTTGATTTGATGACTGTCTCTTGTAAAGTTTTGAGCTCTATTCCTATTTTGGTAATTAGCTCGATTCTCCCTAGGAGGTGTCCTTCCGTTCAAATTTATCCTTTCTATCATTCTCTCCATAGTTCTCATTAGGTTGACCATTTTGGTATCAGAAAAGGAGTGTTAGTATGAATCTTAATTGCAAGTGTAGGAAAAAAGACCACTTTAGTTGTGCATAATAAACAGCCCTAGAAACAAAGATCGCTGCCAATATCCTTAGATCTGCAATTAGTTGATCAAGATAAATGCTGCAGAAATCTAGATCTATGCATCAAAAGACATTAAGCAGTAAATAAAAACAAGATTTACTCCAATGCATCTAATAGAAAAGACAAGAATATGTTGAATGAATTTTGTATTAAGGGCACCTAGGAGGAAAACATAGAAGGATGTTACCAGTTCTCCTCAATGGGATGGGTTCTTGTAAGTCCTCAGCACTTCAGATCTAAAATCCCTCTCCCTTGATGGTGTAGAAAACCCAGAAAAAAAGTGGAACTCAAAGGGAACTCACAAGAAAATGGCAGCAAAATATGACAGTGATGGTGGATCAAAGTCAGACCAAAAGTAATGATCTAGAGTGATCTTTAGGCAATAAAAGGTAGTGAATGAATGGAAAAACCCTTCTATTTATAACAAAATATTGAGTTAGTCTAGATATTGGTGCATAATTAAAATATTATCAACCATATCAAGATCCAACTTTTATGGAATATTTTATTATATTTGTTGGAGGGAAAAAAATTTGACTTGGGTCAAACCCCTTTATTTGTAAATAATAAATAAATAAATTATTTATTTATTATTTTAAGGATGTGGTTGAGTAATAATCAAATAAATAATTATTTATGAATGATTTAGTCAAATTTAACAAGGAATATTACTTAAATAAGGTTTAAATAATTATTCCTAGAAAATAATAAGATAAATAGTGATTTATCTAATTCATTTTCCTGTTTTGGGTTAAATATGACCAGGAATATTAATTAAACTATTGTTTAACTAATTATTCCTTGAGAAAAATCAAACAAATGTAGATTTATTTAATATTTCCTCAATGGGTCTCCTGTTTAGACCATAAAAAACTTAATAAAGGTGGTTTACTAAGTTACTTTTCATAGTGAAAGCAATTTTACTTAGGGTAAAATTGGTCTTACATGGTGTACTTAGGTCCATATAATAGTAACAGGTTACATGACCAAAAAATGGTGTAACAGATTGCCCCCCAGTGTGCAAGCATTAGGAGTTAATCGTATGATCGAAGTATGTTGTAAGAACTCAATCACTAGACTCCGAAGGGGAAGTCAGAGAGAGAGAAATATAAGGTAGACCGAAGCGCTAAAGGACTAGACCCTGAGGAGGTGAGACTTATAGGGGCGAAAAATCTCTTTTATGAGTGAGTACCTGTGCTATAGGCGGTGGGGGAGGCATACCTATGCCCTCCGAGACAAAGTACAAAGAATGATGCATCCATTAAATAAGGGACTAAACTATATAATACATGCTGGTATAAACATGAGCCAGATAAAAAATAGGATAATGAATCCCACATACATACTGTGCCTATGATAACAACCATGACTTATACAATAATATCTGAGTACATGAGATACAAATACAACCCAAATGCCCCTGTAAATATGAAAGGGCTTTCAAAATCTGACTGATACATGCAAACAAAAAGGCGTTGCAAGCAGTTGAGGCCAACATCATTAAATATATAGAGTTGCATCAAATATTGTAATGAGGAGGTCATCCGGGCATGTGGGGGACTACCTATAGGGCCACCCCCTCATGAGAGCTGAAACATCTCACATACACACGAGAATCACTGGTCCAATATACTGCATCACTGAACCATAAAGTATATGGATCTCGATCATGCTCTAAGGAGATGGAGCTGAGAAACAATCAAGTCAAAGGGATGTAAGGAGTCCCTTTTCCTAATCCAAGGCACCGAACAAGAGTGGAAGCTAGAACCAAGGTACAATGCCCTCTAGACCTATCTTCTAGAATGAATGATCTGATGTCGACAGAAGGAGGTTCGCCATAGGTGAGGTAATAAGGGATCCTCAACTAAGGCACGAGAGAAAATAGTAGAGCGACTCACAGACTGACACTAGGGATGATGATTAAATGGGCGGGGTACTGAGTATTGGATGGATGACTTCCCTTGTTAGAGCATAAAGGGCATGGATGACCTGGCAAGGACTAGCACAGTATCAAGGGGGATAGGGAATAGTAGGATTGGAGGCCATAATGTGCGACACAAGAGAGGGACCAGGCAATGAAGGATGGAGGACTATAGTGGGATATAAAGGGACTTGGCATAGACTCCATGAATGCAATTATGACTCAACTCAGGTGCTCTAAACAAGGGTGACTTGATGATGCTGCCAGACAGTAAAGGTCCAATGGGGACCGTAAAAACATGAGTACAAGATGGTAACTCGTGATGAAAATCAACACAAGCATGGACAAGTATGGAGGCATAGAGGTGCCCTATGTACAAGTGTTGCAAGTGAAGAAATTTGATTTTGAGGAGTGGTGAAGTGACCCTTCTTGGACAAAATGTGTCATGGTGAAGTATAAAATCACAAAAAACTAACAGATACCCATTTGAGGGCTCGATGAGAGATTTCCAATGGTACAGACGGTTTGTCGAACTGAGGTATGGTTTGGCAGCAGTAGGCGAAAGAAAAAATTGGGGTTTCTCTTTAAATAAGGCATTTTCCCTCCAAATTCACTCATTTGCATGTGGAGTTGTGGTGAATGTAGAGAGGAGAGAAGGCCCTAAATCTTGCTGTGATTGTAGCAGACAAACTGACCGTTGGAATTGAGATCCATCAGTTGCAGGTAAGAGGCCTAACCCCACTCTTCATTTCAATGGACTGAAAGTTCAGTTTACATACCCAAAGCTCATGAACAGGTCAAGTCACACTTTTTGGGGTCTGTTCTACAACCTGGGTAGTAGACACTAAGCAGAAAACTACGACCTGTCCTAGGAAATGACCTGAAAAGTGCGACCTATCAGAGAAAGGGGGTTTCATTACTGTTTTTGGATAAGATCTGGGATTTTTATTGTTCAAGGGCATAAGTGCCCCCAAGCATGTTTTGGTCATGCCAAAATTTATTTAGAAAAAGGGGAATCTAAACACATTTTTATGATGTGGTGCGCCATTTGTTTTCATTATGGTTATGCAGTTCGAGAAAGGGAACGGAGGATTACCAATATCTTTTGGTACTGCATACATGAAGAAAATTGACTTAAGTTTTTGGGTTGGCATGCATGGTGTCACTATCCCAAATAGAGGATTTGGAGATAATGAACTGGTGCTCTCCTAGAAAAACCATAGGTTGGTCAACAATAATGTCTAGGAGACTGGGTTGCTGATGTAAGATGAAGGAATGACGAGGGGTATCATCCCTAGAGTGTTCTGAAGTGATATGGGACTCTAGAGGTTTTTCTAGATGGGGAATAATAATGCTGCTAGAGTCGACACGACCAGATACACTAGGAGAGTTGCGGAGAATTGCTTCTACTAGACTCTCAAATATGGGTGCCCCCTTACCCAAAAATTTGGTGTAAATGTAATGGCCACAAGGTGTATGTGGTTTGAATGCATGGGTTCGATATAAGGGGGAATAGATAAAGTTAGGGTTGGTAAATGCTTCCATAATGTTGTCATCATAATAGAAGATGGGTTGACTGGTGGAAGAAAAACCACCAGATGCAGCGAAGCTACCTGACTCATCATCATGAGAAGAGAGGCTCACATGCGCATCGTCATGGAGGGTGATGAAAGAACAAGTAGATGAAGGATCCACCGATGTTGAGCCCAAGGTGATCACTAAAGGGAGGTCAAGCGAAACAGAGGGGGAAGGCCCAGGGGGGTCTTCTATTGAGGATCTCATAGATGATGACAGGTAGTGGATAGTGGCCAAAGAATCTATCATTTTGACATCCAAAGGGAAAATTTCAATGGGAGTGGATGTGTCCTCTGGTTTTGCTGAGGCAAAATGCACAAATAAGGGAGAAGTGGACTCATTTCACTTGGCCTTGAATTGGAAAAATGCTGCTAGAGAGGTCCGAAAGTCCTCGAGGTAGGGACAGAGGTGAGTATAGTGGCCAAGGAAATCACATAAAGCACAAGGATGATTTGTGCGCAAAGACTTGAGTTTCAGGACTGAATCAGGTATAGTGACATAAAACCTCTGGGATGTTAGATTTTGGAAACGCTTCGTTTACCATGGGCTTGAGGTGAGGCAACTTCGGACAGGTATGGGTGGCATGACCAACAACATCACACAAAGCACATTGGATAGTATGCTTTGGTAGCCTAGGAGGGGCAGGGTTTTTCAGGCCAACCTTGTCTTTAGATGCCTTCTTGTTGGCTTTGCCCCTGTTACCCGAAGCTATCGCAATAGGAGGAGGTTCCCATTGAGGTGGTTGAGGCACTGTAGTAGTGGGAGAATTCATAGGGACCGGTTGAACCAGGGTCAAAGCAAGATAAGGTTTGGGTTGACCAGGGGGGAGCGGCTGGGGGATCAAGGTACGAGACGGGAATCCCTAGATTCAAGTTAGGAAGAGATAGGGTAGCCATGATAAGTACCGAGTACACTCCATTAGGGGGAGCTAGGAATGGTATCTGACCAGAGGGGTAATGGCCAGGCAAGACAACTCCAAGATGGTTAAGGCCTGGAGGAACCATTCCAGGAGGATAAAGAGGCTCATTAATACTAGCTGTAGGTGAAGGGCTAGGAGGAGGAGGCCCAGGAAGCTGAATCAAAGGGCTAGGAGTAGGCTATGGAGGGCGAGGAGGCTACCAAATAGCTGAAGCATGCCGCTTGAGAGAAACCCGAGATGATTGCATCATGAAAACATTCGATGAGATGGGATCAAAGATAGGAGGAGGGAGACCAGGGAATGTACCAAGAAAAGAGGAATATTTGTAAACTCCAAGTGAGACACTGGTCATAGGATCAATAGTTTTCTTATTGGCCACCGAAGAGATGATGGACTTAGGGGAGGTCTGAGACTTCGGTTCGTAATATGTTAACTGGTCAATGGTGACTATCTTTCCATTATGAGGGAAGGGCATCTTGCTATGAACCGCAGATGGGACAACAGACATCACATAGGTGTAGCTACAACCCAATAGAATTTTGTATTCTAAAGGGGCATCAATGACTTCTACGTCAACGCAAACAGTCTTTCCCGCAAGAGCAATAGGACAATTATAGAACAGGCCAATGGGCTGGGAGGCTGGCCATCCAACACTCGAAGAGTGATCATGAAAGGAGCCAACTGAGGTGATCCGAGTTGCTTCCAAATCGAAGCAAACATCTCACAGGTGGATGCCCCCTTATCAATGATACACTGGGAAACATTGGCGTTCCGGATCTTGACTGGGATTTGGAAGGCAACAGAAGCAGGAAGAGGAGGATGTTTTGACATATCAGCATCAAAGAAAATCAAGTGATCATATCAAGGATCTACAGTGTCGATGGCAGATAGTAGAGTTTTTCATTGTGAAGGGCATGACTAGAGGAGTTCCAGCATTGAAATAGCAGCAGGAGATTGTGCCAAATCATCTACTATGCTATACAAATGGGTAGCTTTGCCAGAAGCAGAATTTTGGCGTAGTGGTCCCTTAGGTATCTTGGTACGAACCTCTACCTTAGGCTAATGGATCTGCAAAGGGCCATTAGGTGTCGAAAGAGGCTATGTAGGACCTGAAGAAGGTGGCTCGGGGACAAACGTAGTGGGAGGCTTGTTGTACAGATGGGACTGAGTCTGAAGGTTGAGGTCAACAATAACATGTTGGTTAGAGTTCATCATGAGAATATGGTAATCAAAGGTACCAGATGGAAGAGGTTGAGTGGCCACCTAACCTTCAGGTGGTTGGGTAGCCACAAATCCTTGCTGAGGGAAAGGATTAGTAAACACAGCCGGTTGACTAGGCGCAGGACTGGGAGGGACGGAAGGGGAGGCTTGCTGCCCTCACAAAACTACTTGAGACTCCCACCTCTTCTTAATCTATGGTAAAAGAGGACAATCATGCATGTAATGACCCTAAACACCACAAAAAGAACAAGGCTTATTCGTGCGAACAGGCCTGTCCTGCTTGGTGCCCTGTTGTTGGTTAGCAGTGTTAGGAGCATTATTTTGTAGATTAGGTCCAGGATTACTAGGAGCAGATTGATTTTGAGTGCCTTTCCTCTTTTTTTTGGAAGGATGAGGATTATTTGCACCCTACTGTGCATACACCTTCCCCTGAGGGGGCGGTGGTTGCTGTTGCAGGGGTTGAGAAGGCAAGGGAGGTGAAGGTGCTAATGCTGGAGGATTTGGAGCACCAGGTTGTGGATACAGATAATAATGAGGTTCGGAAAAAGGAGGAGGCATGTCGTATCCTGAATAAATGCTATCAGGATGGGGAAAGGTGATGGAGGTGCTGGCCCCTCCTTGAGGAAACCATAGCCCATAGGAGGTTGAGCGTATGGATGAGAGAGAGCTCCAACGATACCGTTGGCGGCATGAGATGACCCCGGTGCATTGGCACCACCAGGTCTAGGAAGATCAGGTAGAATGGTATAAACATAACCTGACTAAGCATAGATCAGGTCATATTGTAACACAATTTGGAGAGAGGCGTCTTCGGTTTGAGGGAAATGTAATGCGACATCTTTGTCCATAGCAAGAAAGAGAGATCTAAGGAACCAGTCCATGTAGACACAATCTTTGAAGGTAGTGGCTTGACATAGATTCTTTCTTCTCCACCATTCCTGGACATGATCGGATAGGCGGGTCACAAATGATTGACGGAAAGAAGTCAAAAGTTCGGTACCAGTGTCATAACGAAGGGGAAGCTGGAAGTAAGATAGAAAAGCCTGGGCAAGAGTCGCAAAGGTGGTATGAGAGGATGGAGCCTAATCAACATACCACTTAGAAGCTTCACTAGTAAGCATACGTTGGAATAACTGAAGACGGACATAGTCATTGGTAATGGAGTTAGATGAACACCACATGTGGAAAGATCAAACATGGTTTGTAGGATCTTCTCTAGCAAGAACTTCAAACTTGGGGATGTCGGAAGGGAGATTGGTTGGCATTGCAGGCCAACAAACATTATGATGTATAGGATCATTTATCAACTGGTAAAAATTGGGAAGACTAAGGCCTTCCATATAGGGGAGCAAGGGCGCAGTCGGGGTAGTTTTCATTGCAGTCCCACTAGTAGTATTCCCAATGTTAGGGCCGGGGTTACCACCAGCATTAGGTCCTAAACCAGACATGGTGAAGGTGATAGGAGGAGAACCAAGGGCGGAATTAGAAGGAGAACCCAATGAACCAAAAAAAGAGTTGATGTGCAGACTCGGTGGAGGACTAACTCAAATCCTACGCGGAGGAGTAAGTCTTCCTACTGGAAACTGAGGAGGAATGCCAAAAAGTCTCCAGGATAAATGCCTTGGTGGTGCAATGATGATGACAAAAACACGGCACAAAGGGAAGAGAGTCCAACAAGGGCAAGGAGTTGCAGGATCAACTAATTACAATGTAGAAACAAGGGCAAAGAGGTGCAGGATCAATTGATTTCAATGTTTTAAAGTCTTTTCTTAGTGGTGTTAACCAAGCTCTTCTTCACTTAGGGTGTGTGTGTAAGGTGTATAAATTTTAATTTTTAAACCCAAAAGTTTGTAGAGAAAAATAAAAAGTGTGATGTATAACTATAAATAAACCTACAGATAATAGTATATGAACCTGGAATAACAGAAAATAAACAACTAATTATGCAGTAATCTAAACCCAAGGAGGTGGGCCTCTCAAAAACTAGTCTGTAGGTGGGAAAAAAATCTAGTCAAAACACACTGAAATAGCCAATAGATCTAAGGTGGAGAGGGACAGGGATCTAAAGGTCAGATCTACTAGAAATTGGTGTAGAAAAACATCAAAAAATCAGAGGATAGATCACTGTAAATGAGGTCGTGAAATGCTATATCCTAGAGGGAAGAGGAGGGGACCCTCGAGGAAAACCCAAAAAAAACTAAATGAGGTGTTTTGGATGGATAAATAACCAATTTGAAGTGGATCTAAAGGTAAGGTATCAGATCTGAAAAATGGCTGAGCATGCTGAAATTTCAGACAACCTGCAGCAGCTAAAACTCTTCCACCAAAGGTGGAGGGTATTGAAGCCCTAGGGGGCTAGGTTCCCACTTAATTGAGTAAAACAGAACAATTATAGGTACAAAATAGGCAGAGACGAAGGTCAGACAACCTTGAAAAGAGGCCTGTACAAACCCATAAAATTTTCAAAAAAATTGCTGCAAAAAGTCTAGGTTGCAGTTTCTGCCTGATTTCTACAGAGGTCGCAGTTTTAAGCCTGTTTTCTGCGCCCTGGAGGTTCAGGTTGAAGGTTTTGGCCCAAAAAGTGTGACCTACACTTCTGGCACTCTCAGGATCAGGTTTCAGCAAAATTTGTCATCTCAGCTGCAGCTAATGTCTGTCACCTGCGCAATAGGTCCAAAAACATGCGAAAGTTAGAATTTTTAATGTTTTAGGGTTTTATAGGTTAAAAAAAAACATCAAGAAAATCAAAACAAGAAGTTGGAGAGAGATCCTTGGGTTTGAAGCAGCTAGATATGTAGGGATCTGAAAAACGATAGCAGTAGTAATCGTAAACCTGTGTGGAGTCGCCAGTTGTTAGTATGAATCTTAATTGCAAGTGTACGAAAAAAGACCACTTTAGTTGTGCATAACAAACAACCTTAATAGAAAAGATGGCTATCAATATCCTTAGATGTGCAATTAGGTGATCAAGATAAATGTTGCAAAAATCTAGATCTATGCATCAAAAGACATTAAACAGTAAATAAAAATGAGATTTACTCCATGCACCCAATAGACAAGACAAGAATATATTGAATGAATTTTGTATTAAGTGCACCTGGGAGGAGAACATAGAAGGATGTTACCAGTTCTCCTCAATGGGATGGGTTCTTGTAAGTCCTCAGCACTTTAGATCTAAAATCCCTTTCTCTTGATGGTATAGAAAACCCATACAAAAAGTGGAACTCAAAGGGAGCTCACAAGAAAATAGTAGCAAAATATGACAATGATGGTGGATCAAAGTCAGAGCAAAAGTATAGATCCAAAGTGATCTTTAGGCAACAAAAGGTAGTGAATGAATGGAAAAACTCTTCTATTTATAAAAAAATATTGAGTTAGTCTAGATATTGGTGCATAATTAAAATATTATTAACCATATCAAGATCCAACTTTTATGGAATATTTTATTATATTTGTTGGAGGGAAAAAGAATTTGACTTGGGTCAAATCCCTTTATTTGTAAATAATAAATAAATAAATGATTTATTTATTATTTTAAGGATGTGGTTGAGTAATAATCAAATAAATAATGATTTATTTAATTATTTATGAATGATTTTGTCAAATTTAACAAGGAATATTATTTAAATAAGGTTTAAATAATTATTCCTAGAAAATAGTAAGATAAATAGTGATTTATCTAATTAATTTTCCTGTTTTGGGTTAAATATGACCAGGAATATTAATTAAACTAATGTTTAACTAATTATTCCTTGAGGAAAATAAAAAAATTGTAGACTTATTTAATATTTCCCCATTGGGTTTCCTGTTTAGACCATAAACAACTTAATAAAGGTGGTTTACTAAGTTATTTTTCATAGTGAAAGCAATTTTACTTAGGGTGAAATTGGTCTTACATGGTGTACTTAGGTCCATATAATAGTAACAGGTTAGATGACCAAAAAATGGTGTAACAAGGAGGTTGAGGGCATGGTTTCATCCCTGTAGGTTACTCTCTTTTCTGATTTCAACCTGGCTCTCTTTTTAATCAAGTTAACCTCTGCATTAATTGCTGCCCTTTGCATTTCTTCTAATGTTTCAGGGTCTCTTTCTGTCAAATGGAATATCATGTCTGGATCAAAACCTTCAGGAAATTTCACTAGTGCTAGATGTTAGTGTCCCGTGATTTGGCAGATTGGTATACCAAATGACAAGGTAACATGGAACAAGTCTTTAGAGTCCTAGGAGCTAGCCTTCCTAGACTCAGAGAGGGATCTCTCTAGCTTTTTGCAAAAGATATATAATTGTTTGCTTTTAGGGGTTGTTTTTAGGCTAGTTATTAAGTATGGGCTTTTGTTGTTTGTTTTGGTTGGGCATGATGGTCAAAGAGCATAGATAGAATGAGAAAATCTCTAAGTCATTGGGAAATGGAGTCAAGTGAAAGTCATGATAAGTTCATCAACAGATCGAGGAGTATCATAGGGAAAATCTAACTTGGCCAATGGATCTTCAAAGTTTTTAGGGTAATGTGATGGACATTAAAGGTAAGAATGAAAAGTAGGGTAAATGGCAGTTAATAATCCTTTGCATATGTACTTCTCAACAAAGGGACTTGAACAAATATCAAAGCATATAGGGGCAATCAATAGACAGGGCTAACCATAAATTCTATGATCCAAATACAGTTGATATTTATTCAAGACGAACTTGTCCAATGAAATATAGAAGGAAAGAAACTCATTTAACTTCTAATGATTTCACCTTCAAGGACAGAAAACACTTAAGACACACAGATAACTGTAATCAGGGAAGAGGGAACTCCTAAACATCCTTAATCATAGCTATAAATATCTCTAAAACAATTAGTTAAGAAAGTACAAAGGGTATGATTGAAACAAAACCTCTTTGGCAGACTTTAAAGAATGGGACTTTAGAGAGAGACTTCAAAAAACAGTGTTTAAGTGACAGCAAGTAAGCAGGGAAAACCATAAATCATGCTTGAAAAAAGTTTTATTCAACTATTTATGAAATAAATGAGCTTAGGGGGTCCAGAGAGAAATGAAGAATTCTCTGAAATGTCCTAGCAGAAAAAAAACATTAAGGCAGTGAAGAGCAAATTGAACTAAGGTGCTTTCAAAAGACATTTCTTAGCCTAAAAATTTTTCTCTACTGCAACAAATAAAGATGGAAACATAATGAAAACAGGAAATAACAATAACAGATTAGAAGCACTTCACCAATAGCCAAGCTTAGGGGTACAGTGATCTAGCGTCCTCTATCAACAAAGAAATCAAGGCATCCATAAGTTCCAAAACATCAATTTCCTTTCAACTTCTAAGAGACTATGTATTACTTCAAAGAGTCATCAAATGCCAACAAGATAAGAGGTTTATACGCAATATTTATGCTGCAAATGAGGAGGTGAAGCCTAAGATAGGGTTTGAGTATCATTTATTACAGAGTAAGTGCATTCCTAACATTAAAGACCATGCAAGGCTCAAGGAAGGAGTGTCTGCAACTACTTCTCTGTTTTAATAACTTCTATCTTAGCTTCTAAGGAAAAATAGGTGAATGTGTTGACTTTAAGGCCTATTCATAAATTTTACAATAACTTTTTGATAGAATAAAATATCTTTGACTCAGCCTAATAGCTGCCTATTGCTTTATTGAAGGGAACAAAGCACTTAGGTGGCTAAAAAATATCTTTGAGAGGAATAACTGTTGTGATCTGAGTCATTCGAATTTATCTTGGGTAAATCTATCTTCTATTTTATTTTTAATTTCTAGCTTTAAGACTTACTGTCTGCTTTTAATCATATTTTCTTTTAATATGTTTGATCTTTATGTTCTACTCTTTTGATATTTTCACTGTTTTATTTCTTCTCTGACCTTCATTAGTCTACTTTTTATTTAATCTTCGTTTTAAGTGGCTAACCCCTTTGTTTTGTCTGCTAATTACGATTAGCCCCTTAACTCATCTACTTTCTTCCTTTGTTTTTTCTCTGACTGTGTGTGTCTTCTTTGTGTAGGGGAGGCATTTCTTCGTTGCTGGAGGGTTATTTAGATCATTCGGTGATCATGTTTCATCATCGATTAACCCTGGAGGGCCTCTGATTTCCCTAATTTTTTGGATTTGAGACCCCTGGATCGTCACCCAAGGTTTCACCCATCTTTTATGGACTGTGGGAGTTCATTTTGGACCTTTTCCGCCACTAACACCTGCACAGACACAAACCATCAGCTTTTAAAATCTATGGGAGAGTTTACTGCAATTTTTTCGGGGCTTGGAAAGAGTTTGTAGAGGAAGAGAGGATGCAGCAGCATGGTTTCGGAGACAGAACCAGGAAGAATTCCAATAGAGGCAGGAAGAATTTGAATTTTTGGCGCGGAGAGAGGAAAAGTGGTTTCAGAAAACTGGGGTGGTTTATCGCACGGGTAGAAGGTGGTAACTGGTTTTGGGCCGAACGCACACTATTCCATTGGGCGATCGACACATGGAAGGTGGAAAACCACCTATTTCGCGCGAGTTTGGTGTTATTAAAACCATCGCAATTTTCTATGCGATATGGGATTTGTTCCATCGAATCTCAAGGGATGAGATCGATGGCTGACGCATAGTGGAGGGGTGGAGGGAAGGTTTGGATGGTGGAGCCCGGGGACAAGTGTTGGGGTTTCATTAGACGACGGGTTAGTGGAGAGCGGGTCCAGTATTTTAATTTTTTCAAAGGTTAAGGGCCTTGGTTATAAGTTTTTTGGGACATATGGAAAGGGAAAAGGTAGGGTAGATCTTTGTACGGGGAAGGGGCTTAGGAATAGCGGAATGTCGGGGTTATATGGGTAGAAGGTGCTGGGGTTTTAAGGAAAAAGTGGCTTAAGCCCTATTTGTATGAAAAGGGCAGGTTTAGTAAAAAAACAAGGTTTTTATAAGGTTTCAAAAGGTTTGATAGGCTTAAAAGTTAGATTAAAACAATGTAAAAGGGACTTTTACATTGTTTTTTAGAAGAAAATGATGAATGGGAGAGGATTTTTGAGGATTTGGGAAAGGGGACAAAATTTTGAGTGACCAAGAATGAAGGGGGGGGGGGAAGATGAGGTCAATAGGCCTAGAAAATGGAGTCTTCTTAGAGCAGCAGGGTAAACTTTGAGAAGGCCAAAGATGAAGTTTTTAGTGAATCAGCGAGGTTTAGGATAATGAAGGCAGTGATATTTCTATAACTCACAATATTTCTCAAATGTTGTTTCTAGAAATCTAGGATTTTAACTTAGTCATCTTTTGATGCCAGCAAAAAATTACTAATGACTAATAGTGGCTCCACTTGGGGAGGGTAGCTTTCCTTTCAAGGAACCTCTCGTTTATCAAATTTCTGAGTTTCAGCATACCAATGTCTTTTTCATTGGGTAGATTTCCCTTCTTTTTCACTTGCTCGTATTTCTTTGAAGTGATAATCTTAACAATTTGCAACACATGATTCTTTCTAACAGCATTTCTACCTATCCAACCCTACGTGTCCTAACATTTTTTCTTCTTTGATCCACTTGAATTGGAAAACTCTTTGAAATTTTATTTTTGAAAACAGAAATAAACTCTCTACTTCTATCCTTATTTCTTCCAAGAGTTTAGATTAAACTAGTGAGCTCTTTTTTATTCTCTACCTAAACTATTTGACTGCCAAGATTAAGTTGTTTGGCAGTCTTGATTCTCTAAACTATTGACATGAAATTTAAATCATGGTTCAAATAAAGATTAGGCAGTCTAATTTACCATGGTTGTGGCATTGGAACAAGCTGCACACCAACATTATTTCGCATAAAAGTAATTTTAGAAAGATAAGGCTGTGATTTATCATTTGCAATGCATCCTTATCTTCCTCTTTGGTTCTATTTTCAGCATGTGGAACCAGTATCTTATATTCCCTAATATATCTCTCTTGATAAGTCAAGTTTTGAAATAATCTTGGCAATCATTGTTTCTACTTACTTATCAACATAAATTTAAAGAATGTTCAGCCATGATTAGGCTAGATGACTGAACAATATATCTTTTTGAATTAGCAGTGGCATTTAGACTTGCACAATTTCAGCAGTATTGTTTTCTGGTTATGGGGTTGTACCTCTTTTGAATTTGCCCTCTTTTCTTTTTCTTTCATTGTTTTTGTATTTTCTGTAATTTTTCGCATGCAGTGTTTATGTACAATGAATGAGAAATTTGAAGCTAGGACTCTTGACAAAAATAATGTTTGAGCATCCTGCCATTGATAGGACCTCCAAATAACTCTTCTCCATTCAACCCTTGTAAAAAGAAAGCATTATGACCCTTAATTGAATGAATGATATAAGGCCATTTCCACAAATTCTCAAATTTTCCATGTTTACCTCTATCATCCCTCCTAGAATCCCATTTTAAAACTGTATCTCCAACTTGGAAATTGTTTGATTTAGTTCTTCTGTCAAAGATCTTCTTGATGTTCTCTTGAACTTCTTGTGTCCTTTTGTACACTTCCTCTCTTGACTACTGTAAATGAATGGTTTGATTCAGCCTTCTCTACATGTCATTTTCTTTTGTTTGTACTTCTTGGAGAAGTTTCATGACTGGAACTCCCAAAGATGTAGGGAAGATTGCATCTAGGCCATATACCAGCTGATAGGGGGACATATTTATTTATTTCTTGGTGGTTAGCCTACCATCCCACAATGCATGAACTAGCTTACTATGCAATGATTTCTGATTTTGATCTAGCATTCTTTTGATAATGTTGATCAGGATTTTATTGAATGATTCAGCTAGGTCATTTCCTTGGGGGTAGTAAGATGTGGAATGCCCTAATGTGATATGATATTTATAGCATAAGTCAACCATTCTTTTGGATTTGAAGTCAACAACATTGTCTGTAATGATCTTTCTAGGACAACTAAATCGAGATAGTATGTTGGTTTCAAGGAACTTGATAATGACTAACTCATTAGCATTCCTAGAATGGATAGCTTCTATCCACTTGGTAAAATAATTGGTGGCAGTAAGGATCCACTTATGTTGGGAAGATGAGGTTGGGTGAATTTCTCCTGCCCAGTGAACTCCTCCATCATATGGAAATATGCATCAAAGTGCATAGGAGAGAAGTCCTCATGTGCTGCATGTAGTAGCTTCTCCTTGAGACTAGAAGATCTAGCCAAGAAGATCCTGCCATAGGAATAGATGACCATATCATCCACCATGTATCTATCACCTCCATCTGGGTCATCAAAAATCATGCATGCACCAATATCCTTGGAGTACTCTATCAAAAGTTGAGACCTCCAATAGGGATCAATCCTCCTAAGAGACAGCGTTGGTGATCTAGCATATGAAGCTCTCCTCATGCTGTTGTTTGCTACTTTGACATCCCTCATGCCAAAGTCATCCTCCAAACTCCTCACCTCCCTGGAATCCAAGAATGGTGAGCCAACAGGCGAGATGTCTCTCACCAATTCTAGATCTAGTTGCCTCCCAGGTGGAATTCCTCCATGTACTGAGACATCAAAGTCTGAAGTGGACTGCATGCATGAGTGGGCTGATTTGTCCCTCTCTTCTCTGTGCAGTACAGTCTCCTTCCCCTGTGTAGAATTATTCTGAAATATATAAGGGTGAATGCTCATCATCCCTTGATGTTGATCCTTATCCTCTTCTCCCATGTGTGATAATGCCTCATCCTCAATGAGATACCCTTGATCTTGGCCATCCCTTGAAGAAAAGGACTCAATGTCTTCAAAAATAGAAGAGGGCTCTTGAAGAAATGGGGATCTTGCCCTTGGCAAGTTATTCTGCATGTTTTTATCCCCTTTAAAATTATGTAGTGGAGTTGGTTCAATAGGTCTCTCCAACTCATGAAAAGTGTTTGAGTCTTTGATTTTAACAAATCATGGTTCACAAAGTTCTTTATCAAATCTCCTCATGAATCCTTTAGTGAACTCAACATAAGTTTCTACATTTGCATTACAAAATGAAGTAGAATCATTAAACCACCAATCATGGGCCATACCTTTGAGGTGCAGCGCTGCTACTCTGATGGCTTCCTTCTCTGAAACTTGGTGTAGCTGAAAAATAGGAATATACATCTTTTACCCAATCTTTTGTTGTGCACCCTTCTGATCCATCAAAGTGAGATAGGAAGATTCTACCTCTCTTACTTCTTTTATGGCTGCTGGATCTTGCCTCCTTGAGTTTGTAAAACCCTTGGGAGTCTAAGTGCTTTCTGAATCTCCATGATTGAGATTCATACTTTTGAAGATAGTCACTCAAGGTCTCCTCCCTTGGTGCATCTTCTTCCTCCATCCTTATTGCAGTCAATGTGGGCAATAGACTGTGTTGTGGATCTACATGTGTGGCTGAATGCCCACACCCATCATGTGAATAGCTAGGGCTTGTTTCAAATGCTTCCAGAAATCTTCTACACTCCTCCCCTTCCATCTCCTTGAGATCTTCTTTAATACCTTCCAAGGTTTGGAAAAGAAGAAAGGACACCTCCTCTTCCGTCATTCCTCCTTTTCCACTTTCTCTCAACAAGAAAGTAGGCATTTTATAGCATTGTAGATTAGATCGTGTGGGTGAATGCTCACACACAGCATAAGAAGTATTGGGGCTTTCTTCATGAGAAGAACTCCCTGAGGGATTTTCATGTCTTCCCCTCCTCATTCCCCTGATTTCTTCCTTCAATTCATGAATGGCTTGAGAGAGAGTGTTAGAAAACTCTTCCCTTCCAATCCTTCCAAGTAACGGGGTTTCACCCTTCTTCTCTTTATCCTCTATGTAATATTTCTTCTGTCTTCTTCTTTGGTACCTTTCCTCCCTAATAGTGAGAGGTCCCTCCTCTTCTGGAGAAATATTGGATCTACAAGAAAAGCACAGGTTCTGCCAAGAAGGATGCTTTGATACCACTGTAATATCCAAAAACGGGAACTGTCAGCAAGGCATGACTGGAAAAAGAATTTTCTAGGAATGGCTGCTACAGGATTTGAAACTAGCTCTTCGATCCCTTATATATGAGTATCGAACTCCTAAATCCAAGAGGATATAAAAAAAAAAAATCCTTCTAGATGGGGCAAACAGGCCTCCCACACCTAGTATTGCTTGATAAATGCCCCAATGAGGGACTGCAGCAATGCATAAACAAAAAAATGGATATGCAGCATCCAATAAACTCATAGGACATGTTAAAAACACATAGCCATAATTCCAAGCTACAACAGAAAACTATACTTCATTTTATGAGCCAAAGGTTGGGGAAAAGCAACAATTTTTTCCCTAAAAAGATTAATTTCAGAGATGAGCATAAAAATAATGGAAAGTGACGGTGGGATATGGTAGCGTGGGTCATAAGAGACTTACATATCAAATTTGAGCCCAAAAAGTACTCTAGCTATGTTAAACAAATCTAACACTCCTAATATAGCTTAAAAATGCCCAATCCCCATGACTTGTGGTATGCAGAAATTACTGAAGCACATAAAACGTGATTTTTTGAAGGTGATGGATACAATATGGTATGAAATTTAGTAAATCAGATCTATATCATGGTTTATACAATTTACAATAGGTAAAAAGAAGAATCACATGAAGAAACCCTCAAGATTGAGGTGTTGCAACAACAAGATGAGACTGCAAAGCTTGAAAGCATTATTTTATAGGCTAAAGCAGCTGAATATTACATTTCAGATCTAGTACAGATCTGTGTACAAAAATATAGATCTATATCTGATCTGTACACTAGATGAGTTCCTCTACAATTTGGGGTTTTGATCAAAACATGAAGGTACATGAGTAGATCTGAGATCTAGAATTACAAGTCTGCAACAATATTTAGAAATTCTGCAGTAAATAAATACAGTAGTAAATCAAATATGAAACAAACATGGATTGGTTGGCCAATCAATGGAATACCACAATGAAAGGGAGAATCCTATCACCAGAGATATCTCCTCCAAATAGCAGTCAAAACACCCTGCAACTTTCCTCTTACAGATAACGCAGTATGGAAGGGAAAATTGTGTTGTTAGCTTCAGTAGTGATTAGGTCTAATGCCTTGATCTGAAAATGCAGCCTTGATGATCCAATACACTCTTCTAGGAGGTTAAAAGACACACTCACTGAGAAGAGGCACTAAATTTGCCTAGATCTAAATAGATCTAGCTTCCACTACTGCAGCTTACAAAAACAATCAAACCCTCAATAGGATCTGAATTCTGGTTGGAAGATGAAGCTTGGCCCAAGCCTGATAGTGGAAAAGATAGAACAAGTCTCCTCCAAGAGCTACTCAAGAAAGGAGGTGGGATTCCCGACCAGGAACACCCAAGTGCTAAAAAACACTATTCTTAGCTAAACAGCTAGAGAATGAGGTTTGTATAAACAGACAATACCTTCAGCAATATCAAATGATCAACCCCTCTCTTGGTGTCCTTGTCCTTCTTTTATAATGTGGGAGCCTTGCCAAACCCTAAACCATCTTGATGAATTAGCCTCATTCACATGAGTGGCTTCCAATATGGACTGCACTGTGCCTTTTAGAGATACATTGCACCTAGACAACGTTGTTGATTTGGTCTTGTTGACCCAGTCAATTGTTCCCGCCTCATTGACACTTAAGTGTGTTTATGAAAGTAGCTCAAATTTAGCTTGTTTCACATTGAGCATTGATTTATTTTGATTTTTAGGAGTCATTATTGGTCCTCCTTTACAATTTTATTCATAAGCATGAAAAACAAAACAAAATTGAATATTCCTATTAGCTTGGGATAATTAGGAATATTACAGTCCTCCCCCTTCAAAATGTTGCTTTTCCTCAAGCAACTGCAAGGTAGAGTAAAATTTCTTCCTCCCTCTTCTTGTGGCCTCATCAATGGATCCCACCATGGCTGGCAATGAATCTGTCCTCTAATGATTCCTTCCAAGTGTAAGATAACAAAGTGTACATCATGAAGAAATGGAAGGTACAAGTGGTGATCTCCTTGCTGCTCAATGGCCTCCTCAAGGTAGGAGTGATGAAAAAATTGGAAATATTGTTCCCAATGAGTGACTCCCTCACCCATGCAATCATCCAAATGAAATGAGCCATTTTAGGTAGCTCATCGAAGAAAACTTCAACCCCGGATCTATGCAATGTGTTGGGCCTGAATGGAGAGATTAGATTTTCGCATCCAAGTAGTTTCTCTCTCCATTTATGATAAGTGTGGGGTTGTTTATGTCTTTGGGTTGAAACAATATGGCCTCCAAGTATGGCCCAAGCTTCCCCATCACATATTTTAGCCATGAAGTGCCTCCTCCAAGCACTCAAGTTCTTCAAATGGCTCACTCCATATGAAGAAAAGAGTTGAGATGTGGAAATCATGGTTTGCCCATTGCTCCCCCTGAAACATACAACACGAATAGTAGGGAGAATCATACTCCCAATGGGCATCTTGTAAAGTTTTGTAGATGTTCTATGCTAGGAGAAATTTCACTTTTTAGTCAGCAATCATACAAGTAGTTAAGAAAAATGCAGATAGAACATATGAGCAGATCTTACAGAAGACAAATCAGAAACAGAAAAATGTGTGTGTTCGTTTCGGCGGTCAACAGGATGCTTCAACCAGCAAAGTCTCCTTTGGTCAGCCAGCCCAGCATGTGTCACAACAGTCCTCCAATCAGCAAATGAGTCAACCCAAGTCAACTCCACAAAAGTCAACGTTGTCCTGAAAAAGTCAACGCAGGGCAGCAAGCTAAAAGTCAACGCAGCAGCAAAACGGTCAACCCTTTGACCTCGATTTTTGTGCCAGGTAGTACGGCCTTCATAAATCGAACCTTCCACCAATTTTCAGCTTGTTTGGACCATGCGTTGACCAAAGTCAACGCTGGTCAAACTTACAGCGAAACCCTAGCAGCAGAAAATCATACTGCAGCTCAGCTGTACGGTCTGTCCTCTTCGTCCTTCACACGTGTGGCTGAAACTCGTCCTTCTTGGTAGCTCGTACTCTTTGATGAGAGAGGAAGATGTGAGTTGTGATGATGATGAAAATCTCTCCAACTTTTCCTGTATATATATCCATCATTGGGGCGTGTGACACATCTGCTGGGGGCGTGCAACCTTAAGGCCGACCTGCACATATAATTTATTAAGAATAATAAATTCAAAATATATGTTTTGCTCATCGGATTAAGACATATTATATATGGATTTTCCACCTCTCTGAAAGAGGAATCCAACAAAAATATTAGCTTCTTAATCTGAGCATTACAACATGGAGTTTGGACCTAGTTGTCCAAATTTAACACTCCCTCTCAACTAGGGAGAACTCCATCCATTAGTGCATTCAACATCGTGCGTCATCCCGCCGAAACTTGCTTTGCTGGCTTCTTTATTTCAGAACAGAAGTGGGTCAGTCACAAAGACATCATCCCCCGACTGACATAATCAGTCCAGAGGTCCCAAACCTCACAAATCTTGATCCCAGATCAAGTGGTTGGACCGTGCCATCCTAGATAGAGAGTACGGCAATCTCTGATGCGTCCATCAGTCTTTGCTAATAGTCTCTAGCTTTTCCACACCTCATTGGCCAAATGAGAGGTACTTCCCATGAGCCCTGAACTCAATGGGTAGGATGCATACGGGGCACAAATAAATGAGTGGCGGACCAGCTCAACAATCACAAGGGTGCGTACATTATGAGTGCTTAGGCCTGAAGCTATCCCCAAGCCCCCTGCAGCTCCTGCAGCTCATCGTCCAACAGGACCCTCAACATAGGGTCGTTCCACGATACCAAGATTCTCGCGGAAGGTTAGGAACTTGACCTTCTCCAGGGGCTTTGTGAGAATGTCCAGGACCTGCTCATCAGTTCCTATATGATCGAGCCTTACAGCGCCTCGCTGTGCCATATCCCAGATAAAGTGGTACCTGATATCAATATGCTTGGATCGATCGTGGAACACAGGATTCTCAGACAACCAAATCCCACTCTGGTTATCACAGAGTATCACGGTGGTATCTAGCACATGCCCGAATAGCTCACCGAAGAGCTTTCGCAACCAAACAACAGGATAAAGCATACTAGCAAGTAATGTATTTGGCCCTCCGCGGTGCTCAAAGCCACCGACTGCCTCCCCGCTCATCCATGATCTACAGAATCCCTGGGAAAAGCAAAGATCCAGATGTGATCTTACGATCCACCACACTCGCAAGCCTAATCGGGCATCAAGATATCCACGAGTATCACACCTCCAGTTGTACCCTCACCATGGTTTATCTGTGGCTCCCAAGACATCTCAAAAGATTCTGGCACCAACCTGAAAATGATGAGGCTCAACCATCTGTTGATCTAAAGGTTCACCGCAACATATGTTCAGACGCACTAAGAACATCAAAGTTCTATGAGTCGACGATATCAAAGAGGATCGTCAAGATAGGCCCAAATAGCGCCGCCACCAATCCTTAAAGTTATTCCACTGTGAGCTGTGACACGACTTACGCACCCACTATCCCAAATCTTTCCAGAAGCTTCACAATATATTTTCCTTGAGAAAGGAAAATCTCTCCAGGTCTCTGCCAGACCTCCAGGCCTAGGAAATAGTGCATCAGTCCTAGGTCTTTCATCTCGAACTCAGCAGCAAGCTCCCTCTTACATTGATGAATGAGAGGGTCATCACCTGTCAGGAAGAGGTCGTCCACATACAACACTAGAATGAGAGGCTTCCCTTCCACAACCTTGAAGTAAAGGTTTGGATCAGCATTGCTTCGAGTGAAGCCCAGCTTCATCAAGTAACTATCCATCCTTTCGTACCAAGCTCTGGGTGCTTGCTTTAACCCATAGAGGGCTTTCTTCAACCTGCAGACAAAAGTGTCTCGATCTTGAACTTCAAATCCCAGAGGTTGTTCTACATACACCTCTTCCTTTATTGCACCATGTAGAAAAGCGGTCTTGACATCCATCTGATGAAGACTCCATCCTTGCGTAGCAGCAAGGGCTATGATGGATCGGATGGTGGTATATCGTGCCACAGGTGCAAATATATCATCATAGTCAATTCCTTCCTTTTGAGAGAAGCCACGGGCAACAAACCTTGCCTTAAACTTTTCAGCACTCCCATCAGATCCATGTTTGATTTTGTAGAGCCATTTAGCAGTGACAACAGATTTGTCCTTCGGTCTTGGGACCACATCCCAGACATCATTCTTCATAATAGACTCATATTCTTCATGCATAGAATCCTTCCAGACTTGATGCTTTACGGCTTCCTCAAAAGATCCAGGTTCAGATTGTACAATAGTACTCATGGCAGCTAGATACCCTTGGTATCTACATGGCTTCTTGCTTTCACGGAATGTCCCCCTTGGGGCAGCATGTCCCTCAGCATCTTCGAGGGTGTCCCTGAGCCATGAAGGTCTCTTTCCCAGCGAAGGAGATGGATCTATAGGGTCCATTGGTCCTTCAATATCAGGCATAGTCTCATCCTGGGGTTCTTCCAGATTTCCAGTCCTCTCTTCATGATTTTCTCCAGATCTGGGAAGATCTACAACTTTCTTCAGGGAAGCATCTTCGTCAAAAGTGACATCATGGCTTATCTCTACTTCCCTTTGACCAGGTACATAGACTCTATATGCCTTAGAAGTCTCACTGTAGCTCACAAACATTCCTTTCTTCCCAGTAGCATCCAGCTTACTTCTCTTTTCTTTCGGCACATGAAAATAGACAGGACATCCAAAAATTCTAAAATGTGAGACATCAGGTTTCTTACCAGAGAAAACCTCTTCGGGAGTTTTGGAGTCCAAAGCTGAATGAGGGCATCGGTTTTGAATGTACACAGCAGTATTTGCAGCTTCTCCCCACAGAAACTTCGGTAGACCCTGGTCACATAGCATGGCACGGGCAGCTTCCACAATAGTCCTATTATTGCGTTCAGCAACACCATTCTGCTCAGGAGTATATGCAGTGGTAGTCTCCCTCTTAATGCCAGCTTCTCTGCAAAAGTCTTTGAACTCATTTGACTCATATTCAGTGCCATTGTCAGTCCCCAAAATCTTGATCTTCTTTCCGGTCATATTTTCCACCAAGGCTTTGAAGGTACGGAACCACATGAAAGCCTCATCCTTCTTCTTCAAGAAGTATATCCAGGTTTTGCGAGAGAAGTCATCAGTAAATGTCATGTAGTAAGAACATCCCCCTAGGGATGTTACGGGCAACATACCAGATAGGTCAGAATGGACCAGTTGCAATATATCAGATGTCTTTGTGACACTTGAGGGGAAAGGTCCCCTTGTATGTTTTCCTTCAACACAACCCTTACATACACCTTCATGATTATTTCCAAAGTCAGGCATCCCTGTCACCACCTTCCTTGCTTCGGGAAGGGCCTTGTAATGAAGGTGTCCAAATCTTCGGTGCCATAGTTCGGCTTGTCGGATAGTATCACAAGTCATAGCTCCCAACGGACTCCCTCCAACCTGGTAGAGTGTACCAACTCTAAAACCAATTGAGATAGCTTCCTTGAAGCTCTTCTTCCACATGAGCACCTTTCCTTCAGAGAAAGTTACATTGAATCCTTTGTCTTCCATGGCAGATACAGACACAAGGTTCTTCTTCAATTTAGGTACATAGAGTACATCTTGCAGACGGAGGACTTGTCCTTGAGACAAGTGGAGGGTCACAGTCTCGGTCCCTTTCACAGGATAAGTGGCATTATCCCCAAGGATAATTTCTAGATTAGTATCCTTTTCAACCATGTCAGAAAGTGCTTCCTTGAATCCGGTGATGTGTGTTGAGGCACCACTATCAATTAGCCAGACATCCATAGTGTCGGGCGGAGATGCAGCTGAGAGAGCAGATACAAGAATATACTCATTTTTGTTATCAACAACATTAGACTCCTCATACCTGGTATTTCTGGTCCTTTTAGAAGGTTGATAGTTTCCTCCAAAGTGGGCCTTCCTCTTTACTTTGGATTTGTCATTTCTTCGATTCTCATTCCTTCGGTTGTTGTTGTTGTCGTCACCATCGGGAGAATCCTTTTTGAAGGGGCATTCTCTAGCATAGTGTCCAGACCTATGGCAGGTGAAACATTTACCCTTCTTCTCTTGAGTCTTAGTCCTTCCTTTGTCCTTAGAGCTACCAGAGTTCTTCTTTCGGAAATGAGCACCATAGGCAGCATTTCTTTCATTATCAAATTCCTTCATCCTTGTTTCTTCTTGCATGCATCTAGACAGAAGCTCATCAAAGTTAGGAATTGTATTATTGTTGAGAATGGTAGTTGTGAATACTTGCCATTCATATGGAAGTCCTCCAAGTGCGGTGAGAACCATCTCACGATCAGCAATTGTCTCCCCAATAGCTAGCAGATTGTTTCTGGTTTCGGTCAACTTCAGAAAGAAAGTTTGAACAGACTCATCTCGACCCTTCTTCATATTCTTCAACTTGTTCTTGAGGAATAGCACTTGGTTCACATTGTTTACCTGAAACATAAGTATCAATTTGTCATACATCTCCTTGGATGTGCCTAGTTCAGATATGTAGGCAACCAGACTCTTATTTATGGATTCCCTGATCAGCAGCTTTGCTTTGATTTCTCCCTTTTTATACTTGTTTCTAACAGCTGCAGAGGCATTGGATGGAGGTTCTTGAATCTTCCCCGTCACATGATCCAAGAGATCATGATCTTCCAATTTGAGATCTAATATCATCTTCCAGGCATGGAAGTCATCACTTCCAGTCAGCTTGTCATTCTCCTTGAATTCAAGACTAGTGGAACCCATTTCTTCGGTGATGATTGCTAAAGATAGAGTTTGTCTTCACCTCAGCTCCGATACCATGTAAAGTTTTATAGATGTTCTATGCTAGGAGCAATTTAGCTTTTCTCACAGCAATCATACAAATAGTTAAGCAAAATGCAGATAGAACATATAAGTAGATCTTACAGAAGACAAATCAGAAACAGGAAAAATGTGTGTGTTCGTTTCGGCGGTCAACAGGATGCTTCAACCAGCAAAGTCTCCTTAGTCAGCCAGCCCAGCATGTGTCACAACAGTCCTCCAATCAGCAAATGAGTCAACCCAAGTCAACTCTACAAAAGTCAACGTTGTCCTGAAAAAGTCAACGCAGGGCAGCAAGCTAAAAGTCAACGCAGCAGCAAAACGGTCAACCCTTTGACCTCGATTTTTGTGCCAGGTAGTACGGCCTTCATAAATCGAACCTTCCACCAGTTTTCAGCTTGATTGGACCATGCGTTGACCAAAGTCAACGCTGGTCAAACTTTCTGCGAAACCCTAGCAGCAGAAAATCGTACTTCAGCTCAGCCGTACGGTTTGTCCTCTTCGTCCTTCACACGTGTGGCTGAAACTCGTCCTTCTTGGTAGCTCGTACTTCTTGATGAGAGAGGAAGATGTGAGTTGTGATGATGATGAAAATCTCTCCAACTTTTCCTGTATATATATCCATCATTGGGGCATGTGACACATCTGCTGGGGGCTTGTAACCTTAAGGCCGACCTGCACATATAATTCATTAAGAATAATAAATTCAAAATATATGTTTTGCTCATCAGATTAAGACATATTATATATGGATTTTACACCTCTCCGAAAGAGGAATCCAACAAAAATATTAGCTTCTTAATCTGGCAAGTACAACATGGAGTTTGGACCTAGTTGTCCAAATTTAACACCATCACATATCCCACTGTCCAAACAAAGCTTCCCATGAACATAGAAACATCATCAATATATGGAAGCAAAAACAATTGAAAACAAGCTATCACATGACAACCGGAGAGTGAATCATAGTTCCACTCATGGAACTAGCACAATGCATCCTTTGACTGCCTTAAAAGAAGAAATAAAATGTGCTTCACCAACCACTTGTTTTCTACCACAGTGGTCTCATAAGATGGAAGCATGAAGTTACAATATGGTGTCAATGGTGCACACCAAGAATCATGTGGCCTCCCCCACAAACCACCAATGAGATAGCCAATATCAATGCTACAAAAGGCTACAAGTACATTATTATACAATACGAAATATGGAACAAATCTTCTTGATACATCATGCTGCTCAAACAAGGAAAATAATTACAATACAAAATGTGAAATTATACCTCCTCCATCATGTACTTGAGATCTTGAGCTGAAATGGCTCAACTGGAATTTATCCCTCACCTCCAATGAGTAGGGAAGTGGTTGTGACCTCCTCTCCATTACCATCTAGGCTATGCATCTCTCCATATGTTGAAATATGTCATACTGGCTACCCTCCCCAGTGAACTCCTCCATCAAATGGAAATATGCATCAAAGTGCATAGGAGAGAAGTCCTCATGTGTTGCATGTAGCAGCTTCTCCTTGAGACTAGAAGATCTAGCCAAGAAGATCCTGCCATAGGAATAGATGACCATATCATCCACCATGTATCTACCACCTCCATCTGGGTCATCAAAAATCATGCATGCACCAATATCCTTGGAGTACTCTATCAAAAGTTGAGACCTCCAATAGGGATCAATCCTCCTAAAAGATAGCGTTGGTGATCTAGCATATGAAGCTCTCCTCATGTTGTTGCCTCCTACTTTGACATCCCTCATGCCAAAGTCATCCTCCAAACTTCTCACCTCCCTGGAATCCAAGAATGGTGAGCCAAGAGGCAAGATGTCTCTCACCAATTCTAGATCTGGTGGCCTCCCAGGTGGAATGCCTCCATGTAGTGAGACATCAAAGTCTGAAGTGCATTGCATGTATGAGTGGGCTGATTTGTCCCTCTCTTCTCTGCACAGTGCAGTCTCCTTCCCTTGTGTAGAATTCTTCTGAAATATATAAGGGTCAATGCTCATCATCCCTTGATGCTGATCCTTCTCCTCTTCTCCCATGTGTGAGAATGCCTCATCCTCAATGAGAGACCCTTGATCTCAGTCATCCCTTGAAGAAAAGGACTCCATGTCTTCAAAAATAGAAGAGGGCTCTTCAAGAAATGGGGATCTTGCCCTTGGAAAGTTATCCTGCATGTTTTTATCCCCTTTAAAATTATGGAGTGGAGTTGGTTCAATAGGTCTCTCCAACTCATGCAAAGTGTTTGAGTCTTTTCTTTTAACAAATTATGGTTCACAATGTTCTTTATCAAATCTCCTCGTCAATCCTTTAGTGAACTCAAAATAATTTTCTACATTTGCATGACAAAATGAAGTAGAATCATTAAACCACCAATAATGGGCCATACCTTTGAGGTGCAGCGCTACTACTCTGATGGTTTCCTTCTATGAAACTTGGTGTAGCTGAAAATAGGAATCTAGCTCTTCTACCCAAGCTTTTTCTATGCACCCTTCTGATCCATCAAAGTGAGATAGGAAGATTCTACCTCTCTTACTTCTTTTGTGGCTGCTAGATCTTTCCTCCTTGAGTTTGCAAAACCCTTGGAAGTCTAACTGCTTTCTGAATCTCCATGATTGAGATTCATACTCCTGAAGATAGTCACTCAAGGTCTCCTCCCTTGGTGCAACTTCTTCCTCCATCCTTGTAGTCAATGTGGGCAATAGACTGCGATGTGGATCTGCATGTGTGGCTGAATGCCCACACCCATCATGTGAATAGCTAGGGCTTGCTTCAAAACCTTCCAGAAATTTTCTACACTCCTCCCCTTCCATCTCCTTGAGATCTTCTTTAATAACTTCCAAGATTTGGAAAAGAAGCAGGGAGACCTCCTCTTCCGTCATTCCTCCTTTTCCACTTTCTCTCAACAAGAAAGTATGCATGTTACAGTGTTGTAGATCAGATTGTGTGGCTGAATGCTCACACATAGCATAAGAAGTACTGGGGATTTCTTCATGAGAAGAATTCCTTGAGGGATTTGCATGTCTTCCCCTCCTCATTCCCCTGATTTCTTCCTTCAATTCATGCATGGCTTGAGAGAGAGTGTTAGAAAACTCTTCCCTTCCAAGTAACGGGGTTTCACCCTTCTTCTCTTTGTCCTCTATGTAATATTTCTTCTTCCTTCTTATTTGGTACCTTTTCTCCCTGATAGTGAGAGGTCCCTCCTCTTCTAGAGACATATTGGATCTGCAATAAAATCACAGGTTGTGCCAAGAAGGATGCTTCGAGACCACTGTAATATCCCAAAATGAGAACTGTCAGCAAGGCATGACTGGAAAATGAATTTTCCGGGAATGGTTGCTACAGGATTTGAAACCAGCACTTGGATCCCTTAGATTTGAGTATCTAAGTCCTAAATCCAATAGGATATCAAAAACAAATCCTTCTAGATGGGGCAAAGACGCTTGCCACACCTAGTATGGCTTGATAAATGCCCCATTGAGGGACTGCAGCAACGTATAAACAATAAAATGGATATTCAGCATCAAATAAGCTCATAGGAAAATTTAAAAACACATAGCCATAATTCCTAGCTACAGCAGCAAACTGTACTTCATTTTATGAGCCAAAAGTTGGGGAAAAGTAGCAATTTAAGCCCTAAAAAGGTTGATTTCAGAGTGAGCATACAAATAAAGGAAATTGATGGTGGGATATCGTATCTTGGGTTATAAAAGACGTAAATATTTAATTTCATCCAAAAAAAATGAATTTAGCTATGTTAAACAGATCTACCACTCCAGATATAGCTTAAAAATGCCCAATCCCCATGACTTGTGGTATGCAAAAATTACTGAAGCACAGGAAACATGATTTTCTTAAGGTGATGGATGAAATATGGTATGGAATTTAGTAAATAATATCTATATCATGGTTTATACAATTTAAAATAGGTAAACAGAAGAATCACATGAAGAAACCCTCAAGATTGAGGTGCTGCAACAACAAGATGAGACTGCAAAGCTTGACAGCTTTATTTTATAGGCTGAGGCAACTGAATATTAAATTTCAGATCTAGAATAGATCTGTGTACAAAAATATAGATCTATATCATATCTATACACTAGATGAGTTCCTCTACAATTTCCCCTTGTGGTTTTGATCAAAACATGAAGGTACAGGAGTAGATCTGAGATCTAGAATTACAAGTTTGCAGCAATATTCAGAAATTATGCAGTAAATAAATACAGTAGTAAATCAGATCTGAAAAAAACATGGATTGGTTGGCCATTCCATGTATCACCACAGTGAAAGGGAGAATCCTATCACCGGAGATCTCTCCTCCAAATAGCAGTCAAAACACCCTTCACCTTTCCTCTTGCGGATAACGTAGTATGGAAGGCAAAACTGCGTTTTTAGCTTCAGTAGTGATTAGGCCTGATGCCTTGATCTGAAAATATAGCCCTGATGATCCAATACACTCTTCCAAGAGGTTAAAAGACACACTCACTGAGAAGAGGCACTAGATTTTCCTAGATATGAATAGATCTAGCTTCCATTGCTGCAGCTTACAAAAAAAATCAAACCCTCAACAGGATCTGAATTCTGGTTGGAAGATAAAGCTTGGCCCAAGCCTAATAGTGGACAAGATAGAACAAGTCTCCTCCAAGAACTACTCAAGAAAGGAGGTGGGATTCCTGATCAGGAACACCCAAGTGCTAAACAACACTATTCTCAGCTAAATAGCTAGAGAATGAGGTTTTTCTAAACAGAAAATACCTTCAGCAATATAAATGATCAACCCCTCTCTTGGTGTTCTCATCCTTCTTTTATAATTTGGGAGCCTTGCCAAACCCTAAACCATCTTGATGAATTAGCCTCATTCACATGAGTGGCTTTCAATATGGACTGCGCTGTGCCTTTTGGAGATACATTGCACCTAGACATCACTGTTGATGTGGTCCTATTGACCCAGTCAATTGTTCCATCCTCATTCACACTTAAGTGTGTTTATGAAATTAGCTCAGATTTAGCTTGTTTCACATTGAGCATTGATTCATTTTGATGTTTAGGAGTCATTATTGGTCCTGCTTTACAATTTTATTCATAAGCATGAAAAGCAAAACGAAATTGAATATTCCTATTAGCTTGGGCTAATTAGGAATATTACATTTATCCTTCTTAGTTTTGGTTTGAAAGGTTTTTTATTTTCCTTAAGAGGAATTTTGTGTTGAATAATGTTGGCATCATATGATTTCAGATCTTTGTACCCCCATGAAAAAAAATCTCCAAACTCCTTGAAAAGTTCAACATACTCTCGTCTGATACGAGTAGGTAGAGTGCTAGATAGCTTGATCATTTTAGGTTCATTTATGTTGCCTATGCTATGTTATTGTACATTACTTTCTGTAGGCTCCATTTTTTATTTTTTAGCCACATCATTGAAGTCAAAAATCTCCTCTAATGGTGTAAGGCCCCTTGGTATTCAATCATTTTTACATTGTAAAATTTCAAGGTACTTTTGGTCTGGTTTGTTTAATAATTCTGCTTTATAAAGATATTAAAATTGGTTTATATCAGTAGTAGAGGACAACTATGTTTTATGGACTTGTTTTTCATTAAAATGGTCTTCTTCAAGGCTTGAGATAGGTGTTGGTTCAGCAAAATCATTTCTTGTTTGCAGAAAATCATCAATGTGTTTATCACCCTCAAGCACTTGCCAATAGTTTTCATTGTCAAGGACTGTAGGCCAATTTTTCACTTTGAAATTGAATTTTTCATTTACCTGGGGTATTTGGAAATTGCTGGCAGCTAAGGCAAGTTCATTTGCAAGGTTTATTTGAGCTCTAGGGATGAAAATGAGTTCATATTTTTCAAAGGTTTTCAGGAGCTCTAGGGCAACATTCCTATATTCTTTTAATCTTGGGTTTTTGGCTGAATACTCCCCTTTTATTTGCCTAATGATCAGCTCTAAATCTCCTTGGACTGATATTTTCTTGGCTTTTAAATCTTTAATCAAATATAGGCCAAGGAGGAGAGCTTCATATTCTGCAATTTTATTTGTGCATTGGAAATCAAGTTTGTAGGAAAGTCCTTTGTTTGTATTATGTATCCATACACCATCTCCAGAACCTGTTTTACTACAAGATCCATCAAAGCTCATTTCCCAAAGTGTTTCTATATCATGCTCATTATCATTTTGTTGTTCAAGGCTACTAAGGTTAGGGCTCTTAGATTCTTCTTTTGGGGGATTTAATTCTATCTCATTTTCCTTCTCTTGTTTACTGATTTCATCTTCATTGTACAAGATAAAGGAATCTAAATCTGAATGAATAGAATAAACAGGAGTGTTTTTTAGCCTACATATGTTTCTTACCATATATTTCATATGAGATTCTATGTATAATCTTCTAGTTTGGTTTAAAACTAGAATGGTAGCATAAGACATGTCCATTTGAAGGTTTCCCTGAAGTTTGGCTCCCCATGATCTAGATAGAAGCATGCCATACTTTGGGGGAATGTCAGCAACCACTATGTCCATAACTAAACCCTTAGTAGGAATTTGTGCCAGATTGACACATAAATCCTTGATCAGACCTAAGCATTTGACTCTGCTTGAATCAAAAGAATAATGATCTTTGTAAGGTTTAGTAATTTCTAGGCCTAATCTCTCCATCGCCACTTTTGGCATAAGGTTGTGAGAGGCACCAGAGTCTAGCATAGTATTGTGTAAGATCTTATCATGTATATTTAAGCTGACATAAAATGGATGAGTGGTCTATTCTTGGTATTTTCCTTCTACTTCAGGACCAAACAACAATTTTGGTTTATCATCTCTTAAGTTCAAAGTATCAGTATCTTTTCCTATATTCAAAGCTTTCAAAACTTGATTTTTATATACATCCTGGATTACTAGTTCAGTTAAGGGTATGCTAATTTTGATCTTGGAAATTTCACCCTCAAGGCTGAAAGGGACTAATGTTTTTGACATATATACATATGTTTTGTCAAACATAGTCTTTTCAGCAATTCTTATTTGCTGAGTTTTATTAGGACTGTTATTTGGGAGAGATTTCTCAGCGCCACTAGCAAAAGTACTAGAGCAGCTTGGGTCAACACTTTGCTGATTGGTTTTGTCCTTGTTTGAGTCAGTTTTCCTAGCCAAAGTGTTATTACTATTTGTTGTCTTTTTAGGAAGATTTTCAGAAGTTTTCCTAACAGCAGTGTCTATGTTTTTATCATTGGAAGCTTCTTGGTTCATTTTTCTTCTAAGATCATATTGTCTGTGGACCTCCATTATAGCATTTTCAAACCACAATTTGTAATATTCGGAATCCTCATGATTGTTCTCAATTTTTTCTATGGAGAAGAACGATTTTTCTTCTTCAGTGAGAAAATAATCACCCTCGCTGTCATATCCTATCAGATTTACATGATTTTCTTCCAACCTTTCATTTCCCCTTTCTTCTTCTTTATCTACGTAGTTTTCCTTAAAATGAGGCCTAATTTTTTGGTCATTATCTCTTTGTCTATTTTGAATAGGGTCTCTTCTGAAATTAGGATTTCTATTTATGTTTTTGGGATTTATTTGGTTCTCTCTAGGAGGCACTCTATCATTTAAATTTATTTCTCCAACATTATTTCCATTACCCTCACTAAGTTGTCAATTTTGGCATCGGATGATGAGGTTGATGCCATTATTTCATCTCTATATGTGACTCTTTTCTCTGATTTTAATCTAGCTCTTTTCTCAGTCAGATTTGCCTCTACACTTATAGCTCCCCTCTGCATATCTTCTAAGGTTAAGGGGTCTCTTTCTCTTAGATGATAGGCCATGTCTTGGTCAAATCCTTCAGGAAATTTAGCTAAAGCTAAGCCTAGTGGAGGTTTCATGTTTGGGGGAAGTGCATTGTAAACACTATTGAATCTAGTGTAATAATCTTGGACACTTTCCCCAGTATTTATTTTAAGGTTGCTGTATTCTGAAAGGATTTGGAGAGGGTTCTTTTTAATTTCCCATTTTTTTATGAATGTTTGGTATAAAGAAGGGAGATCATTTATGCTATTAGGAATTAAGCCTTTAAACCATTTTTTGGCTTATCCTCCTAAAATTTGGGCAAAGGTTCTCATCTTAATGGTCTCTTCTTCCATTTCCATATAATCAAAAGCATCATCCATTTTATCTACATGTTGTTGGGAAGTAGTAGATTCAGCTCCAGTGAAATGGGGAATCTAGATTGATAATCATTTGGTAAAGGAACCAGAGGTTGTGGTAACACTAATGGGGCATACCATGCTTCCATGGTGGGAGAAACTAGGGGATTTACAAGAGGTGGATTTGCGAAAAGAAAAGTGGGATGAAATGGAGTGTTTTGAACATTGGAAGTATGGATGGGTGTGTTGGAAGTATTTGGACCAGCAGACTGATTTTGAGCAGATTTGTTATGGAAGGAGCTAAAGTGATGGAGAAGCTGAAAATTAGGTGGAGTATAAGGGGAGGCTTCTTTACTAGAAATCTGCTGCAAATATGTGGGATCAAGGTCAGCTTGGTTTATATCACTATGTGACTTGGTTCTGAATAGGATTTTTGAATGATACAAGTCCAAGTGAGGATATTTCAAGACTGTAAGGTTTTCAGGGATAGATATTGTTCTTGGGATAGTCCTAACAGTAGTCAAATCTCCAGCTCTAGAATTTTTCCACAAAATCTTTTCTGGATCATCAACTATTGTAGGAGGATTAGTGTCTAGATGGGATCCAGTATTGATCCTATGTGAAGTTAGATTTCAAATTCAAAATTTAGAGAGGCTGAAAGTTTTAAGGAGTGTTTTCAGAAGTTTGACCTCTCTTAGCCTTTAGTTTCTTCCTAGAATATGGGACTAGGCTTCTAGATTTATAGGGACTGATTTGATACAATCCTAAGGAAATCTGAGAGTACTAGTGGAGTAATAGGCCTACGGGGGCTAGTGGAGTTACTAGGTGGAAATTTTTGGCTTTTTTGAAGGTAAAATGTATTATGATCCACCACAAATAAGTAATAAAAACCAATCTAGGGATGTTTTTAGGGTTTTATGAGTTTTATGTGGCTCTATGGTTTTTAAGAGTGTCTTATACCTGAATCATCATTTAGCTAAGATGGTGAAACAAACAGAGTATACTCTATGGCTGATAGCTTGAATCCTCTATGATTTGATGATGGTTTTTAGAATCCTAAGGTGTACTTAGATTGTCACTGATTCAGAAGGTCTCATCATGATCACTAGAATGTTAGGATGGCGATGAGGTGGTTGATAAACCACTAGATGCTATCAGTCAAGGGTTTCTGAATTTTTTAAGGAATTTTTAAGCATGAATTTACTCATAATGTCGCACCGTGATTGCCAGAATGTTAGTGTCCCGTGATTTGGAAGATTGGTATACCAAATGACAAGGCAACATGGAACCAGTATTTAGAGTCCTAGGACCTAGCCTTCCTAGACTTAGAGAGGGATATCTCTAGTTGTTTACAAAATATATGTGCTTGTTTGCTTTTAAGGGTTTATTTTAGGCTAGTTATTAAGTATGGGCTTTTGTTGTTTGTTTTTGTTTGGCATGATGGTCAAAGAGCATAGGTAGAATGAGGAAATATCTAAGTCATTGGGCAATGGAGTCAAGTGAAAGTCATGATAAGTTCATCAATGGATCGGGGAGTATCATAGGGCAAATATAACTTGTCCAGTGGATCTTCAAAGTTTTTAGGGTAATGAGATGGACATTAAAGGTAAGAATTAAAAGTAGGGTAAAGGGCAGTTAAGAATCCTTTATCATATGTACTTCTCAATAAAGGGACTTAAGAAAATATCAAAGAATATAGGGGCAATCAATAGACGGGGCTAACCATAAATTCTATGATGCAACTACAGTTGATAATTATTCGAGACAAACTTTTCCAATGAAATATATAAGGCAAGAAACTCATTTAACTTCTAGTGATTTCACCTTCAAGGACAAAAAACACTTTAGACACATAGATAACTGTAATCAGGGAAGAGGGAACTCCTAAACATCCTTAATCATAGCTATAAAGATCTCTAAAACAATTAGTTAAGCAATTACAAAGGGTATGATCGGAACAAAACCTCTTTGGCATACTTTAAAGAATGGTACTTTAAAGAGAGACTTCAAAAAACAGTGTTTAAGTGGCAGCAAGTAAGTAGGGAAAACCATAAATCATGCTTGAAACCAATTGTATTCAACTATTTATGAAATAAATGAGATTAGGGGGTCCAGAGAGAAATTAAAAATTCTCTGAAATGTCTTAGCAGAAGAAAAAATTAAGGCAATGAAGAGAAAACATAACTAAGGTGCTTTCAAAAGACATTTCTTAACCTAAAAATTTTGCTCTATTGCAACAAAGAAAGATGGAAACATAATGAAAATAGGAAATAACAATAATATATTAGAAGCACTTCACCAACAGCCAAGCTCAGGGATCCAGTGATCTAGCCTCCTCCATCAACAAACAAATCAAGGCATCCACAAGTTCCAAAACATCAATTTCCTTTCAACTTCCAAGAGACTATGTATTACTTCAAAGAGTCATCAAATGCCAACAAGATAATAGGTTTAGACGTAGTATTTATGCTGAAAATGAGGAGGTGAAGCCTAAGATAGGGTTTGAGTATCATTTATTACAGAGTAAGTGCATTCCTAACCTTGAAGACCATGTAAGGCTCAAGGCAGGGATATCTACAGCTACTTCTCTATTTTAATAACTTCTATCTTAAATTCTAAGGAAAAATAGGTGAATGTGTTGACTTTAAGGCCTATTCATAAATTTTACAATAACTTTTTGACAGAATAAAATATCTCTGACTCAGCCTAATAACTGCCTAATGCTTTATTCAAGGGAACAAAGCACTTAGGTGGCTAAAAATATCTTTAAGAGGAATAACTATTGTGAGCTGAGTCATTCAAATTTGTCTTAGGTTAATTTGTCTTCTGTTTTATCTTTAATTTATGTCTTTAAGCCTTACTGTCTACTTTTAATCATATTTTCATTAATCTATTTGATCTTTATGTTCTGCTCTTTTGATCTTTTCACTGTCTTATTTCTTCTCTGACCTTCATCAGTTTGCTTTTTATTTAATCTTTTGTTTTAAGTGGCTAACCCCTTTGTTTTGTCTACTAATTAGGATTAGCCCCTTAACTCATCTACTCTCTTCCTTTGTTGTTTCTCTGACAGTGTGTGTCTTATTTGTGCAAGGGAGGCCTTTCTTCGTAGCTGGAGGGTTCTTTAGATCATTCAATGATCATGTTTCATCGTCGATTAGCCATGGAGGGCCTCTGATTTCCCATTTTTTTGGATTTCAGACCCTTGGATCATCACCCAGGGTTTCACCCATCATTTATGGACTATGGGAGGTCATTTTGGACCTTTTCCGCCACCAACACCTACACAGACACAAACCATTAGTTTTTAAAACCTACGGGAGAGTTCACTGCAATTTGTTTGGGGCTTGGAAAGAGTTTGCAAAGGATGCAGGAGCATGGTTCCGGAGGGGGAACCAGGAAGAATTCGAACAGAGGCTGGAAGAATTTGAATTTTTTGCGCGGAGAGAGGAAAAGCAGTTTCGAAAAACCAGGGTGGTTTATCACACAGGTAGAAGGTGGTAAACGGTTTTGGGTTGAATGCACATGATTCCATTAGGTGATTGACGCGTGGCAGGTGGAAAACCACCTATTTCATGCAGTTTGGGGGTTATTAAACCCATCGCAATTTTCTATGCGATATGGGATCTGGGTCGTCGGATCTCAAGGAGTGAGATTGATAGCTGATGCACAATAGAGGGGTGAAGGGCAGGTTTGGATAGTGGAGCCTGGGTACAAGTGTCGGGGTTTCATTGGACGATGAGTTAGTGGAGAGTGGGGACCGTATTTTAATTTTTTCAAAGGTTAAGGGCCTTGGTTATAAGTTTTTTGGGATGTATGGAAAGGGAAAAAGCGAGGTAGAGCTTTATATGGGGAAGGGGCTTAGGAATAGCAGAAGGTCGGGGTTATATGGGTAGAAAGGGCTGGGGTTTTAGGGAAAAGGGGCTTAAGCCCTATTTGTATGAAAAGGGCAGGTTTAGTAAAAAAACAGGGTTCTTATAAGGTTTCAAAAGGTTTGATAGGCTTAAAAGTTAGATTAAAACGATGTAAAAGGGACTTTTACATTGTTTTTTAGAATAAAATGATGAATGAGAGTGGAATTTTGAGGATTTGGGAAAGGGGACAAAATGGTTTTTTCAGAGGAAAATAAGGAGTGAATGAGAATGAAGGGGGGGGACAAAATGAGGTTAGTAGGCCCCGAAAATGGAGTCTTCTTAGAGCAGCAGGGTAAACTTTAAGAAGGCAAAAGATGAAGGTTTTAGTGAATCGGCGAGGTTTAGGATAATGAAGGCAGTGAGATTTCTAGAAGTCGCAATATGTCTCAAATATTGTTTCTAGAAATATAGGATTATAACTTAGTAATCTTTTGATTTCAGCAAAAATTACTGATGACAAACACTAGGCCTTGTGGAGTTTTCATGTGAGGTGGGAGGGCATTATAGAAACTATTAAACCTGGTGCAATAGTCTTGCACACTTTCCCCTACATTCCTTTTAGGATTGTTATATTCAGACAAGATTTGGAGGGGATTTTTCTTGATTTCCCATTTGTTTATAAAATTTTGGTAGAAGAAAGGGAGATCGTGTATTGAATTAGGAGTTAATGCTTTGAACCATTTTTTGGCCTCTCCTCCTAAACTTTGTGCAAAAATCCTCATTTTAATAGTTTCTTCTTCTATTTCCATGTAATCAAAAGCATCATTGATCCTATCTACATGTTTTTATGCAGTGATGTATTCAACTCCTG
Source organism: Pinus albicaulis (assembly GCA_034641835.2). NCBI lineage: Eukaryota > Viridiplantae > Streptophyta > Pinopsida > Pinales > Pinaceae > Pinus > Pinus albicaulis. The sequence goes on along the minus strand of JAXQQM020062925.1, from coordinate 472,561 downwards.
TGAAATGAGGGATTTTGGACTGATAGTCAATTGGAAAAGGTACTAGAGGCTGAGGTAAAAACAAGGGGGCATACCAAGCTGCCATGATGGGAGCTGATGGAGAATTTACAAGAGGTGGGTTTGTGAAAGGGGGTGTATGATGAAGTGGATGGTTTTCACACTGGTGGTATGGATGGGTGTGGTGGAAGTACTTGGACCAACAAACTGACTTTGAGTAGATTTGGTATGGAAAGAGTTGAAGTGATGGAGAAGCTGAAGGTCAGATGGTGTGGAAGGAGAGTGTTGGCTTGAGGGGTCCTAACCCAGGTTCGGTGTGCAAGGTTTGCCAACAAACCCCTATACTAATGGCCCTTTCGATAGTGACCTGCTTGCGCAGGTCACAGTCTCACCTGAAGTAGTATGGTTGGGTGCTGGAACCAGGTTTCTGCACCCTGAGAAAGGAAGGGTAAGGAAAGCAAGGCTGCATTCTGTCAAATTACCTCATCTCTGCATAGGGTTAAGTATGTATCTAATTGCATCCACGTGCACTAGATCTACAATTATATGCTTCTCATAATATCAACACAATGTTACGTAATCAAAACAGAATGGATCTAATTCAATACACAGAATTTCGCAGCATGATATAACCAGAGCAGAGCAGATCCAATCATTCAATATACTAACCTTCATAGTGAAATGACAGAAAATGCATACACAGAAATTACCAGCAATTCATTTAATAGTACTCACAGATTCAGATCTCATAATCTAGTGTATTCATTCATTCATCAATCTTTCCTTACAATTCCCTGCCCAACCTGCGCACACAGCAGCAGGGTCCGCACACAGCTGGACTAGGATCTCCGCGCACACATCCAATAGGAGTCTGTTCCCCCAAAGACCCAAACAGATCGCTTACACAACAGATCACATCAATAGCTCATCAAATCCTACCTTTTACAATCTGAAATGCCTCTCTATTTATAACAATCCTATGGTCCATAACCCATGGTTTTCAGACCCCTAGTTTACCCTTTGACCCATTACAATGCATTCGGAGCTTTAACCCATCCCAAAACGCCTGCGCTATACTAAATATAATAAAAAATAACTAAAATGGACCATTTTTGTAGCTTGTTAGGAGACCCCGTTCCAACAGTCCCCCAACACAATCTTGTGACTCATCCTGAGTCACTTTGTTGGCACGCCTTGAATCTGCATGTGCAAGGTAGCTAGGGTGCGAAGGAGTGGTGGAAGCATTTCCTTGATTTGGGACACAACGTATTGCGTAATGTTGATCATCATCAGAGAAGCAGGCCCATCGAGATCCAGACCAACTCATTCCAATAATTGGTGGAGGCGTACAATGGTGGATTGCGCATCATGCGCAAGCTAGAGTGTAGCATCAGACCATGGCTTCAAGTTTTTGCACACAATCTTCTTGGAGTGATAAATGTCCTTAATATTGTGCATGGAGGCCAGGTGCTGCGTGGGGCTAGGGGGAGGTGTAGAGGCTCGAACTCGATCTAGAACATCTTCTGCCTGCTTCAGTTCCCTTTGGACATGCTGAAGTGTGGGGTGGTGCTGTGCTTTCATCCATAGCTGCGTAGCCTCTTCAAGAAAATAGGCTCCCTACGCCAGTTGTTCCTGAATCATGTGTGTTGCGTTAGTGACCATGGCAATTTGCTAGGCTCGTTCTTCCAGAGGCATGACATATTGCTTGCACCTTTCTTGGTCACGGAGGTGCACTTCTTGCATTACGCTAGTAGACAGACTTTGTAGCTCTATAGTAGATAGCTGCGCTAAGTCTACTTGAATGTCCCCAGTAATCGGTTCAGAACTGTGAATTATGGCAGTGCGAGGGAGTAAACATACGTTTCTTCTAGTGGCCGGGGTTTGGAAATGGCGGAGATGTCGCAGCGGGTCCCGGTACCACAGTGTTCTTGCTGAACTTGGTTCACAAATAATCCTTCCAGGCGGCAACTCGCGCACACTCCTATTACTACACTCAGCGTCTCCCGGTCCTCTTATCAGTTCCTCCTGCGAGTTGGGATCCATAAAAGAGAGACGATCGTTATATAATGTCTGAATAAGTATAAAAAACCATAATGTGGTTAGCCAATGCTACTTTATAGGTGAATAAATAACCCGACCCAGCGTCTTCCAGCCATCCGCACCCCAATCGAAGCTACTTAATGGCAAGGTAGCTCGCATGTGGCACGTACCCTTGAGCTGTCGAACTGTGCTTATCATAAATGTTGATATTGATGATTTTCCACCCATTTTCTGTGTTTGTAAGTGTCTTTTTTCATTAACTCGGGATGTACTGACGTTCTTTCTTCCTGTCCAAGGTCGTGTCCCTGAAATGTCAGATCGTAGCTGATGTTTTGAGGTCATTTTCATATCTTGACAGAGGGTTAACATGAGGCAAAGCTGCAAGGTGATCGAGCGTCCTTTCGAAGTATTTATGCCATTCATGGATGGAACAATCTGGTGTGCAACAGTTGCATCATACATCTAGAGGTGGTTTATTTCCTGAGAGGTTCGTAGATTTTCCTAGACACACATGATGGTAAATAGGCCCGTAATCCTATGCGCGCTAAGGTCAGTGATACTCTTGTAACTCTGGATGGGCAAGGGTCGAGCGCACCCTTGAGTATTGCATGTTAGCAGGGAACTACATGGGTCAACCATCCTTGGGGCCCATCTGGCTAAGGGAGTTTCTATACGCAGGATCACCTTACTCCAGTACTTCCTCTAGGTAGGTGCTTCATATCGGGTTAGCGGTAGTGCTTCGGACCTACATTCCGTGAGATCCTTAGGCTTCGTAGTTTTCTGAGTGTCATTTGTGTCCTCTTGGTAAGGCAAGGTTCTTTCTATGGTAGAGATGCGACGAAAGTTTCTTACGGTCTGAAGGCTGCGAAGCGTCGAAACCTCATGCAGCCGGCTCTGCCAATTCTCTAGTTCCTCATCGGAGTCGGAAAAAATTCACTGTCATTTTTCTAGCAGAGCATCCCTTCATCCGTGGGGTTAACTAGGTCTTCATCTTGCACAGTGATCTTATAAATATGATCTAATTCCTCCTTCGGATGGACTAGCTCGATATACTGGGTGCCTTCCGCAGGATGCAAGGGTACTATGACACGCATACCTTCGCTTTCAAATACCATGCTACGTTTCTTGAGGTTGATAATACCTCCCATGTCTATTTCCCAATCCAGCCCAAGGAGTGCAGGGTAGGGGTCCGCATCTTCAACTATCTCAATTAATTCAAAGTCAGCTAGGACTCTTGCCCCTACAATGTCAACCATAACTTTTGGTAATCTTCCCAAAGGAATGATTTTCTGCTGATTTGCCATGCGCAGCTAGATAGTGGACCATTCCAATTTGGGCTCCCCCATTCATTGCCAGGTCTTGTTAGGAAAAATCTTGGCATAAGATCCAATATATAAGATAACCTAATCCATTTCATAGTCTCTGATTTGTGCAATTAACCGCATTTCCCTCCATGTTCGTTTCTTAGAGTTGTACAGTTTGTGCACGTCCTTGGTCTTAGGGATCAATTTGGGTTGAGCTATGTAGGTATTCATTAAGGCCAAGAGGTTTCTTAATGCCTGCAGGTTCCTGAGCAATTTCAGACATGCCTTCAAAAAGGTCTCAATTTCTTCCTCGCTCTGAGACTGTGCAGGGGCTGCTGGTAGTGCCTATTCGTTGCCGGATACCTCTTTGCTTCCCTTGGTGTCTAGCCTGCTACATGTTATGACCTTTACACTTGGATCTAATTCTCCTAGCTCAGTTCTAACCCTCTGTACGTTCTGTGTAGGGGTAGGTTACTTTTCCTACATTCTGGCTATTAAGATTGGGCAGTCTTCTACCTCATGGTCCAGTGATTCGCAGTACTTACATGATGGCCTGGTGGGATTAGGGAATTCTCTGGAAAAGTGCCCTATTTCCCTACAGTTATAACAGATTAGTTGACCTCATCCTCAGCCTATGCTTCCTCCCTGACCTCCTCTGCCTCAGGCTGGTGATCCTCCAAAGTGCATAGCCAGTCTTGGTGAAGCAGGGTCAGATTGCACCCGATATAAGTTCCTGCGATCCATCATTAAGTCATACATTCAGCAATTCTACTCGTCATGTCCTACTGATCGATATAATCGACACCATTTTTGTTTTAGCTCTGGGACATATGCACCCAGCCGAGGGCAATGGTTTGTATCGTGTAGGCCTGCTACCCTACAATCATCGTACCATATCACAGATCCACTTGATCCCGGTCGCAATTGGGCAAGTTCCCTACTCACCCCTGTGCGTAGTGGGCTAGGTCCTCTGGCTTGCATATTATCATTCAGTAGTGGGCACTGATCCTTTGTGTGACCAGACACTTGGCAACGTATACACCAGAGACCCACGCAAATGTCTTTCCCTTGCTCTTCTCGCAGGTTCTGTATCTCTAGGTGGATATCCTTGAGTTGTTCCTAGATCTTTTGTACCCCTACTAAGGTATGCTCCCGGGGAGCAACTTCCAACTTCATAGTAGCTTCTACAGCTTTCTCCTGTGATTCAAAGGTCTGTTGATTCATCGGAGTGTGCAGGTGAGGTAAAAACATGGCGATGAACCATTTCGTATGTTTTCTATCATCATACTTGAACCCTCCTTCCCTAATTTCCTTCTTTAATCATTGATCTGCCTCCCATACTGATTCAGACGCACCCTGTTTGAAGTCCTGTACATCTGCTACTGACTGAGAATAAGATCTCGGTTTGCGGAACTGTTGCTTCAGAGCATCCTTAATATCCTGAATGGAAGCGGTTCCATTCTGGGCAACGTATCGCATATACCATTCCAGAGCTCTGTCTTTGAATGTTAGAGATAGTTGTGCCCTTTTTATTGTATCACTTGCCACGTTCTGCGTAGTCCAGGAAGAGTCTGCAATGAACCAAAATCGATCCATGTCCTAATCTCCTACCCCTTTGAAGGTAGGTAATTTCAAGTGCGCAACCATATCACTATCCAGGGATGACGTTATAGGTGAGTTCTTACCCTTCCGTGCCCTAGGTGGTGATGTAGCTAGTTCCTTCACTAGGCTATAGGCGGCCCTTCCTTCATCAAGCTTGGTCCAATAATACTTACCACTACATGTCGCACTCCCGTCTGGGTCCGATGTCATTCAGTCGGTATGGCTACACAGAATGCTCTTCTCACACAGTAACTTCTTGATCAGTAATGGTAACGTCCTAAGAAATTTACCCCGGAATCCTTTGAAGAATCATTGCTCGGCCTCATAGTATGAAACAAACTGATCAATGGAAAACTCTATCACAAAGCCTCCTAGCACACTATTCACCCAGTGATCCACCGTGCATGTAATAATATTATCGGTTCTTTCCAGCTGTTCAAGCAGATCTAGAGTCCACTGAGTGACTCACTCGTCCTTCCAACACTTCTGGAATTCTACCAGCCTAGCCAGCCACTCCTGAAGTTCAATTGCAAAGGTTACAAAAAAAAATTCGTAGCTTTCAGTGAGAACATACCTATTTTTCCACCTTTCCACTGTTAATTTTTCACTTTGGTTTTCTCTTACCGCAAACTCCTGGATCTGCCTTTCGAACCAGTCCTCGATCTCTTTTCTTTTAGGCTTCCAGTATTCTCTTGTCATTACCCAATCCCTTTCTCAAATCTCTTCACATCCCGGCAACAGAACCATTTTTTGGCTTGAGGGGTCCTGACCCAGGTTCAATGTGCAAGGTTTTCCAACAAACTCTTATACTACTGGCCCTTTTAGTAGTGACCTACTTCGGTGCTGGAACTAGGTTTCTGCACCCTGAGAAAGGAAGGGTAAGGCAAGCAGGGCTGTGTTTTGTCAGATTACCTCATCTCTGTGTAGGGTTAAGTATGTATCTAATTTCATCCACGTGCACTAGATCTAAAATTATATGCTTCTCATAATATCAACACAACGTTACATAATCAAAACAGAATGGATCTAATTCAATACACAGACTTTTGCAGCATGACATAACCAGAGCGGAGTAGATCCAATCATTCAATATACAAACCTTCGTAGCGCAAAAATAGAAAATGCATACATAGAAATTACCAGAAATTCATTTAATAGAGCTCACAGATTTAGATCTCACAATCCAATGTATTCATTCATTCATCAATCTTTCCTTACAATTCCCTTCCCAACCTACGCACACAGCAGCAGAGTCTTCACACAGCTGGACTAGGATCTCTGCGCACACAACTAGTAGGAGTCTCTTCCCCCAAAGACCCAAACAAATCACTTACACAACAGATCGCATCAATAGCTCATCAAATCCTACATTTTACAATCCAAAATGCCTCTCTATTTATAACAATCTAGCTTTAACAATCCTATGGTCTACAACCCATGGTTTTCGAACCCCTAGTTTACCCTTTGACCCATTACAATGCATTCGGGGCTTTGACCCACCCCAAAACCCCTATGCTATACTAAATATAATAAAAAATAACCAAAATGGACTAGTTTCGTAGCTTGTTAGGAGACCCGGTTCCAACAGAGAGGCTTCTCTACTAGAACTCTGTTGCAAATCTAAGGATTCAAGGTCATTCTGGTCAATACCAATTTGAGACCTATTTCTAAAGAGGTTCCTTGTATGGTGTAAATCAAACTGGGGATCTTGCAAAGCTGTAAGATGTTTAGCCGCAAATCTTGTTCTATGGATGGTCCTAACAGTGGTTAAGTTTCTAGATCTAGAAGTTTGCCACAAAATCCTTTCTAGGTCATCAACTATGTTGGGAGGGTTTGGGTCTAGGTGAGATCTGCTACTGATCCTATGTGAACCCAGATTTCAAATTTCAAAATTTAGAGAGGCTGAAAGTTTTAGTACTGTTTTCTGAAGGCTGACCTCTCTTAATGCTCGGTAAACTCTTACATTATATAACTGGCTTCATAAGCTTATTAGGGTGGGTGTGAAACAAATTTAGGAAGTCAAATGAGTGCTAATGAAGTAATAGGCCTACTGGAGGCTAGTGTAGTCACTAGGTGGATATTTTTTGTTGTTTTAAGAATGTATGTTTATGTTCCACCACCAATTACTGATAAGAAACCAATCTAAGGGTGTTTTTGGGGTTTTTTGAGTTTTCTATATGTATTTGTAAGGTTTGTAAGAGTGTCCTATAGCCGAGTCATCATTTTTCTAGGATGGTGAGGCAAATAGAGTCTACTCTATGGCTGATAGTGTGAGTTCTCTATGATTTGATAAGGGTATCTAAAGTCCTAAGGGGTACTTAGTTTGTCATTGACTCAAAGTTTCCATGGTGATCACCATTGTGTTAGTGTGGCGATGAGGTGGGAGGTTCATCACCAGATACTATTAGTCAAGGGTTTCTGAATATTTTAAGAAATGTTTAAGCATGAACTTACTCAGAAGGTCCCACCGTGATTACCAGAATGTTATTTTGGCGATGAGGTGGCAGATTCACTGGATTTTCTAAGTCAAACTGAGTCTCTAAAGAGTCTTAAGAGGTATTCAAGAAACTATATACTCAAAAGGTCCCATCGTGATCGCTAGAATATTAGTGTCCCGTGATTTCGCAGATTGGTAGACCAAATGACAAGGTAACATGGAACTAGTCTTTGGAGTTCTAGGACCTAGCCTTCTTGGACTCAGAGAGGGATCTCTCTATTGGGTGCAAAGGATGTGTTCTTTTTTCTCTAGGGTTTTTATTTTAGGCTAGTTGTTAAGTGTAGGGTTTGTTGATTGTTTTGGTTGGGTAAGATGGTCAAGTAGGATAGGTGGAGTGAGATTCTATCAAAGCCATTGGGCTATGGAGTGAATGAAAGTCAAGGGTGTCTCAATAATGAATCAGAGTGCATTTCAAGGCCAATTTAGCAAGGTTAATGGATCCTTAAGGTTATGAATGAAATGGGATGGAGATCAAGTTTCTGAATAAGGTAGGGCAAAGGGAAATCAAGAATCCTTTGTCAAATACCTACGAACAAGAGGATCTTAAATATGATAAGCAAAAGATACTAAGCATGAGATAGGGCAAACCATTTACTCAATGATAATACTTTAAAAAAATAAATATCCAAGATAAACATTCCAGTGAAACATAGAGAGCATAAGAGCTTCTAACTTTAGTAAATTCACCTTCAAAATTTGGGAAAACATATAAGATAGCACAATAAATATATTTATGAAGAGGCAACTCCTAAACATAATAAATATAGCTATAAAGAACTTTGACACAAGTTGGTAGGCATGGACAAAGGGAAAGATTAAATGAGACCTCTTTGACTTAACCTATCAAACAATACTCCAAAGAAAGTTTCCAAGATAGAGTTTTAGACAGTCTCAAATAAGGATGGCATACCATGAATCATATTTTTTAACCAGCATATTAATCCATAAATGAAACTAACAAGCATAAGGAGGCTCGAAGAGCAGCTAAGAATAATTCAAACACAACCAGCTGAGGAAAACATTAAGGCTATAACAAACAAGAGGACTGAGGTGCCTCAAAGAGCACGTCTCAACCTATACTTTTATGATTTATAGCAACTAAGAAGAGTGAAACATTATGATAACAAGGAAACATAAACAAAATAAGAAGACATCACAATTCACCAAGCTAAGGAATCCTGCAAATAAGCTTCTCCATCATCAAGCCAAACAAGCCATTCATCAACTCCACAACACCAATTTCTTTTCCAAGCTCATAAAACCATGTATTGCTCTCAAAGCTCGTCAAATGCAAACAAAATACATGAAGGCCTCATGCTCTATTTATGGAGCAAAGGAGGACTAAAACCCTATATATGGTAGGAAAATGTCAAATTCAACCATAAATGTCAATTATTGCCAAGAGACCATGCAAGGCCCAAGGCACATAATATCCTATGAAATAAATGCCAAATTTTATTTGCATCTAATTCTAGAGTTGTTTCCCTTAAAAAACTAAAAAATATCATTTTGAAATAAACGAGTGTGTTTTTTTTACTTTTGGTCCAAAACACACTTATACAGTCTTTGTGCGCAGTGCCAATTCAAAAGAAAATAAGGTATTTTCTAACAAAGTTTTGGACCCCTTCCCGATGCCGGATTTGGCTCAGTGATGGCTCGTTGGAAATCCTGATGAGTCTAATTTACATAAATGCTTGAATTTTTCTGAATGAGTTCCATTTTCCCGTCCAAAAACCCATTCTCCCAACACTTCTTTGTGCACAACACCTTGCCTAAAAATGAGGCAGAATGGTGAAAAGTTTGGTGTTTTTTGACCTTTTGGGGGGTCAAAAATGCTCCAAATGATCTAAAATTTTATGAGTAGACTGATGATGATGAGAGGAATCCAAAAATGTAAATTTTTCAAGATGAGGATGCACCAAATTTGTGCGTAGCGCCAAGGGTGTTGCGCACAGAGGCCTCAAAATTTCAAAAATAGAATTTTTTTTTCAATTTGGCCCAAAATTTGTGGAGAGGTCTCTTAAGAGGTCTTTGACACCTTTTGAGAAGCCTCAGCCAAAACTCCAAGGCTATCATGCTCTTCTTCCTTTTTTAGGTTTTTTAGCTCCATGAGGGCCTCCTTTTGTTTGGCACAAACAAGCTTATGTTTCTTTGCATAGTGCTTGGTCATTTTCTTCTAGAGAGAAAGGCCCCTTTTCACCTTCTTGAAGTGCTTGTGCTGATATTTGTAATACTGAATGACACCTTGTGCCATCTCAAAATCTCTTTCCCGCTCCTTAAGCTGTGCATCTTTGGTTAAGAGTAGCAATCTGGTGGTCATCTCCTTGTCCTCATTGTCACTGTCTAGATCAATGAAGTGAGGCTCTTGAGTAGTTTTATTGATTCTCTTACTTCTCCTCACCTTTACTTGCTGCTCACCCCTTTCCATCTTTTCCTTTCCCTTGTCCATTTGTTTGATAGCTGAAGAGGAGATGGCCCTTTTCCTTTTTGAGGCAGCAAACACATCTCTCTTCTCTCCATGGTATGTGCATGTGCGAGGAGTGATGATGGATTTGGTAGTTTCCTTATCTTGGTTGTGACCCTTGGTGTGGTCATCAGCTCCCTTATCTTTACTGTGGCCCCCACCAATCACCTCATGCTCTATTTGATCACTATTATCCTCACCTTCAGCATCGTTATCATCTTCATTTTTCTCACTGCCTTCTATACTGCCACATTGGCCTTCAAATTGATCAAAACCTTCTTCACTTGCCTCACTTTGACCTTGTTCCTCATAAAGGTCCTTTTCTTCATCATCTTCTAGGTTATCTTCACTTCCATAATTATTAGGAGGCTGATTTAGGTCATGACAGTCATAACAATTGTCATGACTGTCATGACTATCCCTTTTATTGTCTGTTTCATCACTGACTGACCTATCAGTGTCATTTCCTTAGTCACTGCTTGCCTCTTTAAACTTTGTTTCAGCCTCATTATTTCCTTGTCCTTGATCTTCTATTTCCTCATCATCACCTTTTGTTTCTTCATGTTCATTATCTTCATCCATATTGTCATTGTTTGCACTATGACTATACTCATTGTCATGCTCATGCACATTTTTTTCTTGGCTGTCATTTTCATTTTCTTGTTGACTGTCATTCTCATCATTTTCTTCACTATCTTCTTGATCTTCTTCTTGCTCATTAGCACCACCTTTTTCTTTACTTGGGAGTGATTCATTGGTATCACTACCATCACTATCTTCCTCCAAGTGCTCACTGTTTTTTTCCTCATGACTACCATGCTCATCTCCCTCCTCTTTGCCATCATCATCCTCCTGCTCTTCCTCATTAAACTCTGTATCTGCCCTGTTATCACTTAGTAATTTTTGCAGGTTCAAAATAAATAGTCCAAGGTAACCACAAACCAACTTTTAGGTACAGAATCTAGCCAATCTGTACCCAGAGAGGGCTCTCTCTGTAAAATTTAGCTTTGTTTTAGAAGATGTTAGGCTAGTTATAAAGTCTAGGGATTTTATTTTTATTTTGGGTGGTGGAATTCGATAGCTGAGGACAAGATTGAGTAGTTCAGGCCATTGGGCTATGGAGTCAAAAACATGGCTTCACTGGATTAAGTTTTTGAAAAAAAGATGGTTTCACAGGGCAAGATAATCAAACAGGGAACAATTATTAATCTTAAATGAATGGGATGGAATCAAAATGGATGAAAGGCAATTAAGAATATTTCATCACATTTAAGGAAGGAAATTGAGTGATTATCAATAAAGAGCATTTAAGTATTCTTTACTAAATAATCAAAATTCTTAAACTAGAAAAACAGGAGCAATTAAGAATTCACTATTTAAACCAGTTTAGAAGAAAACATTTAGAATAACAATGATTAAAATCAGAATACACTTAAGCACTTTCTGATTTACTCCTTTTCATTAATCATTCAGAAATGAAACACAGTGATATAATAAACAGATATAAAGACTTTAAAACACAAGAGAAAGATGACTTATTGATTCATAGTCTGACACATGAATCCTGTAAAAAGTCTTTCGCATCAATTCATCATCTAGCTAGCCACAAAAAAATTTCTCCAACAGCACTTTATTCCAAAATAGTCAATGTTACAGCAAAGTATAAGAATCCACCCTTACTACTCCAATTGATGGATTATTTATACAAAAAAATTATACAAAATATCTCATAACAAATTGAGATATTATCTAGGATGACTAATAAGTATTTTACAATAAAAATAGAGACAGATGGTCTCATAGATAAGAAAAAATGATAACTGATGTTGTGTTGTTTCCTTCTTTTGAGAATGTGCTGGAGGTAGACCCTATATTTTGACTTGCTTCTGACCTCTTCAGTAATTCTATGCTGGTTGTTTTGTTTCACTGATACTCTTTGAACTTTGTTCATCCTTTTATCCTTTTTATCATGATACACTGTAGTAAATAGGAAAAAATTCATGTAAGGATAATTTTTACAAAAGTTCCATCATTTCTTCCCACCATTGAACTTCTGGCACTCTGGTCCTTTGCAAATTTCTCAGTGTTTCATCAGCCTCAGTATATCTGAAGAAATTAGGCTGATTTGGGAACAAATGATTTACTTCATGCTCAAGATAAAATAAATTCTCCAATCTATCATGAAGATTTTTTCCTGTGGGCAATGCTGCTGTTGATGAACTAGTTGAGGAACTGGCCTGATTGTCAGCATATTTATCCAATTTTTTAACATAATTATCAAGGTCCATTAGCTTATCCTCTAAAACTATAGGACTGGGAAATCCTCTATTTAACAAAATATCCAATCTTTCTCTGAAGGCAATGATTTCTTCTTGTATATCTAAGCACCTTCGTTCTAGATTCTGTACCAGAGTTCTTTTGGTAAAAACTCTCTTTATTTCCAAAATTTTTCCGGTTCTGTCTTGAATACCAAGTTCTACAAGTTGATGCTTAGTCTGATTATTCAAAAAATGTATAAGTCTATTGGCTTCTTCTGGAATATTTCCCAACTCTTCTCTTGCTCTCTCAATCTCATCCAGAGCCAATTTAACTAAGTCATTCTGTTCATACATTATTTAAATTGAGGACCAGACATCCTTTATTGATTGAATGATGTTGTCCCAAATAATTTCATTTATTTCCCTTAAAGTTTTCTCTAATGTGAGATCCTTTTCCAATGCCTTAACCAATTTTTCTAATCTTTTGACCTCTCTTGTTTTATCAGCAACACTCATTTTTTAGAGATCATATTTCTGTTCTAAATCAGTAAGCTGTAACTTTGTTTGCTGGAGTTCTGTCACTTGCAGTTTCAATTCATTCATTGACTTAATTAATTCATCAGAACTCATATTAGAAGTATTTACCTGTGATGGCTCTGCTGGCTGACCTGTTGTAGTTGTACCTGTAATTATTTCTGTTGTAGATGCTGGGACACTAGGCTGCTTATCTTTCAATGCCTTTTCAAGCTCTTTCTCTGTTTCATTAAGTTTCTCATTCAATTTTAAGAGCAAGTCCATTAATTCTTCTTCAAAATTTTGCTTTATAATCTCAGCAGTCTGAGGATGTCTTGAGGCTGGTATCTTTAGTTGTTTTCTTAGAGTTGCAATATCATCATCTTTTTTCTTGATTAATGCTTCTATTCCCTTAACATCTTTGGGATTATGTCCCAATCCAATGATAATTTCCTCCAAAGTTTTAATCTTGTTGTCTTTAGCCTGAGAAGAGGCTTTTTCAAGGCTTAATTGAGCATTTGTATTTTCCAAAGAATCCTGCAATTTCTAAGTCATCATTGATTTATCCGTCAGAGTAGAATAAATCATTTCATCTGTCTGTTTATGTAGCTCAATTTGATCTAAAGGATGAATATCCTTTGCTAATACTTCAAAATTGATCCTGATGTAGTCTGCAACTGTCTGAGGTTGCTACACTTTAGGTTTAAAGTGACTCATTAACATTTTTCCCTGCTGGATGTCATAAGCTGACATCAATATTTGTTGATTCTTAGGAGCCATTTTCAAACATTGGTTGTAGACTTGGAGTCTAAGAGGATCATTCCAAACTTTGATATTTATGAATGTTCTTTTAATGTCCCAAGCATCTTTCAATGGTGGTTTGAAGGATGACACTTCTGCATTTTGTTGCCTTTGCAGCTCTTTCCTCTGTAAAGTAGTTGATGTCCCACTGTTTGCACCTATTTGCTAACTACCCAATTGTTCTTCTCCTTTAATATAAAGGATTTCATGAATAGATTCCACTTCTGGAAGAGGGTTCAATTTCTATCTTTTAGCATCTTGTTGTTCAGAGGATTCACCAATAGGAGTAGTTACTTCAGCATCTCTCTTTTTTCGCTTTTCTACATTCAGAGGAGTTTGTAAAATTGAAATTTCTAGCTCATTGATCTGAGTAGGAGGGATCTGTACTTGACTTTGTTCTTTAGAAGTCTCAGATTGCTCTATCATTGTGAATTTTTCAAATACTTGTATGTCAGGCTCCTTTTCTTTTCCTTTAGATTCTACTGTGGCCAATGCACTAATCTCTTGTAACTTTTGTTGAGAAGTCCCTGCAGAAGAAGGACCAATACCTAGTATCTGTACCTATCCAAAAGAGTCTAGGTCAAGTACCTTTTCAAGATCTTTCATTACATTTTCAACATTGACCTGCTCACTATCATGTTCTACCAATGTTCCTTCCATCCATTCATCCATATTAGCATACTGTTCAATTTCTGGGATTCTTTGATGCATGTATGGTGATAGTTTGTTTTTCATTCTTCTGTCACAAATAAAGCTATTTGGGTCATAAGGTACCCAATAGAAACTTTTTTGTAATTTAAGATAATATTCTAATATCCTTTCAGCTTCCTTACCAGCATCTCTAGAGTTACAGATAAAGGGACCTAGCTAGCTTTTAATTCTGAGCTGAGCCTTTTTCTTTGCATTACAAAAATGTACTATATCTGAGTTGATCATCTGCCTAAAATATTCTAATGCAAAGAGTCTCATTGGGACATACTTGGGCAACTTGAATGGGCATAACTTACACCCATAAACTCTGATCTCTGTGTGATTCCGGTATAGGTACTAGTCACCTATCCGATATTTTTTTGAAAGCTGAAGAATCTTCTTGATTTCATTGTTAACCCTAGGAGGAGAGACTCCTGTCAACAAGGTAGTTGCAGGGTGCACAAAAAGGTCGATAAACTCATTGTAGGAATAAGGAGAATCATGGGAATTATGAGTTATGGAAGACCAAAAGATCACAGACCTAGGATTTCCTTTGGCATCAAGCTTTTTGACATGAAAAGGGAAACTTTCTGATTGGTAATAGAGCATTAGATGGTAAATAACAGAAGAATACTTGAACACTCTCTCATTCTCTAATCTCATGAATTTATCATGGATTTTGTCTGCAATGTAGGATGCAAAGTCATACTTGACAGCAGGGGGCTATCCAAGGGTGAAAATAGACAACAATACTAAGGTTAATTGGTCAACATATTCACTAGTATTGAAGCCCACTATGAAAGATACCATTTTTAGAATAAGTCTACCTTCTTCAGTGAAAAAAGTATACCCATAAGGGGGAGCGCCTTTGGGCTGATGTTCTGGCAACATGAAAGTCTGGCAGAGGCGAGTTAACTCTTCATGGGATAATTTGGTAGATTTCTCAAGTAATTCTCCCATGGACAGGGGAGTGAAGGCTTAACCAGGTTGAAATTGTAACATCTCATTAATGGACTGAGCAGTTATGGGAAAAAGAACATTTTGGCTCAGGGATAGGACTGCTCGTTGATTAGGATCATAGTTTGCATGACAGTAATGGATTATCTCAGGGAAAATGTGGACTGAGGGGAGAAGGTACATGGGAAGATTAGATTCCCACAATCCAAAAATTTCAGAGCCTTTCAAGTAATTGTCTATGCAGTAGCAAAATATTCGAAGGGGACTCTCACTAAGAACCAAGTATTTAATTTGAAAATATCTGTCCAATAATGGAAAATAATCTAAGTCTCTGTGAGGGGCATTCAAGGGTGTGACATTTAAAGCCACGAGAACCTCCATTTCTAGTTCTTGTGGATTCAGAAATGAATTTGGGGTTCGACGGAAAAAACAGGTACAATTGCAAGTTTGGGGATGTAATTGCAATTCTGGAATTTAAGGAATTAATTAATAATCGATTTTTAACCCCGCTTTAGTGGAAGAAAAACAAAAACTAGGATTCTTACAGAGTTCAGTGGGAATTTAGGGTAAATACTTGTTTTTCGAGAATGAATAGTGATTTAAACAGGTACTAGTTAAGGCGGAAGAATTCTGGAGTATCTGGCTTCAATTTGCTTCAGCAAGGTAATGGTCAGCAGACTTCAACAATTGATTTTTGAAATTTGTCGCATGGGAGACTGGTTAGCGCACGAAATAATGAAAATGACGCAGGCATATTTGTTTTATTTACAAAGTCAAAAGGGTGGCAGGTTTTTTATTATTTTAATGGATGACGTTAGCAGGTATGGAGGATGAGTCACGGGAGGCAGGCGGTAAGCGGTTTCTATCGCACCACTTTTGAGGAAAGGTGGTTTTGGGCGGAGGGGCAACGATTCCATACGATGGTCGACGCGTGGCACTGTACGATATGGAAAACCGCTTGGCCATCGCGCATTATCGTTCGGACGCGGATGGCTAGCGATATCGTTAATAACCGTTGATCTTAAATGGGTTGATCGAACGGCGGTCGGGACATGGAAATGACTGGCAGTTAACAGGGCGGGCTCGATGCTTTTTAATTATGAGTTAATCGTATCGGGGGCGACTTGATTGGCGGGTCATGTTATTAATTAATCATGAGGATTAATTAATTTCTTTTTAAAACGCGAAAAAAATGATCAGAAAGGTTTCAAAAGGATTTTCACCAGAGTTAAGAGTTGGGGTATGGGATATATATTGGGATTTTAACTCAAGTTAGGGTGTCGGGCAAGGGGAAAATATACAAGGAGATGGGGTTATTTCTTTTGAAGTTTAGTTTAAATGAAACTTCGAGTTATTTTTTGTTTTAAACACATATAAAATATGTTTAAAAGATTTTCGAATATTTTATTATACGGTAATTAAATCAAAGCGATTTACTTACCATAGGGGTGGGAATAATATTAAAGATATATTTTAGTCAAAGGGAGTATAATGGAGGTGTTTTATTTAAATATATGGGGATTTAAATACTTTGGCTAAAATTATAATAAATGGGTTTTTGGGTATTTTTATAAAAAAGGAGCTATATATAATAGGAGAATGTCATTATTATAGGGATTTAAATAATAAATTAGAAATTAATATGGCAAATGAATTAAAGCGCTAAGTATAAAACATTAGAATAATGTATTTAACTTATGCTTGCATGAAAAAAGGGTTTTTATGGAATATTGCATGATTTTCCTAAGTAAAATAGGATTTTACTTAGGAAAAAAAAAATTAGAAGTGAATGAATGTGATGATGAATGTTTTTAAGAACTTAGGCTTTTCCAATTATTGGGCCGAGGGTCCGGTCGCTCCAAAAGTCAAGGAAATGCCCTGAGCCCCTTTAATCTTCAAATACCTTAGTACTTAGGGGAAATTAGTGAAATTTTTAGGGAAAAATGAGAAGGGAAGTTAATAATTTGACTTTGCCTTACTTGAAATTCTTCCAGTGTATTATCTGCCTTTGCAATTGTGATGAAAGTTAAAATTTTAACCATCTAAAGCCATCATTCATCACATGTAATTCAGCAACATCATCTACCTACCCTATCTACTTTACCCTACCATTTTTTCTTCTTTATTAGGGTGCACTTAGACTGGCAAACCCTTATCACACTTTTTCTTTTACATATGGAAATCTATCTAGTTCTAACCTTATTACATCCAAGGGCTTAGAATAAACTGTTGAGCTCCTTTTATTTACTCTACTTATCTACTTATCTGCCAAGATTAAACAGTTTGGTCAGATTTTATTCTCTATCTAAAACATAAAATTGAAAGATGAACTAGCCAAGCTTAAATATTTGACTGTTCACCAATTGTGGCATAAGATACAAGTTGCACACAATTTGATTATTACATCAGAACAAAAAGTAGTGGCATTTAAACTTGCACACTTTCCTTGGCCTTTCTTTTGGTGGGGTTTATTTTCTTTCACTTTTTTGGCCATTTTTATTTTTTCACCTTTTGATTTTTCTTTTAGGGTATACCATCTTTACATTTTTTAAATTTTTTTTATCTTTTGATTTTTTGAGAATATGGAAAACCTTTGCAACCAGAAAAGGTATGAACATATTGCATAGTTCATCAAGTCAATCATGAAATATGACACCTATTGGTATAGGAGTCTAACATGCCCCATTGTTTTCTTCATCTCCACGGCCATCTGATTGTTCCTCACTGCTACTGCCACCCCCTTGTCCATCATTACCACTATCATCATCTTCACTTGATGCATTAGGAGAAGAAGAAAGAGGTGATTTTCCTTGTAGAGAAGGCATAGGTGGAGGTTATGGAGGAGTGGAGGTAAGTGAGTGTGAAGTGGAAGGAAAATTTTTCTAAATGAAGGCTTGGGGATTTACAAATATATCATGTGAGATGAAAACTTCCGGAGGGATTCCCTATTGTTCTAGTTGGTGCAAAATAATCATCTTAACCAAGGAATGGTGAAAAAGGCTTTGCATTTGGTGGGCATAACTTCTTTTTTTCACCACTAAAGCCATTTTGTCAATGCTTCGGTAGAGATAGTATGGTAGGTTTAGCAATTTAACCCTAGTGAAGTGCATTAGCAGCCTTATGTGATATGAATAAATCCTAGAGTACCTCCCCTCACAAGTGAAGTACTTGATGATCTGACTCATCGGTAGGGCATATCTCTCTAGCAGATGGGAGAAGGGGAAAAAAGTCTTGTAGCCGTGTTGATAACTAGGTTTGAGGAAGGGCTCATAGTAGCTTAAGGACAATTTCTTCTGCTTGAACCATCTCTCACCAATATTTGGTATTCCCGTGGCTAGCAATGGATTCGGATGATAGTTCAAAATTTACTCCTGCTAGATTGACCTAAGTGGTTTTGTAGGCTGAGAATGAACAACCTAGTCAAAATTGAGTGGTTTTGGACCTGTTTAACCCTCTCACAGAACTGATAGCATCCAACATCTTCAAAACATGCAAGGATCATGGGAGAAGAGGTGAATTGAATTGTATCCAAAGGCTCAAACCTATTAGTTCTTCCTCCCTTGTGTTTTGGCTTGATAGGCCTTTGGCCTTCATCACTACTGGTACTGATCTCTTCTCCAGACATGGTGGCTGATTATATCCTTGAACAAAATGGTTTTTAGCTTGGTGAGAGCTTTAGGTCTAGGGAGGACAAATGAGTGATGGTGAGGGCATATTTTAGCAAATGAGGGCAAAATGAAGTAAGTCTAGGAATGCTTTCAGATTTTAGGAGGAGGATTAGCTTGTATTGAGTGTATTTATGCTAATGACAACTCTCCAATTGATAATTCTTGCCCTAGAAGGTTAAATATTTGATTTCCATGAAGATTAGGGTTTAGCCAAATTTAGATTTTTGATATTCTCCTTTGATTATGAATGTAAAAAGATCAATTTAGAGGGCAAAGAAAGTGACTACCAACCTTGTCTAACTCATGCAGGAGCCTGGGGTAAAATTGAGGAGGAGAAAAAGTGAGTTTGAGAAATTTTTGGCAAATATGGCCGAATATCCTCTGTGCGTAGTGCCACTCGATAGGCCATTCCTGTCAGGCCTTCCCTGTGCGTAGCGCCAGGTCGGGTCGGGTGGTTGGTAGGCCTTTACGTAGCGTTGGGTTGGGTTTGGGCACCTCGGGCGAGTTATCGGGCCTGTCAGGCCTCCCTGTGCGCATCGTCGTTGAACGGTGGGCAATTTGGGCCCGAACTAGGCATGTGCATAGCGCAACAGCCTGCACATAGTGCCGGCCCTCCAATGCATAGCGTAGTGTTCTTCTTCACTGTAACTACCTCCTCTGTGCAAAACGCTAACAACTCTATGTGTAGTGACTCCGTCTGTGTGCAATGCCTGGAACTTCAACCAGTTTTTGCAGAAAACCCCTAAAAATGATTCAATGGCTCTCCTCCTCCCCTTCAAATACAAAAATGAGTTGGGAAGAGGGAAAAAGACCTTTATACTTCCTTTTGAAAAATAATTTCATGATCAAACCCATTTTCTAATGTTTTTTTCCCTTCTTACTTTTTTACTAACTTTTTTCTCTTTTTGTCCTATAGGTGGCAGAACCATAAGAAAAAATGGTTTTTTCTTTGACTGGAACATTTTGATGTTTCCCCTCAGATTGAGAAAATATTTAACAAGCTCAAAATGTGCTTCTTACCCACATTTGGAAACATGAACCCTTCCTTGAAAAGCAAAAGGTCATTTTGACAAAGTTTTGAGGAAAAAAGGCAGACAATCGCATTAGTGCTCTTTTTGAAGGTTTTCTTCACTATATCCTTTTCATGAATTTCAACCCCTATAAACAGTAAGCTTGTGATCATTTTTGCACCTTTACCTTGGAATTTTCAGTCTTGCATCTTTATGCCTTTGATTTCTTGGTGGATAGACTGAAAAGAAGAATTATGACCTTCTTTTAACTGACATTTTGTCATGTTTTCTCTTTGAGACAGTGAAAACTTCTTGGTGTGAAAACCCTAGCAGTTGGCATTAACAGCTTCTTTAGTCTTCATATCTTCCACCATTGTGAGAAACATTAGGTTTGTTTGTCCTTATCAATCTTTCTGTAGGTGGCCATCTTTGATAGTCCTACAGAAGTGTCACTCATGGCTAACTAGCTTTTGCATAATATACTTTTGATAAGGAAACCCTTGTTGGAGGCTTCTATGCTTTGTTTTTAGACTAATTACATGTTTGTTTCTTTGACCATGTTGACAGTGATATATCTTTGGTTCCTCCTTAATCTTTTCAGCTCATGCTTGCCTCCCTTTTGACCATTTTAATGCCTTTAACTGTACTTTGAAAAGTCAAGCCCTTGCACTGATACTCTTTGTCATTTTGTCCTTTTGGTGAGGTGAAATCAGTGCTTCTTTGTCAAACCCTAGAGGGAAGCTTGAATACCCCCTTTGAATGCCATCTGCTATTATGAAGGAGGCTTTACCATCATTTTTTGACCATTTTTGTCAATCTTTCCAAACTCATAGGTCTTAGGGCTGTTAGAAAAAAGTAAATAGTGTTGTCTCCTAAGTTCTCTAAAAACTTTCAAAACTCATTTATTATTTCTAAAGTATCTTTAATGTGAACTTGATGGAGTGGAGGTGACCTTATATCCTTGTAGTCCTTGTACTGATTCACTTGTTTGGCCAAATCAGTCACAAAAAACCTTGATTCTCTAAAACATATTCCTGCTGCTTTCTCTTTGCTATTGATGGTCTTCTTGTGATGATTTTTCCTATTACCTTACCTCTTTTTTAGGTTGATGGCCATCTTCATCTTTTTGTAGTAATGTGAGGAAGGGCAGCTATCCCTTGCATAATTTGTGCTCTAGTCCAAGGAGGCCTTTCTTGAATGGCCCTTTGATTAGTTTATGGACAAAGTTACTTGTCCATTTTCTTCTTTGGAAAGTAGTCTCCTTGTAGAGATATAACAAATATTTTAGGATACCAAATCCACCCTATGACTTGTGAAACCCTAGGTGACGTAGTGGACGTTTCCTTGGACTTGGCTTTGGACTAAAAACTTAGATTTTGGGGTTGTCAAGTGTAAAACAGAGTTTACGATAAACTGATGTATTGAAGATCCAAAATCCAATGTACTTGATTTATCTAAAGAGCCTATAGAGATAGTTTTGAGACCATCAGTGTTTGGGGTATTTTTGGGAAAAACAATAGAGGTGTTTGATTGGTGGCCTTAGGTAGCTGTGAGGAGTTTTAGGAAAAACAAAACAGATGATTTGGGCCAAAGGTGACAAAATATAAACAAAATGAGTGTCATGAGCCACTAATGGGTTTTTTGGGACTAGTAAGTAGAGCTTGACATGATGGAATAATAAAATAGTGAAAATTTATCATAAGGATAATGAAGGCAGTGAGATTTCTAGAACTCACAATGTTTATGAACTTTGTTTCTAGAAATCTTGGGATAAGCATTTAGTCATCTACAATGAAAAAATTACTGATGACTAACAATGGCTCCACTTGGGGAGGGAAGCTCCTTTTGAGGAGGTATCCAGAACTTCAGATCTCTGGCTTTATGGAGACTAGTCCCTCATCCAATGGGTAGATTTTACCTCTTTTCATTTGCTGATGTTTGCTTGAAGCTATGATGTCAATAATTTGAAAGGAAAGATAAGCTCAACTTCATCTCTACCTACCCAACCTACTTACCTAACATTTTTTCTTCCTTAGGTGCATTTGGACTAGAAACCTTGACAACTTTTTATTTTGAAAACAAAACAAACTATCTACTTCTATCCATTTCTTCCAGGAGTTTAGGTTATGCTAATGAACATCCTTTGATTCTCTACCTAGACTACTCAACTATCAAGATTAAGCTATTTGATAGGACTCATTCACTAAGCTATAAACATGAAATTGAAAGCATGGTTAAATCAGTATTAGACAATCCGACTTACCATGGGTTTGTGGCATAAGAACAAACAGCACACAAATGTTATTTTTGTACAAAATGGGACTAGAAAAATTAGGGCTAGGATATATAGCTTACTATTAATCCCCATATTTCTCCTTGGTTTTGTTTTAAGCATGTCATTAGGGGAATTTTGAGGTCTAAAGTAGGCCTCCTAAGGAAATTATAAAATAATAGTGGAAATAATAAAATAATATTTGATTACATCATCAAATTTTGGATGGAAAAAATAAAAACACTACTTTTTCAACTTGTATTTTCAACTTATCTCCCAAAATGTTTACTCAAATTTCATGCGAGAGTACTCATTGGATGAGAAATTTAATTACTCATCCAAGGAATACCCACGTTTCATACTTTTTATGGATCTTGCTACATGAAAAATGAGAAATACATGAAAAACGTGATTGCAATCACGTTTTTTTATGTATTTCTCATTTTTCGTGTATTAGGGTCCATCAAGATTACCCAACATGGGTACTCCTTGGATGAGGAATTAAATTTTGCATCCAACGAGTACTCCCACTCAAAATTTGAGTAAAAAATTTGGGAGATAAGTTGAAAATATGAGTTGAAAAAGTAGTTTTATTATTTTATTATTTTTTAATATTTTTACCCTTTTACTTAAAAAATGGTGAATCACCCCCCATGGTTGACATCATTATCTTGAATCCTATTGGTTCTTATAAATTTTATTTTGGTTGTACATTTTTCTTAGGAGGCCCATTTTAGACCTCAAAATTCCCCTAATGGGAACGAGTATCTTTCTCCCTAATCTATCCTTTGACAAGTTAATCTTGAATAATTTGACCAACTATCTTTCACTAACTTATCAACAATAAATTTAAAACATGTTTCAGCCATGATTAGGCTAGATGACTGAAACAATACTTCTTCATGCACTAGTAGTGGTATTTAGGCTTACACACTTTCAGTAGTTATATTTTTTGGGTATAGGGGCTTTACCTCTTTTCAAATCTGCCATCTTTTCCATTTTTTATGTTTTTGTATTTTTTCTCTCTATAACCTTTCTTTAAACAATGGTATATACAATGAGTGAGAAACTCAAACTAGGACTCTAAATGGCCATGGTATTTGATCACCTGTCATCCATAGTATAATCTACCAACCCTTTTTCATTCAGCTCTTGTAGATAAGGAACATGACTATCTATTTTTGAGGGCATGGTAAAAGATTTCTGCCAAAAAGTTTCAAACAGGCCAAGCTCCCCTTTATATTTCTTTTTTGAGTTTTTCTTCCAAACCTTGTTTCTGTGAAAGAAAATGTTTAGGTGAAGAAGGCATTCTTCATCAACTCCCAAACAAATGATGGTATCATCAATGTATATCATAGTGAAAATTTTGATAACAGGCGCCATGGCCTCTTGGAAGGTGCCTTCAACATTCCTTATTCCAGGAAAAATTTGGTCAAGCATGTAGTTATTCCAAGGAACTTTGAAAATGTCTTTATGCTGATTGATTTGAAGTGGTATCATCTCATGAAAACCTGAAACACTACAAATCAATGTCATCTTGTTAGAAATTCCTATACTGGGCATAGGATGATTGATCCTGGGAAAACTGGGTTTGAACTCCATGGAGGCTTTGCCTAAGTGTCTAAAGTCCATACATAGTCTGTACCCTTTGGCATTATTTGTTAGTGATAGAATTTTCCCAAAGGTTTCATAGTTCTTTTGGAAAAAGGCCCCCTTTGAACCATGTCTATGTCATCAGGCTTTGAGATTTTACTCCTATATACAAGAGCATCCCGAAACTTCTTGCATAACCTTATGTATTTGAGTTTTGTGTGTAATGACAAGGCCTTGGATAACTTAATCACTTTGGGCCTTCTTAGGCTACCTACATTGTATTCCTCTATATCAGTTTCAACAGGCATGTTGGGGTTCCCATGTTTTGGCCAGGTTGACAAGACCAAAAGATGAGACAACATAAAACCACTTTCAGACCTTAGGATATATCCCTCCTAGGCCCAGAGAGGGATCTCTCTATAATTGTCAAAGGTTTTATATCTTTGAAGCTCAAATGTTAAGGTTTTAGGCTAGTTATAGGCACAGGGTTTGTTTGTTTGATTGTTGGTTTGGTTGTTGGGAATCGGGAAAGAAGGGTCCAAAATAAGACAAGGGTGAGCAAAGAGGAAACTAGGCAAAGATAGATAACTCAGGGAACATCAAGGCCATTGGGCTATGGAGTCAAGAAAGGATTTACTTGTGTTCAATGTGCAAGCTTTTAGTTGGGCTATTCATCTAGAGCGTCTGGATCTTAAAGGTGATTGGTGAAATGGGACATTAAGGACTGAAAATGAAGAGAGGGGAACCATCCAATTCTATCTATAGATCAGGTTAGAGGTCATTTAATTCCAGACCTTCTTGGACAAAATCAGAGGCAATACAAGGGATCTTAGAAAGGAAAACTGGTCGTACAAGGATCTTAGTGGACAGGCTAACTCTAATCCCCAGTGTTCCCAAATCTTCCAGCTAAATCCTAACAAGAACATCTAAACATAAATTTTGACAATTCATACATCAGAGAGCAGGCAATGAAATCCACTACACTAGTTAAATCAATCAAAATTGATATTCATATACACATGTAAGCAGAAAACATAAAAGGCTAGGAGAGCAGCAACATAAGGTACCTATCAAGGGTAAATCTTATGCCAAACTTCTGATGTGAGCCAGAAGAAACGGAATGCAATGAAATCAAACATAGAGATAAGAAAACATCACCAGCTGCTTTAGATCAGGATCCAAAGAAATGTGCTTTTCATATTAAAAATAACACCAATCAGGTACATCATTGCCCACAGCTTGAACATTCAGTCTGAATACATCAAATCTCAACCTATCTTACAATATTACATAGAGAACTTGTCTCAAGAGGAAAATGCTTGCATTTCTCTAATATCTCACCAAAAACCATTACAATAATTTCCTTCTACGTTTTATAGCAGAGGATGAACAGAAGATCGACTGAGGGGGTAGGTGAACACTAAATGTAACATTAAACACAGAAAAGAATAGAGGGCCGAAACCCATCCTATTTTAAATCTCTGCATTTATCTCTAATATGGCTCAAGTGTTCTGACTGCAGTACTGTGCGTACTATTGGTGAAATAATAAAATAAGAAACAGTGAGATCTGCCCTACTTGAGTCACCAATGCTTCTGATCATGTAGGACTACTGTCGGGTAAGAAACTTCAGGGACACGATGTATAATAAAAACTGCATGGGCACTTTGTCCTCTGATGAAGAAAAACATTCTGCTATTATAGAAAACCTGGTAGTATGATTTCTCGTGCATTAAACTTCTGATTGACCCTTGGGGTTTTCAAATTGGTGCTTTGCTTCTTAAATTGCTACATTATGGATCCAAATCTTTAGTCCTGAGCACTGAAAACTATAATCATAAGCTAGTTTTTCTACTGCTCCATAAATGTTTCGATTCTGCAAGATCTGGGCTTTAATGGCACCGGATAGGGTTGCGGATTTTCAAAACCTGTCCTTTGATGAAATTTATACCTCCACCACCTTTCTTGACATTTCACTGGAGTACCAGTTCCCATATCAGCTTTCTGTCTGTGCAACACGCCATTGAAGAGGTACATATGCATCATGGCGGTTTTCCACCTCTGATAACCCTGCAAAAACATGAAACCTGCGAAGAAAATCATGGACGGGGGCAATGGATGCAGTGTGGATGGATGAAATGGCCGTGCAATCGGTGACATGGTGAAAAAAATGCAGAGGAACAATGGAAATTCGCTCTGGTGGAGGTGGCGGTCTGCGGAGCGGAAAAACGAATGAACAACATGAAAAAAACACGAAAATGAACCAATTATACGTAATGGAAAGGGAGAATGTACGGAGGGCACACGTGGAGATGACGTGGCGGGACCGGGAGACAATGGAATAGTCAATAGCGGGCAGACGAATCTGGACCGTTGATCATGGCGGAGATCATCGGCGGAGGGCGACGGACGGCGGGCCATAACATGGGTTATCGCACGTGCAACTACATTAAACACCGTGCATCTTCAACGAGCGATAACCGTCGGATGGGCCACTCTAGATCGGACGGTCAACGGCCATTTCGCTGGGCATCCATGTCCGGAAAATAATGTGCGAAGGATGGAGTTAACGGGCAGCATTGGTGGTTTTGAAATCGTACAGGAGGACAGGTGTCGAGCGCTAAGTGGAATCGCTGGCCGATGGAGAAAAACTGCCCTCCATCCAAAGGCGGTGCGATGAAAACAACATGGTTTTTTGAACAGTGATAGCGGGCAGGGACCACCGTGACGGGCGCATTCCGCACCGTCATATCTATACAGATCAATGGTGGAAAATGTGTCTGATATGAATTGATTGCAAACCATTAGATCTGGCTTTTAAACGAAAGGTGGAGATGAAATGCGGGGGACCCAGGTGTATGGACATGGGAATTTTGGAGCGACCCCCCGCAGTGAATAATAACCGTTGGATTGAGTCTTCCACATCCCGAGGGGTCAACTGCGCGGGCACCATGGTTTGACCTATGGATAGAGGAGTGCCTCCGCAGGGGCAAGCGCCTTTGGTACTAGCGCTTTGGTCACGGCGCGGTGTTATATGGGGGAAAAAGGCGCGGGGATAGCGGGGAAGGGGTTGAGGCCTATTATAAGGTCCGAAATGGGTTTTTAACCCATTTTAATGGATTTAAAGGCTAGAAGGGGTAACGATAGAAGGACTAAGGGGGTTTTGGGTGCAACAAGGGTAAGGGTAATAATTTGAAGGGGATTTTGGAAGGGTTCAGAGGGTTAATAGGGGGGAAAAGAGGGGAACAAAGACACTTTGACAGAAGGAGGAAAAGGGAAAAAAAGGGACATTTGCAGGGGTACAAGGGGTAAATGGAGGCTCTTTGGGGCACACATTTGTAGCCAGTGAGACTCTAAGATAGGAAATCAATAGAGGGGATTTGTATAAGGCAAAGCACAGAGAGACCTCAAGGATGATGTGTCTTCAGGGGAGATGCATTCCTTGAAGGTCTCCAAAATGACATAGCCCCCGGCTTGCTTGTCAATAATTTCATAGGGAGGCTAACAGTGGCTCCACATGGGGATGGCTTCTTCTTGAAGGAGGCAAGAAATCATAAATGATCTTTGGATTAGGCCAGTTGCCTGCTGCTTGGCACATCCCTTTCTTTGATCAGCTGCCACAATATGAATATGTTACATCAGCAGAAACATTTTCCCAATAAAACTACCTACCCAAGCTACAATCCTAGCATTTTTCTTCGTTAGGGTGCATTTGAGCTAGCAGACCCTTTACATCATTTTATTTTACAACAGAAAATAAACCTATTCTACATCTACCCTTATGACTCCATGAGACCAGATTAGATTGTTGGCCTCATATGCTTCTCTACCTAATCTAACATCTGCCGGGATTAAACTGTCCAACATATTTCTTCTCCTACATTCTAAGACATGAAATTGAAAAACAACCAAGCCAGGATTAGACTGTCTGACTTGCTGGAGTGAAGACTTGTAGAAAACTGAAAACAAAACTTTGAAGGCATGAAATCTGCAGTTTTGAAACATCCTTCTTTCTCTATGACTCAGGTTTTGAGCATATTAGAGTCACTTCTTTTTCTTTGACTTAGCTCTAGTTTTGGGCACATTAGAGCTGATTTTCTTTCTTTGCTGGCCCAGACTTTGAGCATGTTAGGACCAGCTATCTCTCTTTTCCTTTCTCTCTCTCTTTTTTTTTTTGGAACACCTTTCTCTTTTCTGAAATAAAATGCAATGGAATATACAATGAAGAATGAAATTGGAAATTGGAATTTAGCAGAGGTAATGCTTGAGCATCCTGCCATTGACGAGACCCCCAAACAACTCTGTACCATCAAGTTCTTGTAGAAAAAATGCATTTGGGCCCACAGTAGCTTGGATAATGTATGGACCCTGCCATAAGCTGTCAAATTTTCCATGTTTACCTTTGTCCTCTCTTCTTTAGTCCCACTTCAGAACCTTGTCACCAATTTTGAAATCTGCAACTTTGGTTCTTTTGTCAAATATATTTTTAATGTTTTCCTGAACTCTAACAGCTCTGTTATATACCTCCTCCTTGGTTTGCTGAAGATGGATTGTTTGATTTATCCTTCTTATCATGCTGTCCTCTTCTGATTGGATCTCCTGGACAAGCTTGATCACTGGTATCCCAAGGCTAGTGGGAAAAACTGCTTCTGTTCCATAAACCAGCTGGAATGGTGACATGCCAATAGATTTCTTTGTGGTGAGCCTGTCAGCCCACAAAGCATGTATCAAATTTTTATGCCATGACTTTTTGTTCTCTTCCAGCAGCTTCTTAACGATTGAGACCAGGCTTTTGTTAGATGATTTAGCTAATCCATTACCCTGAGGGTAATAAGCTGTTGAATGACCAAGCGCTATTCCATACCTGTGGCAGAAATCAACCATTTTCTTGGATCCGAAAGCAGCAGCATTGTCAGTGATTATTTTTCTTGGACAGCCAAACCGAGAAAGGATGTAATCTTCTAGGAACCTAATGATGACAGAATCAGTGGAATTCCTAGTGGGTATGGCTTCTATCCATTTGGTGAAGTAATCTGTAGCAGTTAGGATCCATTTGTGTTGCCCAGAAGAAGAGGGGTGAATTTCCCCAAGAAATTCTAGGCCCCATTGCATGAAGGGACCTTCTACAGTGATGGGTTGTAATGGGAGGGGGAGAAGCTTTCTTCTGCCTTCAAAGATCTGGCATTTGTGGCAGGCAGGTATCATTTTATGGACATCATTGAAGAGTGTAGGCCAATAGTAACCAGCCCTGAGTATTTTATTAGCAGTGGATTTCCAACTCAGGTGGCCTCCACACTCCCTAGCATGGAATTCTTGTTTGATTCTTTTAGCTTCAGGTTCAGGCAAACATTTAAGCAATAGGCCATTTGGATTTTTCCAGTATAGATTCCCATTCAAAATACAGTAGTTTCTGGCTTTGAGTTTTATGAATCTAGCCTTATTTTTGGACAATTCTAGAGGAGCATTGAGGTTCATGAGCACGTAAAGGATATCGGAATACCAAGGAGAGTTCTGAAACTTCTCCTCCACAGTGGGGTCAGGCAATCCTTCCTGCTCATCTAAGGAATTTATCATGTTAATGTCAAGGGCCTGCAAGTTTGATTCAGCCATTAATTGGGCCAGGCCTTGACCTTTGATCAGCTTGGTGGGTTTTATTTCAATGTCATATTCCAAGATTGTAGCAATCCATTTTCCCGTTTTCCCATCAGGGTCTTGGGATAAGATATCTTTGACCACTATATTTGGCACATAAGCGATGGTGTGATAATGCAGAATGTACACCCTAAAGTATTTTAAGGCCTTTACCAGGGCATAGGCCTACTTTTCCATAATGTTGTACTTCAAGGGTGCATCTCTTAAGGTTTTGATGAAAAAGGAAATCAGTTGTTCATTACCTTCTGAATTCATTTGCAGCAAGACTGCAGCTATTGTGTGTTCAGAGGCAAAGGAAAATATTAGAAAATCTTTTGAGAAATCCGGACTGACCAGGACAGGGGCTCGTGTGAGTGCAAGTTTTACTGTCTCAAAAGATTTCTTGGCTTCAACAGTCCATTTCACTCCTACACCTTTCTTCAGCATGTTAGTCATATTCCTAAGGTGTTCAGCTAAATTGCGGATAAATCCCCTTAGGAAGTTGATCTTCCCAATGAAGGACTGTAATTCTTTGATGTTTCTCGGGTGTGTGATTTGAAGTATCCCCTCAACTCTTTGTGGGTCTATCCTAATCCCTTTCTCAGATATAATGTGACCAAGAAGTTTACCTTCTTTCAGCCCAAAAACAGTTTTCTTAGGATTTAAGGACAGACCGTACCTTCTACATTTTTTGAAAACTTTCCTCAGATGTTTCAGGTGTTCTTCTTCAGTTTTGGAAAAGACAGTCAAGTCATCCAAGTAGATAACTATGAAGTGTCCTATATCATCTGAGAAACCTATATCCATCGCTCTCTGGAAGGTGGCACCAACATTCATCAATCCAAAAGGCATATTCACATACATAAAGGTGCCCCATGGAGTGGTAAATGATGTTTTGAGTTTATCTCCTGGGAGTACCAACACTTGGTTATAACCCGAAAAGCCATCTAGCAGGGAGATTCTCTTAGAGCCCACTACCTTTTGTAAGATATGTTCCATTCTAGGCAAGGGATAGTTGTCTTTCAGTGAGGCCCTGTTGAGGTTTTCCAAGGCCTCCAGGCTAACTGACCTCCCTGCTTTCTTCTCACAAATTTCCACTAGGTTTTAACCCAACAAAAATTATCTACAAACAAATCTTAAAACAAAAAATAAACAATAGCAAGAGCATAAAACATAAAACAGATAAACACAAAGATTTTCCCCTGGATCCCAAATCAAGACGACCAGCTTGATTTTTCATTATATTCCTTTGTGTTACAATACATATATATACATGCCTAAGCATACATAAACCCCAATCCATTAACCCTGGATTAGAACATAACCGTAGTTCCCTTGACCGGATCTACAAAAATACCTGGGGCCGAAAACCATCGAACCCCAAAACCATGTGAAAAACCATGAACAAAACCATGGGCGGATTCGCCTATGAGTGGGTCCGCACAAAAAACAAATTTTGGCCAGGGCGCTGCCCCGGACCCCAACGGTGGGGACTGCTTCACCCCTCGTGACCCCCCAGCTATGCTCGATGCAACATACAGCGCGTGGGGATAATCGTGGAAAGAATATAACACATACCCAACACTCCTGGGAGTACCAACACTTGGTTATAACCCGAAAAGCCATCTAGCAGGGAGATTCTCTTAGAGCCCACTACCTTTTGTAAGATATGTTCCATTCTAGGCAAGGGGTAGTTGTCTTTCAGTGAGGCCCTGTTGAGGTTTCTGAAGTCTATGCATAATCTGATCTCCCCGGTTTTCTTTCTCACAGCCACTAGATTTGATACCCAATCAAAAAACCTCACAAGGACTATTATGCCTGCATCATACATTTTTTTAATCTCCTTTTCGACTGCAGGCAATTGTTTTGGATTGATTTTACAGAGTTTTTGTCTGAAAGGCCTCTAATTTTCCTTCAAGGGTATCTTGTGTTGTATGATGTTGGTGTCATAGGCCTTTAAGTCTTCATAGCTCCATGCAAACACATCAATGAATTCCCTAAACAGGTCAATGTATTTTTTCTTCATGTTCGCAGGTATAGACTTATCCAGTTTGATCATTTTGGGTCTATCTTCAGTGCCAATGTTGCATTATTCTATATCTGAGTCTGCATGTTCTATAGTGGGCTTTTTTGCTACGTCATCAAAGTCAAAAAGGTCCTCTAGGGGTGCCAGGCCTCTGGGTATGTTCTTATCTTTGGCCTGCAACACCTCCATTTCCTCATTTTCCGCGTTTTCACATCTTATGGTTGAACTTCCAGTTTCTTCATTCAGGGTGTTTATCTCTATGTTACAGGGTGTTGCTTGTTCATCTGGGGGATCCTCACTTGGGCAGATGTCGTCAGATTTCGAGTCGGAATCAGAAAATTCAAACTCGTTTCTGCCCACCAGAAAATCTTCAATCTGTTTGTCTCCTTCAAAGACCTGCCAATATTTTTCATTGTCTGGCACCGCAGGTCTGAACTTGGTCTGAATAATGATTTGTCGGTCAGCTGGAGTCTTAGGATATAAACTAGCTAGACAAGCTAATCCATTTGCAATGACATTTTGACCTCTAGGGACAAACACCAATTCATATTCCACAAATTTTTTCAGTATATCCATGGCATCATTCCTGTATGCTCTTAATCGGGGATGTTTTGCTGCATATTCACCATTTATTTGTTTTATGACCAACTCTGAGTCTCCTCGTACAACTATCCTGTGGGCTCCTAATTTTTTCAACAGATTCAAACCAAGGATAAGAGCCTCATATTCTGCAATATTATTTGTGCATTTGAAGTGCAGATTGACAACGTGGCTCTCCGCATAATCAATTTCTACGTTTCGTAACCACACCCCTGCTCCGGAAGTTTTCCTAGTACAGGATCCATCGAAATTCATTTCCCACAGGGGTTCGCCATTATGTTGCGTTACAGGGTCTATACTAGGCTGCGGGTTGTTTTGTTCTTCACGACATGTGTGAAGTTCAGAGAGTTGGCTATCTTGCTGTTTACGTTCTGTTTCTGGTTCACTCAGAGTTTCATTTTCAGTACCTTGCCCATGGTTTTCTTCATCGTATTCTTCTAGGGTAGCCATTATGTTAAAGTCCATGGGCTCTATGTTATTGTTTGTATTTCTATTTTCTGATGCTGGCTCTCCTAAGGATGGGTCGTTATAAAGAATGAAAGAGTCCAGGTTTGTGCGTACATAGTATAATGGTGAATTTTCAGGTTTCTCGGGGCTACTTACTAGGAATTTTATCTGGGACTCTCTATACAGTCTTCTAAGTTGGCCAAATATAGGGATAGTGGCATACGAGCCATCCATCTGCATCGTTCCTTGAAGTTTGGCTCCCCATGATCTTGACAATAGCATGCCATACTTGGGTGGCACATCTGCTACCACCACATCCATGACCATGCATTTAGCAGGGATTTGGGTGAGGCTTACACACAAAGTCTTTGATTAGACCTAGGCATTTCACTCTGCTAGAGTCAAACGAATATAGATCTTTGTAAGGTCGTGTTATCGCTAGGCCTAGCTTTTCCATCACTACCTTAGGCATTAAATTGTGTGACACTCCAGAGTCATGCATTGCATTGTGAAGTATCTTGTCATGAATGTTGAGACTGATATAGAAGGGTGGGACTACCCCTTCCTGAAACTTTCCCTCAATATTTGGACCAAACAGGAGGGCAGGTTGATCATCACTCAAATTCACAGTGTCGTTTTTTTCCCCTAGATTCAACGCTTTCAAAATTTGGCCTTTATATACATCCTGAGTGGCCAGCTCGGATAATGGTACAGAGATTTTAATCTTTGCAATCTCACTTTCCAAATTGAAAGTGGACTGACTCTTTGGAGTGCTTAACTCTGTTTTATTCGCTACTGCCTTAGTAGCTGAATCAATTTGTGATTTCTCATTATGTATAGGGTTAGGAACAATGGTATCAGGAGTACTAACTGAAGTGCTAGTACTGCTAGCGGGCTCACCTTGTTTTTCATTCTTCTGGTTGTCCTTTTCTTTGTTTTTCCCAGAACTTTCAGCTGCTGGTTTGCTATTTACAGCATATGCTTTAGAAGTTTTATCAGATCTCTTCTTGATGGTAACCCCAGGAGTCTCAGTTTTGGAATTTTCTTGGTTCTTTTTTCTCCTAAGTTCATATTGTTCTCTGACCTGCATCATGGCATTTTCAAATCCTAATCTGTAATCCTCAGTTTCTAACCGTTCCTCATCCCAGTATGAAGGTGAGGGCTGGTCTTCCTCTGAGTCACAGTTAAGGACTGAGTCTTCTGTTTCAAACATGTTTATTGTATTCCCTTCAGACTCTTCTATGATTCCCTCATCTTCATCTAAATTTTTTTGGAAAGGGGGAATAACTTTCTGATCTGATTCTTTTTGTCTGTTGGGAGCGTTGTTGTTTCTTCTAAAGTTCTGGTTCTGATTTTGGTTCTGGTTTCTGTTCTGATTGCTAACTGTGACAACCATTTTTTCCATCATTTATTGTAGCTTATCCACATTTTTAGATAATCTATCATAATTTGGGTCTGAAGTGGAAGCTACAATGCCATCTCTATATGTTACCCTCTTCTCAGATCTCAATCTTGCTCTTTTCACAATCAGGTTTGCCTCTATATTCACTGCTCCTTTCTGCATGTCCTCTAATGTGTTGTACTCTTTATCCCTAAGCTCATAGGCCATGTCAGCATCAAAGCCTTCGAGGTATTTTTCTAGGGCCATACCTTGTGGAGGTTTCATATGTGGAGGGAGAGCATTGTAAATGCTGTTAAATATTGTTGTGTAATCATGGACACTCTCCCCTACATTCCTTTTAAGGCTCATGTATTCTGCTAGGAGTTGGCGAGGGTTTTCCCTAGTTTCCCATTTGTTTATGAAGATCTGATATAATGCAAGGAGATCTTGGATACTGCCAGGGGGTAAGCTCTTAAACCATTTCTTTACATCACCCCCTAAGCTTTGGGAAAAGATTCTCATTTTGATTGTTTCGTCATCAATTTCCATGTAATCAAAAGAATCCTCCATTTTATCTACATGTTGCTGAGCTATTATGGACTCTTTTGCAGTGAAGTGTGGGATCTTTGATTGATAATCATTTGGTAAGGGTAAAAAGGGCCGGGGTAATACTAAAGGAGCATACCAGGCTGCCATGATGATATTATGATGAGGTAAAGGATTGATTTGAGCAGCTGGTATATGGATGACAGGGATACTAGGACCAGCAGCAGTTTGCTGAGCAGATCTAGGGTGACAGAGCCCCAAGTTTTGAATAAAGTGAATATCAGGAGGTGTGGATGGAGGAGTCTCTGTGTCCCTAAGCTGAGGGTTTGGCTGGTCTAAAGTACTGAATGACCTAGTTCTAGGTAATCTGTTTGGTAGGTCTAGGTCAAGCTGAAAGTGTGATAGAGCTGTAAGATCTTCTGGCGCAGAGTTAGCTCTATAGATGTGACTGGAAATAGTTGGTCTCTTAGGTATAGGAGATCTCTTGAGGATGCTCTCAGGGTTATCAACTATTTCAGGTGGGTTTGGGTTAGGATAAGCTCTTGTGTGAATGGTTCTGAAAGCCAGAACGTTATACTTCTAACTAATCAGCTTAACCCTACTTGTTACTTCCGTTGTGGTTAATGCTGTTTCAAAGGCTGGTCTCCTAGTGGAGTCTAATGTGAAACCAAGTTAATCAGCAGGCCTACTGATCACCAGTGGAGTCTTTTAATTGTTTAGGAGCTATGGAGTCACCAGGTGGATGGTTTAGGGCATATCTAAGGGGTTACACTATCCACCATAGTGCTCAGGCACTGTCACCTTTCTAAAATAACCTCAAAACACAGCAAACTACAACCAGAGATTGACTGGGAGGGCATTTACCAGATATGTCACCTCCGAAGAGGATGAGATCCGGAGGCTACCTGGCCCTTCCAGGCTCTGTCTAAGAGTATGATGGACACTCAAAAATAGAGGTCGATTCAAGAAAGGAGTGACTTACTGTCAACCTAACTAGAGTTCTAAGTTTCTGAGTCTTTAAAAAGGTTTAAGGTGAAGTGCACTCAGAGTTCCTCAGTGGAGTCACCATTATGTTGGTGACGAAACTGGGAGACAGATTAGTGTTTAGCAGTCATAGGCTCTCAGAAATTTTTCCCCAACGGAGTCGCCATTATGTTGGGGTTCCCATGTTTTGGCCAGGTTGACAAGACCAAAAGATGAGACAACATGGAACCACTTTCAGACCTTAGGATCTAGCCCTCCTAGGCCCAGAGAGGGATCTCTCTATAATTGTTAAAGGTTTTATATCTTTGAAGCTCAAATGTTAAGGTCTTAGGCTAGTTATAGGCACAGGGTTTGTTTGTTTGATTGTTGGTTTGGTTGTTGGGAATCGGGAAAGAAGGGTCCAATATAAGACAAGGGTGAGTAAAGAGGAAACTAGGCAAAGATAGATAACTTAGGGAACATCAAGGCCATTGGGCTATGGAGTCAAGAAAGGATTTACTTGTGTTCAATGTGCAAGCTTTCAGTTGGGCTAGTCATCTAGAGCATCTGGATCTTAAAGATGATTGGTGAAATGGGACATTAAGGACTAAAAATGAAGAGAGGGGAACCATCCAATTCTGTCTATAGATCAGGTCAGAGGTCATTTAACTCCAGACCTGCTTGGAAAAAATCAGAGGTAATACAAGGGATCTTAGAAAGGAAAACTGGTCATACAAGGATCCTAGTGGACAGAGCTAACTCTAATCCCCAGTGTTCCCAAATCTTCCAGCTAAATCCTAACAAGAGCATCTAAACATAAATTTCGTCAATTCATACATCAGAGAGCAGGCAATGACATCCACTACACTAGTTAAATCAATTGAAATTGATATTCAGATACACATGTAATCATAAAACATAAAAGGCTGGGAGAGCAGCAACATAAGGTACCTATCAATGGTAAATCTTATGCCAAACTTTTGATGTGAGCCAGAAGAAACGGAATGCAATGAAATCAAACATAGAGATAAGAAAACATCACCAGCTGCTTTAGATCAGGATCCAAATAAATGTGCTTGTCATATTAAAAACAACACCAATCAGGTACATCATTGCCCACAGCTTGAACATTCAGTCTGAATACATCAAATCTCAGCCTATATTACAATATTACACAGAGAACTTGTCTCAAGAGGAAAATGCTTGCATTTCTCTGATATCTCACCAACAACCATTACAATAATTTCCTTCTGCGTTTTATAGCAGAGGATGAACAGAAGATCGACTGAGGGGGTAGGTGAACACTAAATGTAACATTAAACACATAAAGGAATAGAGGGCCGAAACCCATCTTGTTTTAAATCTCTGCATTTATCTCTAATATGGCTCAAGTGTTCTGACTGCAGTATTGTGCGTACTATTGGCGAAATAATAAAATATGAAACAGTGAGGTATGCCCTACTTGAGTCACCAATGCTTCTGATCATGTAGGACTATTGTCGG
Source organism: Pinus albicaulis (assembly GCA_034641835.2). Taxonomy (NCBI): domain Eukaryota; kingdom Viridiplantae; phylum Streptophyta; class Pinopsida; order Pinales; family Pinaceae; genus Pinus; species Pinus albicaulis. Next base: position 435,798 of record JAXQQM020062925.1, on the reverse strand, counting down.
GTAAGAAACTTAAGGGACACGATGTATAGTAAAAACTGCATGGGAACTTTGTCCTCTGATGAAGAAAAACATTCTGCTGCTATAGAAAACCTGGTAGTACGATTTCTCGTGCATTAAACTTCTGATTGACCCTTGGGGTTTTCAAATTGGTGCTTTTCTTCTTAAATTGTTGCATTATGGATCCAAATCTTCAGTCCTGAGCACTGAAAACTATAATCATAAGCTGGTTTTTCTACTGCTCCATAAATGTTTCGATTCTGCAAGATCTGGGCTTTAATGGCGCAGGATAGGGTTGCGGATTTTCAAAACCTGTCCTTTGATGAAATTTATACCTCCGCCACCTTTCTTGACATTTCACTGGAGTACCAGTTCCCATATCATCTTTCTGTCTGCGCAACACGCCTTTGAAGAGGTACATATGCATCGTGGCGATTTTCCGCCTCTGATAAGCCTGCAAAAACACGAAACCTGCGAAGAAAATAATGGACGGGGGCAATGGATGCAGTGTGGATGGAGGAAATGGCCGTGCAATCGGTGACATGGCGAAAAAAATGCAGAGGAACAATGGAAATTCACTCTGGTGGAGGTGGCGGTCTGCGGAGCGGAAAAACGAATGAACAACATGAAAAAAACACACAAATGAACCAATTATACGTAATGGAAAGGGATAATGTACGGAGGGCACACGTGGAGATGACGTGGCAGGACCGGGAGACAATGGAATAGTCAATAGTGGGCGGACGAATATGGACCGTTGATCGTGGCAGAGATCATCGGCGGAGGGCGACGGACGGCGGGCCATAACATGGGTTATCGCGCGTGCAACTACATTAAACACCATGCATCTTCGACGAGTGATAGTCGTCGGATGGGCCGCTCTAGATCGAACGGTCAACGGCCATTTCGCTGGGCATCCGTGTCCAGAAAATAACGCGCGAAGGATGGAGTTAACGGGCAGGATTGGCGGTTTTGAAATCATACAGGAGGACAGGTATCGAGCGCTAAGTGGAATTGCTGGCCGATGGAGAAAAACCGCCCTCCATCCAAAGGCGGTGCGATGATAACAACGTGGTTTTTTTAACAGTGACAGCGGGCAAGGACCACCATGACAGGCGGATTCCGCACCGTCAGATCTATACAGATCAACGGTGGAAAATGTGTTTGATATGAATTGATTGCGGACCATTAGATCTGGCTTTTAAACGGACGGTGGAGATGAAATGCGGGGGACCCAGGTGTACGGACATGGGAATTTTGGAGCGACCCCCCGCAGTGAATAATAACCGTTGGATTGAGTCTTCCACATCCCGAGGGGTCAACTGCGGGGGCACCATGGTTTGACCTATGGATAGAGGAGTGCCTCCGCTGGGGCAAGTGCCTTTGGGACTAGTGCTTTGGTCACGGCACGAGGTTATATGGGGGAAAAGGCGCGGGGCTAGCGGGGAAGGGGCTGAGGCCTATTATAAGGTCCGAAATGGGGTTTTAACCCATTTTAATGGATTTAAAGGCTAGAAGGGGTAACGATAGAAGGACTAAAGGGGTTTTGGGTGCAACAAGGGTAAGGGTAAGAATTTGAAGGGGATTTTGGAAGGGTTCAGAGGGTTAATAGGGGGGGAAAGAGGGGAACAAAGACACTTTGACAGAAGGAGGAACAGGGTAAAAAAGGGACATTTTCAGCGGTACAAGGGGTAAATAGAGGCTCTTTGGGGCACACATTTGTAACCAGTGAGGCTCTAAGATAGGAAATCAGCAGAGGGGATTTGTATAAGGCAAAGCACATAGAGACCTCAAGGATGATGTGTCTTTAGGGGAGATGCATTCCTTGAAGGTCTCCAAAATGACATAGCCCCCGGCTTGCTTGTCAAGAATTTCATAGGGGGGCTAACAAGACACCTCTTTAGGATTCATGGCAACATCAGTGAGAATCAACAGCTTTTTTGGAGGGATAAGACTTTTTGATAATGAGGTGTCTAGATAAGGTAGAAACATAAGACTCCTCTGATTCAGATCTCCAAATATTTTTTTTCCGTGGGGGTATCTTAGCATTTTGGGATAGGGAAAAGGGAAGAATTGTGTTTCTGAGATTTGTCCTCCCTTTGAGCAACCTGATTCATATTCCAAATTGACTATTGGTCTTGAAACCTTATTTTCAGTTTGTAGAAATTTAAGTTTGGATTTATCATTATATGGTTGTTCAGGGTTGCTATAGTTCTAAATGTTGAGTTCTTCATGTAAAGAATGGTTTGGTTGTTGTAGTGTGTCTTGATGTGTTTCAACTTCATATACATGTTCATCAATGTCTTCCTCATTGCATAAGATGAAAGAATCAAGATCTGAATGAATATAATAAAGAGGAGTATTGTCTGGCCTATCTTGACTACTAACCATATATTTCATATGTGACTCTCGATATAATCTCCTTGTCTGATTGAAAACAGGGATGGTAGCATAGGAAATATCTAGCTGAAGGTTCCCTTGAAGCTTGGCTCCCCAAGATCTGGATAAAATCATTCCACACTTGGGAGGAATATATGCCACTACTATGTCCATGACTAGATTCTTAGCAAGCACTTGTGCCACGTTAACACAAATATCCTTGATCAAGCCCAAACATTTGACCCTACTTGAATCGAAAGAGTACAAGCCTTTGTAAGGTTTCGTTATTTCTAGGCCTAATCGCTCCATCACAACTTTGGGCATGAGATTGTGGGAGGCACCAGAATCAAGCATGGAATTATGTAAGATTTTTTCATGTATATTTAAACTGACATAGAAAGGGGGAATGGCTCCTTATTGATACTTTCCTTCTATTTTGGTTCCAAACAACAACTCAGGTGTGTCATCAGCCAATTGTAAAGTGTTAGCATCATTTCCTATGTTTAGTACCTTCAAAATCTGAGACCTATACATTGGTTGAGTAACCAGTTCAGTGAGGGGAATATTTATCTTGATTTTGGAAATCTCTCCCTCAAAGCTGAAAGGTACTTGTGTTTTGGATATGTTCACATCAGCTTTATCAGCCATGAACCTTTCCACATTTTTAATTTGTTGATCCTGATTTGGATCTTTAAACAAAATTATTTTCTCAGGGTAACTGGTGGAGGTACTAGGACAGCTAAGGTCACTGTTTGGCAGGATGATTTTTCCTTTGTTTGTTTGAGCTTTCTTAGCCATGGTGTTGAAATTATCTGCTATTTTCTTAGGGGTTTTTTCAGATACTTTCCAAACATCAGTGTCTATTTGGTCTTTCTTGGCAGAATCTAGGTACTTTTTTCTCCTAAGATCATACTGCTTATGGATTTCCATGATGGCATTTTCAAACCCCAAGCGGTAGTCTTCAGAATCCTCATAGTTTGTGTCAGTTTGATCTTAGGAAAAGAAACCTTGTTCTTGTTCGGTGAGAAAAACATCTTCTTCATTATCAGAACCTATTAGATTTATATGGCTTTCTTTAGGTTCTATAATTTCTCCTTCTTCTTCATCTACACAGTTTTGTTGAAAGGGAGGTCTGATTTGTTGATCACTTTCCCTTGGTTTTATTTGAGGAGTCTCTTCTGAAGTTTTAAGCTCTATTTATGTTTTGGGAATTAGCTTGATTCTCCCTAGGAGGTGTCCTTTCGTTCAAATTTATCCTTTCTATCATTCTCTTCATAGTTCTCATTAGGCTATCCATTTTGGTATCAAAAGAGGAGGTTGAGGGCATGGTTTCATCCTTGTAGGTTACTCTCTTTTTTTATTTCAACCTGGCTCTCTTTTCAATCAAGTTAACCTCTACACTAATTTCCTCCCTTTGCATTTCTTCTAATGTTTCAGGGTCTCTTTCTCTCAATTGGAATGTCATGTCCGGATCAAAACCTTCAGGAAATTTCACTAGTGCTAGGACTTGTGGAGGTTTCATGTGAGGTGGGAGGGCATTGTAGACATTGTTAAACCTGGTGCAATAGTCTTGCACACTTTCCCCTACATTCCTTTTAAGATTATTATATTCAGACAAGATTTGGAGGGGATTTTTCTTGATTTCCCATTTGTTTATAAAATTTTGGTAGAGGGAAGGGAGATCATGTATTGAATTAGGAGGTAATGCTTTGAACCATTTTTTGGCCTCTCCTCCTAAACTTTGTGCAAAGATCCTCATTTTAATAGTTTCTTCTTCTATGTCCATGTAATCAAAAGCATCATTGATCCTATCTACATGTTATTGGGCAGTGATGGATTCAACCCCAGTGAAATGAGGGATTCTGGACTGATAGTCATTTGGCAAAGGTACTAGAGGCTGAGGTAAAATCAAGGGGGCATACCAAGCTGCCATGATGTGAGCCGATGGAGGATTTACAAGAGGTGGTTTTGTGAAAGGGGGTGTATAATGAAGTGGAGTGATTTTCACAATGGTGGTATGGATGGTTGTGGTGGACGTACTTGAACCAACAAATTGACTTTGAGTAGATTTGGTATGGAAAGAGTTGAAGTGATGGAGAAGCTAAAGGTCAGGTGGTGTGGAAGGAGAGGCTTTTCTACTAGAACTGTGCTGCAAATCTAAGGGTTCAAGGTCAGTTTGGTCAATACCAGTTTGAGACCTATTTTTGAAGAGGTCCCTTGTATGGTGTAAGTCAAACTTGGGATCTTGCAAAGCTGTAAGATGTTTAGGTACAGAGCTTGTTCTATAGATGGTCCTAACAGTGGTTAAGTTTCTAGATCTAGAAGTTTACCACAAAATCCTTTCTGGGTCATCAACTATGTTGGGAGGGTTTGGGTCCAAATGAGATCTGGTGCTGATCCTATGTGAAGCCAGATTTCAAATTTCAAAATTCAAAGAGGCTGAAATTTTTAGTACTGTTTTCTGAAGGCTAACCTCTCTAAATGCTTGGTAAACTCTTACATTATATAATTGGCTTCATAAGCTTCTTAGGGTTGGTGTGAAACAAATTTAGGAAGTCAAATGAGTGATAATGAAGTAATAGGCCTACTGGAGGCTAGTGGAGTCGCCAGAAGGGGGTTTTTTGTTGTTTTAAGAATGTATGTTTATGGTCCACCACCAATTACTAACAAGAAACCAATCTAAGGGTGTTTTTGGGGTTTTCTGAGTTTCCTATATTTATTTTTAAGGTTTGTAAGAGTGTCCTATAGCTGATTCAACATTTTTCTAGGATGGTGAAACAAATAGAGTCTACTCTATGGCTAATAGTGTGAGTTCTCTATGATTTGATAAGGGTATTTGAAGTCCTAAGGGGTACTTAGTTTGTCACTGACTCAAAGTTTCCATGATGATCACCATTGTGTTAGTGTGGCAATGAAGTGGGAGGTTCACCACCAGATACTATTAGTCAATGGTTTCTGAATCTTTTAAGAAATGTTTAAGCATGAACTTACTCGGAAGGTCCCACCGTGATCGCCAGAATGTTAGTGTGGCGATCAGGTGGCAGATTCACCAGATTTTCTAATTCAAACTGAGGGTCTAAAGAGTCTTAAGAGGTATTCAGGAAACTATATACTTAAAAATTCCCACCATGATTGCCAGAATGTTAGTGTCCCGTGATTTGGCAGATTATTAGACCAAATGACAGGGTAACATGGAACTAGTTTTTGGAGTCCTAGGACCTAGCCTTCCTGGACTCAGAGAGGGATCTCTCTATTGGGTGCAAAGAGTGTGTTATTTCTGCTCTAGGGTTTTGATTTTAGGCTAGTTTTTAAGTGTAGGGTTTGTTGATTATTTTAGTTGGGTAAGATGGTCAGGTAGGATAGGTGGAGTGAGAGTCTGTCAAATCCATTGGGCTATGGAGTCAATGAAAATCAACAGTGTCTCAATAATTATTCAGAGTGTAGTGCAAGGCCAATTTAGCAAGGTTAATGGATCCTTAAGGTTATGAATGAAATGGGATGGACATCAAGTTTGTGAATAAGGTAGGGCAAAGGGCAATCAAGAATCCTTTGTCAAATACCTTTGAACAAGAGGGTCTTAAATATGATAAGAAAAAGATACTAAGCATGATATAGGTCAAACCATTTACTCAATGATAATCTTTAAACAAATAAATATCCAAGATAAACATTCCAGTGAAACATAGAGAGAATAAGAGCTTCTAACTTTAGTAAATTCACCTTCAAAATTTGGGAAAACATATAAGATAGAAAAATAACTCAATTTATGAAGAGGGAACTCCTAAAAATCATAAATAAAGCTATAAAGAACTCTGAAACAAGTTGGTAGAAATGGACAAAGGGCAAGATCGAACGAGACCTCTTTGACTTAACTTATCAAACAATACTCCGAAGAAAGGTTCCGACAGAGTTTTAGATAGTCTCAAATAAGTTGGGCATACCGTGAATCATATTTTTTAACCAGCATATTAATCCATAAATGAAACTAACAAGCATAAGGAGGCTTGAAGAGAAACTAAGAATTCTTCAAACACAACCAGCAGAGAAACACATTAAGGCTATAACAAACAGGAGGACTGAGGTGCCTTAAAGAGCATGTCTCAACCTATACTTTTCTGATTCATAGAAACTAAGAAGAGTGAAACATAATGATAACAAGGAAAAATAAACAAATTAATAAGACATCACCATTCACCAAACTAAGGAATCCTGCAAACAAGCTTCTCCATCATCAAGCCAAACAAGCCATTCATCAACTCCACAACACCAATTTCTTCTCCAAGCTCATAAAACCATGTATTGATCTCAAAGCTCATCAAATGCCAACAAAATACATGAGGGACTCATGCTCTATTTATGGAGAAAAGGAGGACTAAAACCCTAAATATGGTAGGAAAATGTCAAATTCAACCATAAATGTCATTTATGGCCAAGAGACCATGCAAATCACAAGGCACATAATATCCTAAGAAATAAATGCCAAAATAACTATTTGAACCTAATTCTAGAGTGATTTGCCTTAAAAAACTCAAAAATATCATTTTGCAATAAGTGAGTGTGTTTTGTTGACTTTTGGTCCAAAACACACTTAGACAGTCTCTGTGCGTAGCGCCATTTTAGCAAAAAATAGGGTCTGTTGTGACTAAGTTTTGGACCCCTTCCCGATGCTAGATTTGGCTCCGTGATGGCTCGTTCGAAAGCCTAATGAGTCTAATTTCCATAAAGGCTTCATTTTTCCTGAATGAGTGCCATTTTCCTATCCAAAAATGCATTCTCCCAAAACTACTCTGTGCGCAGCACCTTGCCTGAAAATGAGGCAGAATGGTCAAAATTTTGGTGTTGTTTGACCTTTTGGGGGGTCAAAACTGCTCCAAATGATCTAAAATTTTGTGAGCAGACTACTGATGATGATGGGAATCTAAAAATTTAAATTTTTCAAGTTTAGGATGCACCGAATTTGTGTGTAGCGCTAAGGGTGTTGCGCACAGAGGCCTCAAAATTTCAAAAACACAAAATTTTGTTAAATTTGGCCCAAAGTTTGTCGAAAGGTCCCTTAAGAGGTCTTGGACACCTATTGAGAAGCCTTAGCAAAAACTCCAAGGCTATCATACTCTTTTTCCCTTTTTAGGTTTTTTAGCTCCATGAGAGCCTCCTTTAGTTTGGCACAAACAATCTTATGTTTCTTTGCATAGTGCTTGGTCATTTTCTTTTGGAGAGAAAGGCCTCTTTTCATCTTCTTGAAATGCTTGTGCTTATCTTTGTAATACTGAATGACACCTTGTGCCATCTCAAAATCTCTTTCCCACTCCTTAAGTTGTGCATCTTTGGTTAAGAGTAGCAATCTGGTGGTCATGTCCTTGTCCGCATTGTCACTATCTATATCACTGAATTGAGGCTCTTGAGTAGTTTTCTTGATTCTCTTACTTCTCCTCACCTTTACCTGTTGCTCACCTGATCAGATGATCATGTCCTAACTTGAAAAAATGCTCAAAAAATGGAATTGCTCATAATTGGTTGAAACATGAACGACCAGATAGGCCTCATCACTACGATTCTGGTGCTATGAACGACACTCAAATCCAACATCGTATGTGAAAGTTATGTAGGTTTGAATTTTTCAATATCCTTCAAAATTCCAGTTTGACCAAGGTTGACTTTGACTTTGAAAATATTAAAAAAAAAATATTCCAAAGAATATTCCAATAATATTCCTTAGAATATTCCTTGAAATATTCCATGGAATATTCCATCTGGACGAATGGTTTGAGGGCAAGTGGCATTCAGTGACTGGTCAATGGTTTGACATGTTATGGATTTCGGCCAATCAATGAGTGCCATGTGGCAAACCCAGAGGCCGCTGTTACACCATTTTTTTTGGTCATCTAATCCATTGTTATTAGATGGACCCAAGTACATCAAGTAAGACCAATTTTACCCCAAGTAAAATCGCATTCACTATGAAAAATAACATAGTAAACCACCTTTATTAAGTTGTTTATGGTCTAAATAGGAAACTCCATGAGGAAATATTAAATAAATCGATATTCGTTTGATTTTCCTCAAAGAATAATTAATTAAATAGTAGTTTGATTAATATTCCTGGTTATATTTAACCCAAAACAAGGAAATTAATTAGATAAATCATTATTTATCTTATTATTTCCTAAATATTAGTTATTTAAACCTTATTAAATAATATTCTTTATTAAATATAACTAAATAACCCATAAATAATTAAATAAATCATTATTTATTTGATTATTACTCAACCATATCCTTAAAATGATAAATAAATCATTTATTTATTTATTATTACTTAACCACTTCCTTAAAATGATAAATAAATCATTTATTTATTTATTATTTACAAATAAGGGGATTTGACCCAAGTCAAATTCCTTTTCCCTCCAACAAATATAATAAAATATTCCATAAAAGTTGGATCTTGATTTGGTTAATAATTTTTTAACTACGCACCAATATCTAGACTAACACAATATTTTGTTATAAATAGAAGGGGTTTTGTCAAACGAGGAGGTAACTCCTCAAATCAGAATGTGTATTAGCTGAAGAATGCACATGTATTTATACATGGAGGTGAGGCTATTGGGATTCATCTCCCAATGACTCTTGGCCTTCCTTATTTCCTAATATGATTTATTATACAATATTACATATCCACACCCAACCCATAGGATTAGGTTTCAACATTCCCCCCTTTAATCCGAAGGGATGTTGGTGAGCCCAAGCATCAATCTGAACTTTTCAAACTTTTCTCTGCCAAGTGCTTTGGTGAAGATATCAGCAGTTTGCTCATTTGTGGAACAATGATGTAGATGGATGGTTTTGGCCTGAACATGATGTCGAATTAGATGGTACTTTGTATTGATGTGCTTTGTTCGATCATGGAACTTTGGGTTCTTGGCCAACTTTATTGCGGAAGTGTTGTCGATCATGAGTGGAGTGGAATACATTTGTTTCATCTGCAAATATTCCAGGATTTTCCGGAGCCACACAATTTCCTTTGTTGCTTCAGCTGCTGCCACATATTCTGCCTCGGTCGTGGAATCTGCTGGAACTGACTGTTTGCGTGATCTCCATGAGACAGCTCTTGATCCAAGACTCATGGTGTAACCTGTAGTAGACACCCATGTTTCTTTGTCGCCATCAAAGTCTGAATCAGAGTATCCGGTCAAGTTGAAGTCGCCTACCTGTGTATATTTGAGTCCAAAGTCTTGAGTCCCCTTCAAGTACCTTAGCACTCTTTTTGCAGCAAACCAATGTCCTTCACAAGGTTTTTGCATGAACCTTGAGAGGATTCCAACAACAAATGAAATGTCAGGTCTGGTGGTGGTCAGGTAGATAAGACTTCCTACAAGCTATCTATACTTAGTTGCATCCTCAAATTCCTTCCCTTCAATAGATGTGAGCTTCAAGTTTTGTTCCATTGGAGTGGTTAAGGGATTACATTCATCCATGCCAAACTTGTTCAAGAGATCTCTAATGTACTTCTTTTGAGAAAGAAATATATATTTAGGATGTTGAATTACTTCAATACCCAGATAGTAATGAACATGACCCAAATCAGTCATTTCAAAACCTTTCTTCAATTCTTTCTTTATGGATGCAATATAGCTCTCATTGTTTCCTGTTATCAAAAGATCATCTACATATACCAAAAGATATACAACTATTTTTCCAACTTTCTTAACAAACAAAGTTGCATCATCAAGATCAAAATGTTTGAAGTCAAGTTTGAGAAGATGCCCAGTTAATATCTCATACCAGGCTCGTGGTGCTTGCTTGAGGCCATACAAGGATTTTATAAGCTTGCAAACTTTGTGTTCTTGATCCTTTACAACAAATCCTTCTGGCTGGGAAATATAAACATTCTCCTTTAGATCTCCATTCAAAAAGGCTATTTTTACATCCATCTGATGGACTTTCCATTGATTCTGAGCTGCTAGGGCAAAGAGAGTCCGGATGGTGGTCCATTTTGCTATGGGAGCAAAAGTTTCTTCATAATCAATTCCTTATTTTTGTGCAAAACATTTTGCCACAAGCCTGGCCTTGTGCTTGTCAAGTGAGATATCTACTTTATACTTGTTCTTGTAGACCCACTTACAGCCAATTGGTTTCGTTCCCAAAGGCGGATCAACCAGCTTCCAAGTGCCATTCTTTATCAAGGCATCATACTCATTTTGCATCGCTTATTTCCATTCATCATGAGAAGCGGCTTCTTTGAAGGAAGTTGGTTCATGATCTATAGACAAAATCAATTCACAGCTATAAGCAATATCCATATCAACAAGAGAATCAGAATTATCTACATCACATTTGATTTGTTGAGTGGAACTTCTTGTTCCTGTTTTTCCAACCTCATCAAGATGAACATCCTCCAGTGTCTTTGTCAGCCATTTGGGAGGACCTTTCTGAGATGGCCCAGGCTACTCACTTGACTGACTTGGGATTGATTCAAGATTCAATCTCCCAATTCTGTCAATCACATCATCTAATGTGTCATTTGTGGTTGTTTCTTCATGTGGGGGAGAGAGTACTTCAAGACATGATTCCACAGTTTGATTCAATATCAGAATCCCCCCTTCAAGATGTGGAATCTGATTATCAAATTCTTGGAAAGACTTTACATGTGTGAATCTATCCAGGCGATCAAGTTGCCGCTCAACAACATTGTCACTCTTGGAAGATTCAAGGAATATGACATCTCTTGCTATTACAAACTTCTTATTTGCTTCATCATAGAGACGATATCCTTTGGAGTTATTGGAGTACCCCAAGAAGATACATTTTCGACTTCTAGCACCAAGTTTTTTCCTTTGACCCTTGGGTATCAAGGCATAACAGGTGGACCCAAAGACCCTGAAATGCTTTACCGAAGGAATGTGGCCATGCCACATTTCAAAAGGAGTTTTTTTTCTAATTGAACTTGAAGGACACGTATTCTTTATGTAAACAACACATAGAACTGTATCAACCCAAAACATCAATTTTACATTCTTGAAAAATAACATGGAGCGAACCATATTTAAAATAGTCATGTTCATTCTTTCAGCTACACCGTTCTGTTGGGCATTATATGGCACAGTTGTTTGATGTTTGATTCCATGTTGACAAAGATAATTTTCAAATTTTTTTGAAGTGTATTCTTTTCCATTATCAGTACGTAGAGAGCCAATATGTGTTTGTGCATCATTTTCAATCCATGCATGAAAATTATTGAATGTTTGAAAAGCATCAGACTTGTTCTTCAATAAGTAAATCCAACACATTCTGGTGTAGTCATCAATAAATGTCATCATGTATTTGTTTCCATTTGCAGAAGCAACAGGCATAGGGCCACATAAATCTAAATGAAAAAGCTCAAGTTTCTATGTGCTCTGGAGTGTGAATCATGAAATGGCTGTTTGCTATGCTTTCCTAGAATACAAGCATCACATTCCTTAGGTTTTCTAGGAATTGTAGGCATTCCATTAACACCATTTTTCTTCAACAAACGAAGGCTTTCATAGTTTAAGTGTCAAAATCTAGCATGCCATAAAAGACTTGATGGGAATGTACCTTCATCATGATGTGAACTGAATGCAAAGTTTTGAGCATGAGCAGATGAACCTTTTAGCTTCAAGAGTCTCCCTTCTTCTATTCCCTCCATGACAAGTGAGTGATCTGATGCTTTTCTGACCTCTACCTTGCCATCAAACAAGTGAATGGAGTGTCCTTGTTGGCAGATTTGGACCAAGGACAACAAGTTTCTCCTCAACTCAGGGAGGTATAGAACCTCATGTAGAATATGATCTGGAAGACCAGGCAGTTTAAGCCTGACTGTGCCAAGCCCTGATGGCTTGAGTTTAGATTTATCTGCGAAATATACTGCTCCATCAACTTTGTCAGTGAATTCTTCAAAAAAAATATTTTCTAAATGTCATGTGACATGTTGCTCCTGAATCTAGCAACCAATCATCTCTCCATGAAGTAAATGAAACATCAAATAAGTCTTCAGTTACTCCATTGTTACAATGTGCTAGAACATAATGAGCAGATTCAGGTGCTTTACCTTTGTCTTTGTCATTATTTTTACCTTTGTCTTGATTTCTTTGCTGCTCAATTTTATCCCAAGGTGTGTCAGATTGTCTGCCCCCCTTTTCTCTGAAGTTTCTTCTTCCTCTTCGTCTTATGCCATCTCTTCCTCTGGTTGAATCTGAAGCATGACTCTTTTCATTATGTGCCAAGTATGAAGCCTCTTTAGAAGATGAAGGGACTGTCATCTTCTTTTGAAGGAGGGAAAAAAAAATTTGCTGGAAAATTTCTTTTGAAGGAGAGAAAACAAAAAACTCTTTGCTGCAAAATATACTCAATTCTAGAAATATATTCAATTAAAGAGGACAAAAAATCTACTAAAAATACTGAATTCTGCACCAAAAATATATATATATATATATATATATATTTTTTTTTTTTTTGTTTGGAGAAAAAATTTATATGGGAACTGTATTGTGAATGGGAAGGCGGTATAGTGGAATTATAGTGGTATTATATAGTGGAGGGCGGAAATGATATTGACAGCGCTAGGAGAGAGCGATTTTATATATGGTAATGTGTTGTATTATGAATATGGCAAAGCGCTGTATGGAATAGCATGGGCGGGAGCAGTATTATGGAGGGAGCGATATTACAAACAGTGTATTGTATATACAAAGACAGAGGGCGGTGTATATATATGAGTGAAGTGGTATTCAAAGAAGCATGGAGGGGTATTCAAACAGTGAAATAAAAAGCGTATTAAAAATGGAGGGCGATATAAAATATGGTGATGTGTTATAAATGAATATAAAACACAGTCGAGTGACAGCAGTATTAATCAGATGATAGAGCGGAACGTATTACATATGGGAGTACAGTCGAGTGACAGCGGTATTAATCGTATGACAGTGGAGCGGTGTTATGATAACAGAGACCGTGTGTTATGAATGGAGGGCAGCGAATTATGAATGGAGGGCGTTGTGCAACGAGGGTAGGGGATCCAAGCGGGTGAGGGGTGTGCACAGCCCGTGTAGGAGAGGTGGGTAGGGAGAAGGTTGTAGCGTTGAGGGAGAGGGCGTTGGGGAGAGAAGGTTGTATCGTTGAGGGAGAAGGCGTTGGGGAAGGCATTGGAGAGAGGGAGGCCGAGAGGCCATTACAAATTTTGAATTGCAGATATTTCAAGGGCTGCAAAACTGCAGATATTTGCAGGACTGCAGAAATGCAGGAATTGCATCTTGTAGAATCTTCAGAATCTGTAGAAATTAGAGTTATGCAGGAGTTGCAGAGATAAATTTAAAAAAATGCAGAATTACAGTACAACAATTTAATGGAGCAGCAGAAATTATCATAAAAATTGACTGAGCAAAGGAATAAGGGAGTTACACCACAGGAAAAAATGCCAATAGTGGGACTGGCTCTGATACCATGTCAAACCAGGAGGTAACTCCTCAAATCAGAATGTGTATTAGCTGAGGAATGTACATGTATTTATACATGGAGGTGAGGCTATTGGGATTCATCTCCCAATGACTCTTGGCCTTTGTTATTTCCTAATATTATTTATTATACAATTTTACATATCCACACCCAACCCATAGGATTAGGTGTCAATAGTTTTCCCATTCATTTTTCACCTTTTGTTGCCTAAAGATCACTCTGGATCTCAACTCTTGGTCTGGCTATTGATCCATTATCATAGCCATACTTTTCCATTTTTTTCTGGGTTTTCTACAACATCAAGAGAGAGGATTCTAAATCTGAAGTGCTGAGGACTTACAAGAACCCATCCCATTGAGGAGAATAGGGAACACCCTCTTGTGTTTTCCTCCCAGGTGCCATTAATACAAAATTCATTTGATATATTCTTGTCTTGTCTATTGGATGCATGGAGTAAATCTTGTTTTTATACTGTTTAATATCTTCTAATGCATAGATCTATATTTTTTCAACATTTATCTTGATCACCTAACTACAGATCTAAAGATATTAGCAGTCATTTCTACTGTTAGGGCTGTTTGTTATGCGCAGCTAAAGTGGTCTTTTTTCGTACACTTGGAATTAAGATTCATACTAACAACTAGCGACTCCACATGGGTTTACAATTACGACCGCTGTCATTTTTCTGATCCTTGCATATCCAGTTGCTTCAAAACCTAGGATTTCTCTTCAGCCCCTTTTTTTGCTCTTCTTGATGTTTTTTTTAACCTATAAAACCCTAAAATGATAAAAATTCTGACTTCCGTGTGTTTTCAGACCTATTGCGCAGGTGACAGACATCAGCCGCAGCTAAGAGGGCAACTTTTTCTAAAATCTGCCGCCGAGAGTGCTGGAAGTGCAAGTCACACTTTTCAGCCCAAAACATGTGACCTAGACTTCGAGGGTGCACTTTACAACCCAAAAAGTGTGTCCTCTACTGAAAATAGGTCAGAAACTGCAACCTAGACTTTTTGCAGGGATTTTTCTGAAAGTTTTATGGGTTTGTCTGAGCCTCGATTCAGGGTTGTCTGACCTCTGTCTCCACTCGTTTTGGACTTGTACTTGTTCTGTTATGCTCAACTAAGTGGAAACCTAGCCCCCCAGGGCTTCAGTACCATCCACCTTTTGTGGAAGAGTTTTTGTTGTTGCAGGTGTTAGTATGAATATTTTGTCGAAGTGTACGAAAAAAGACCACTTTAGCTACGCATAAATTATAGCCCTAACATCAAATATGGCTGCCAATATCTTCAGATCTGCAGTTAGTTGATCAAGACAAATGCTGCAAAAATCCAGATCTATGCATAAAGAGACATTAAGCAGTAAAAATAAGGTTTTGCTCCATACATCCAATAGACAAGACAAGAACAATATTTTTGAAAGAATTTTTGTATTAAGGGCACCTGGGAGGAAAAAAAGAAGGTGTTTCCAATTCTCCTCAATGGGATGGGTTCTTGGAAGTCCTCAGCACTTCAGATCTAGCATTTCTCTCTCCTGTTGGTGTAGAAAACCCAGACAAAGATAGAACTCAAAGGGAGCTCACACGGCAAATAATGGAAAATATGACAATGATAATGGCTCAAAGTCAGACCAAGAGTTTAGATCCAGAGTGATCTAATAGGCAACAAAAGGTGAAGAATGATAGGAAAAACCCTCCTATTTATAACAAAATATTGGGTCATTCTAGATCTTGGTGCATGATTAAAATAACATTAACCAAATCTAGATCTACCTTTTATGGAATATTTTATTATATTTATTGGAGGGAAAAGGTATTTGACTTGGGTCAAATCCATTTATTTGTGAATAATAAATAAATAAATGATTTATTTATCATTTTAAGGAAGTGGTTGAAGGATAATCAAATAAATAATGATTTATTTAATTATTTATGGGTGATTTAGTCATATTTAACAAGGAATATTATTTAAATAAGATTTAAATAATTATTCCTAGAAAATAATAAGATAAATAAAGATTTATCTAATTAATTTCTTTGTTTTGGGTTAAACGTGACTAGGAATAATAATTGAATTATTGTTTAATTAATTATTCCTTGAGGAAAATCAAACAGATATAGGTTTGTTTAATATTTCCTTTTGGGGTTTCCTGTTTAGACCATAAACAACCTAATAAATGTGTTTTATTAAGTTATTTTACATAGTGAAAGCAATTTTACTTAGGGTAAAATTGGTCTTACATGGTGTACTTGAGTCCATCTAATGATAGCAGGTTAGATGACCAAAAAATGGTGTAACAGATTTCCCCCCAGCGTGTGAGTGTTAGGAGCAAATCGTATGACCGAAGTACGTTGTAAGAACTCAATCACCAGACATCAAAAGGGAAGTCAGAGAGAGAAATGTAAGGTAGACTAATGTGCTGAAGAACTAGAACCTGAGGAGACGAGACTTACAGGTGCAACAAGTCTCTTTTTATGAGAGGGTACTTGTGCTAAAGGCGGCGGGGGAGGCATACCTATGCCCGCCGAGAAAAAGTACAAAATAATAGTGTGTCCAGTAAACAAGGGACCAAACCATAAAGTACAGCCAGCATAAACATGAGCCAGATAAAAATACAATGAGGAATCCCACATACATGCTGTGCCTGGGATAACAGCCAGGACTTATACAATAATATCTGAGTACATGAGATACAAATACAACCCAAATGCCCCCTATAAGCGGGGAAGGGCTCGCAAAATCTAACTGACACATGCAAATCAAAGAGGTGCTGCAAGCGGCTAAGGCCGACATCGTCAAATATATGGAGCTGCATCGAAGGCTGCAATGAAGAGGTCATCCGGGTATGTGGGGGGCTACCTGCAGGGCCACCCCCTCATGAGGGTTGAGACATCTCACACATACCTGGGAATCACCAAGAGCTACTACTGCATCATTGAATCATCAAGTATACGGATCTCGATCATGCTGAAAGGAGCTAGAGCTGAGAAAAAATCAAGTCAAAGGGTAATGAGAAATCCCTTTGCCTGATTCGAGGCATCGAATAAGAGTGGAAGCTGGAACCAAGGTACACCGCCCTCTAGACCTGTCTTCTGGAATGAATGGCGCTGATGTTGATAGAAGGAGGTCCGCCATAGGTGAGGCAATAAGGGATCCTCAACTAAGGCACGAGAGAAAATTGTAGAGCGACTGACAGACTAATACCAATGATGATGAGGGAATGGAGGGGACTGAGTAGCGAATGGACGACTTCCCTTGCTAGAGCATAAAGGGCATGAATGACATGGCAGAAACTGACACAATATCATAAGGGATAGGGGGCAGTGGGACTGAAGGCCATAATGTGCGACACAAGGGAGAAACCAAGCAAGGAAGGATGGAGGACTATAGCGGGGTACAATGGGACTCGGGATAGACACCATGAATGCGATGATGACTCAACTTGGATGCTCTAAACAAGGGCGATGTGATGGTGCTGCCACACAGTAAAGGTCCCGTGGGGGACCATGAAAACATGAGTACAAGATGGTATCTCATGACGAAAATCCACACGAACACAGACAAGTATGGAGGCAAAGTGGTGCCCCAAGTATAAGCGTTGTAAGTGTTGAGTCCCGAATTTGCCTCTTTTCCATACACTTTTCCATATCTTTTTCACTCACCTAAACCCCAGAATTGTCAATATCATGTGCAAAAGGGTACTTAACATGGTTTTTAATTATGTTTTTGTATTTTCTATTTGATCTAGATTTTTTTCATACAGCTGCGGAAACTTGCCACTTTCCATAGCTATTTTGTGGAAATCTATGCTACAGGTGTCTACAAAGGAAACGAGCCACATGGGCAGGCTAGGAATGACGAGGACATGGTTCGTGTCCTATTGGTTCAAGTAAATTCGTCAAAGGAAGCCGCGGTCAAAGCCATCCACGTGGAAGTCAACTATGGAGTTTCATGTTGGCTGGACTCTGTTTCGTGGCACATAAACATCCATACGGCCGTTTCTAAGCTTGCGGAGGTTAATTGACATCTGTGCAAAGTTCTGGAGTTGAAATCAAGCATCCACCTTCCATAGATCCGTTTTCCAACATGGCCATACTCCTATATTCGTGGCCGTAGTGGTCTACGTGCTAGCTGTTATCATAAACTTCAGGAGACAGTTACAGTTTATTGTTTTATATAGAGCGTTTGCATACGCACGTAGAGTTAGTTGAGTTATTAGTTGATAGCTGATGTGCGTACTCTGTTATGTTTGCTTTGTAGTGATTACGCTGCCTTGAGCCGTAATACTACCAGTCTGTAATGAACTGCTTTTTAATATGAGAAAACTCTGTTTTACAACTTAATTCGTGTTTGAGGATCGTACCAAAGCTGTGTAGAGGGCCCCTGCTCAGCCAAGGTTCTGTGTATTAATGTATATATTTCTCATTTCATTTCTTTAAAAAGTCATTGTATCATAATCCATTACATGTTCATATTTTGTAGTTGTTTCATTTCTGTTTATACATTTCTATAATTTCCATTGCATTCCTGTCTTTCATGTTTTTATGATTGTCAATCACTGATCAGTTTTCTTGTGCAGGTTTTAGGTAGACAGCCCGGGAATTTTCATAGTATTTTGGCTAATGATATGAAACTAACATTATTCTGCTGCTAGTTTTGCTTTTCATAGCTTTTGTTTAACTTCATTTTTGCTTTGTACATTTCAGTTTTGTTTATCTGATTCAGTAGTTAAATTTAAATATATTAAGCTGCTCATAGTGTCTTCAGTTGCCTCCGAAAGCCACAGCTGGACTGATGGTGAGGGACTGCATGATGAAATGTGTAGTTTATTATTAGTTTCTTTTCTGCAAAATTAGATATATTAAGCTGCTCATAGCGTCTTCAGTTGCCTCCGAAAGCCACAGCTGGACTGATGGTGAGGGACTGCATTATGAAATGTGTAGTTTAGTATTAGTTTCTTTTCTGCAAATTTAGATATATTAAATCATGTATGACATCTTTAGTTGCCTCCGAAAGCCACAGCTGGACTGATGGCGAGGGATTGAATCATGTGTGTATGGTTTAGTATTAGTTTACTTTCTGCAAATTAAATAATCAGTTACACAAGTTGTTTATGATTACTTCCGCAAGTCATAGCTGGTCTAATGATGAAGGGTCAGAAAATGAATTGATGTAATCTGATTTAGATTTATTTCATTGCAATTTTGAATTTCCATAAGCATAGTTTCTTTTGTGTTCAGTTGGCAGCAAGAATAGTTTAGTTTTCATATTCACTAGTTTCTTGTTTTGATTTATTAGATTAGTAAAAAGACTTTTTTCATTTCAAGAGACACTTGTACTTTTTCAAGTCTTGTCATTGTACTTCAATTTATTGTGCTTCGAGATTGGAAAATCATTATAGGATGATTAAATTTTAATAATATAACTAAACTGTTTTTTCATTTTAATACCACCTTAGAAAAGACCCAAAATTGTATTGTGTTAAGAAAGGAGGTTATCTGTATTGCTATAGTGTCATAATTTCATCAAATTTTACTGTATCTTGATTGACAAATTAAACAAAAGAATTTAGGATACAATAAATTAATTTAACATTTTGGCGCCGTTGCCGGGAAGTGTAACTAGGTAGCCAATTTCTTAAAAAAAAAACACATAAAATCATAAAAGAAGGGAAAACTTGATAACTTCTTGAAGTATGCTCTCCTCTTGCACCTAGTGTGATCTGGAGGATCATAAAAGAGAGTTATTGGTTTAGTAATTTCTTAAGTATGCTCTCTTCTTGCACCTAGTGTGACCTGGAAGATCAGAAAGAGAATTATTAGCCTAACTTTTAAAAAAAAAAATTAAAAAAAAAAAATGACATGCATAGAGCAAGAGATTCTAGGGGAAGGTTTATAGCTAAAGCCAAGAGTTCGATTTTCACAACTCCATCTTCTTCAAGGCATAGACCAGATTCACCACCATCACTGGTTTTAAGATTTTTGGAAGTCATAGAACAATTAACTGAGTATTTCCCAGGTCACAAAAAAATTTAATAACCAAATTAAAACAGAGACTTTCTCTCATCCTTCTGGGAAGAATGAGGACTATATGACCAAAAGAAACTATCATGGCAGAGGAAGTAATAAATAGAGGGGGAGGTAGAAGAGGAGGAGATAATGGAGATAACAATGGTGAAGGAAATGATGGTAGAAATAGGGACAATTTGCTTGGATTCCCTATAGTTGATGAGGAAACTCATGCAACAATGAAAAATATCTCACCATCTGCTCTCCCTAACTTTTATGGATTGCGAAGTGAGGATCCTGAAACATTTCTGTTTGAGTTTGAAGTTGTGTGCCGAACTTATGACTATATGGAAGACTCTCAAAAACTCAAACTGTTTCCTTCAACTTTAATGGATCTTGCTTTGTTCTTTGTTCGTTGGACACACTGAATCATCAGGACTTGGAATGATATGAAACAAAATTTTTTGGATAGATACTTGGACTATTGTATGCCCACCAATCACAAGGATGAGGTATTCAAAATGATGCAAAAAGAAGATGAAAATTTGGAAGACTTACTTGAAATATTTCAATACAATTTGAAAAGAGAAAAGATGAGAAACTTAGATGATGAAACCTTAAAAGCCCTCATATTAAAAGCCATTAGAGATGAATGGATAGATATTTTAAACATGATGGGAAAAGGATAAATTTCTCAACTTCCACTTCGTGACATAACAGAACTATGTGTCCATCTCTCGAGGGGAAAATCTAAAACAGGAAAAGGGCCTAGGGATCCTTCTCTTATTAGGGCTAAAAAATCTGCAATTGGATCAGTAAGTAGGGCAGAGATTGGTAATATGCTTGATGAGTTAAAAACGGATATCTTAGGGAGCCTTAGTGAACAACTAGACACCCTTAAAATCCAAAACAAGTAGAAAGCAGAAACAGATGCTCTAGCCATCTTTTGTCTGAAATGTAGAAAGAAACATGCTTTAAGGGAATGTCCCTTGGATGCAAAAGGAGAGAAACATGTATGGATTGCTCAGAAAATCATGAGATCAATATGACTATCTAACAATTTGGGATCAAAGTCATGCCAAGAAGATCCAAATCAATAGACTCTCTTCTGCTATTCTAACAGACCTCTTGGCAGGGACACAACTTACATGAATAACCCTATGAATTTTCAGACCCCACCAAATTGGAATCCTTGGCAACAACCTTGGCCCCAACATCAAAATTCATATCAGCCATGGGTACAAGGGATGCAAAATCCTTATGGGAGATTTGCTCAATTTTATCAATATCCTCCATCTTTTCAAAATCAACAAGCTCCACAATTTCCAAGCCAAAATTCACAACTTTCATTGCCATTTCCACAACAAAAACCTTCTCAACAAAATACAAATCCTCAACTCATGCTCCCATACCAACAGAAGACAAATCAACTTCCAGCTCATCCATTGCCAAATCCTAACAATAAGAATCCTCAAACTACTTATGTGGTAGAAGGACAACAATTTCCTACTTATATGATTGTTCCTCTCAACGATGTACAACTCAGATCTGGTAGAGTCTTAGAAAAACCTTCTATAGACATTCAAGAGCAAGATACCTCTGAGGAGGACTCTCTTCAAGTCAATAAGGGTTCTGAGGAAGAATCTCTTCAAAATTCAAAAATTCAAAAAGAAAAAGAAAAGCTAACATCCACAATTCCTATAGTTGAGCAACCTGTATCTTCATCTACACCTCCTTTTCCGGAAAGACTACAAATTGATAAGGGGGTGGAAAAAAAAATCTTGTTGCCTAACTATGACTTTCTAGATGAATTGAAGAATTTTTGTATCAAGATTCCATTGCTACAAGCCATTCGAGAAATTCCTATTCTAGCAAAAACCATAAAGGAGTTGAGTTTCAAAAGACCAGGAAGGAAACTAAAAGACACAAGAAGAATCCACCCGGTAGGAAAGATTGCAGATATTATGATGGGAAAAATTACCATGCAGAAGTATGTAGATCCAGGAAGTCCAATTGTCAAGACACATATAAATGGGATAGAAATTCCAAACACATTGATTGACTTAGGGGTTGCTATCAACATTATGAGTAGACAAACTATGGAACAGTTAAAACTTCCTAACCTTCTTTTTACACCTACCTTATTGCAACTTGCAGATCGATCGGTTATTAAACCAGATGGTGTATTAGAAGATACTTCAGTCTCCTTAGATTCTTGGGAATATCCAGTAGACTTTATGATTTTGACTCCCAAAAGTAATCTAGGAGGACATCCAATTATCTTAGGAAGACCT
Organism: Pinus albicaulis; assembly: GCA_034641835.2. NCBI lineage: Eukaryota > Viridiplantae > Streptophyta > Pinopsida > Pinales > Pinaceae > Pinus > Pinus albicaulis. The sequence goes on along the minus strand of JAXQQM020062925.1, from coordinate 413,649 downwards.
TGGCTGGCCACAGCTGATGCTTTTATTAGTTGTAGATCTGGAGACATGTACATTTCTAATGGTAATTTGACAAAGAAATTCAATTTGTATCCTCCCGCAAGAGCAATTACAGAAATAGGAGATAATGAATGGGTCGATGATGAGAACACTATACAACCTGTCTTTACCATTTCTGAAATTAGTGAGGATAGTCAAATTCCGAACACATTAGAAAATTTTGAGATAACTTCAGAATATGACCCCACACAATTTCAGTTGGAATTTGACATAGAATATTTATCATCAAGACAAATGTCTCTCTACTCTATGGAAGAGTTTGGTAATTCTGCTTTTGAGATTTTTCCAGAAAAGACATTGAATATCAACAAACATCCGGAGAAGTCACAACAAGAAGAACTAACCAGAATCTTGCAAAAACATTCTACTGCATTTGCATGGGAGTATACTGACATGAAGGGTATTGATCCTAAGACTTGCATCCATCATATCTATATTGAGGAAAACAGTAGACCAATCAGACAACCTCAAAGAAGGATGAATCCAAATCTTAGGGAGATAGTGAAAGAAGAGCTCCAAAAAACTTCTCAATGTAAACTTCATTTATCCAATTTCAGATAGCCGATGGGTTTCTCCTTTGGTTATAGTACCTAAAAAGAATGGTAAATGGAGAGTATGCATTGATTACAGGGAGTTGAACAAAGCAACTTTGAAGGATCACTTTCCTTTGCCTTTTATTGATCAGGTATTAGATACATTAGCAGGTAAAAAGTACTTTTCATTTTTTGATGGTTTTAGTGGCTATAATCAAATTCAGGTAGCACCTGAAGACCAAGATAAGACCACATTTACTTGTCCATGGGGAACTTTTGCCTACCGAGTGCTTCCTTTTGGGTTATGTAATGCACCAGCAACATTCCAAAGAGCAGTACTAGGAATTTTTTCTCATCTAATCCATGATTGTGTAGAGGTTTATATGGATGATTTTACAGTTTATGGTAATTCATTTGAAGAGGCATTAGAAAATTTGGAAAAAGTTCTCATAAGATGTAAAGAAACAAACCTTTCATTGAGCCATGAAAAATGCTTTATGATGTTTACTGAAGGGATTGTTTTAGGACATCATATTTCAGGAGATGGGATTAAGGTTGATAGATCAAAAGTTGAAGTCATTTCCAAGTTGCCTATTCCAAATTGTCAAAGAGATGTTAGAAGTTTTAGGCCATCGGTTACTATGAGAAGATTTGAGAGAAAACTACCAAATATATCACTCTTCAAGTCAAGCAAAGACTCAGAATTTAGAAGATCCATTTGTCAACGCTTTAAACTTGAAGAATAAAAACCGACCAACTTATTCAGAGGAATTAAATCTAAAACTCTTTCCATATTTCTACAGATGCTTCAGATACAGCTCTTGGAGCTGTGTTTGGTCAAAAAGATTTAATTCCTTATGCCATTTATTACACCAGTAAAAATTTGACTCCCACAGAGTTGAATTATACTGTGACTGAAAAAGAGTTCTTAGCTGTTGTTCATGCAATTAATAAGTTTAGACATTACATAACAGGCTATGAAACTTTTATTCATACTGACCATTCTGCAATTAGATATTTAATGAACAAACCTATTACTAATGGCGGAGTGACAAGATGGCTCTTACTTTTGCAAGAATTCAATATTACTGTGTTAGATAGACCAGGAAAACAGAATACAGTAGCTGATTTCTTGTTTATAATTCAGAATAATAAAGAAGATTCTCCTGTAGAGGATAAGTTTCCTGATGAATACTTATTTGCAGTAACTATTAAGACTCCTTGGTATGCAGATATTGCTAACTATTTGGTTATAGGGAAACTACCTTCACATTTATTTCCAAGTGAAAAACAAAAAATTATTCAGGAGAGTTCAAAATATTCATGGATTTCTAATGAATGGTTTAAAACAGGGCCAGATCTTGTGATCAGAAGATGTGTCAGGGAAGATGAAATGCCTGATATTCTTAAGGCATGTCATGATGAACCATGCGGCGGACACTTTGCAGACAAAAGGACGGCCTATAAAATCCTCTTTTTAGGATATTATTGGCCTTCCCTCTTCAAAGATGCAAAAAAATATGTCAAAAGGTGTGACAGCTGCCAAAGAGTAGGGAAACCTACCCTTTCAAATGAAATGCCATTGCAAACACAGGTACTCATTGAACCCTTTGAAAAATGGGCTTTAGATTTCATTGGACCTATTAATCCACCATCTAAGCAAAAGAAGTATATATTGGTTTGTACTGATTATGTTACTAAATGGGCAGAAGCTAAAGCATTAGTATCTGCTACTGAAAATTCAGTTGTTCATTTTCTTTATGAGGATATTTTTACTCGCTTTGGTGTTCCAAGAGAAATTGTGACAGATCAGGGGAGCCAATTCACATCCAATTTGGTGGAAAAGTTGATGGAAGAATAAAAAATCAAGCACAGAAGATCTACTCCTTACCATCCACAAGCAAATGGTCAAGTGGAGTCCACAAACAAAGTTCTTGAAAGTATCATCACCAAAAATGTTCATCTACATAGAAGAGACTGGGCAGAAAGGCTTCCAGAAGCCTTGTGGGCCTACAGAACTACATGGAGGAATACAACAGGACATTCTCCCTATGAACTTGTTTATGGGAAAGAAGTCTTGCTCCCCATTGAGTTTCAAGTCAAGACCTTCAAGATAGCAGTTCAGTTGGGGATGGACTTATCAGAAGCCCAAAAGCATAGAATGGAGCAATTGAATGAGCTAGATGAGATCAGACAAGAGGCAATTCTACAAACTGATCTAGTTCAATATCAAAGAGCTAAATGGCATGACAAGTACATCAAAGAGAAGAAGTTTCAAGAAGGAGATTGGGCATTGTTATTTGATTCCAAGTTTAAATATTTTCAAGGAAAATTTCAGACTCATTGGCTTGGGCCATATGAGATTGATAAGATCTTTAGCAATGGAGCGGTAAGAATCAAGACCATTGATGAGTTTCAAACTCCTCTTATTGTGAATGGCCACAGATTGAAATTTTATCATAAGCCACTCTCAAAAGAGGATTTTGTCAAAGTGTTTCAAGAGAATTCTGCAATCAGGCTGGTACAGAAGAATTCTTCTTCTCCACCAGCCTAGATTTTGTTCTTTTCAATTAAAAAAAAAAAAAAAAAAAAAAATTGTGTAAGCCTGAAAACCAATCACTGATTGGCAGTCTTATACAAAAAATATAGGGTGAAAATCAGGAACACCTGACACTATATATTTTCGAAAAAAAATAAAAAAATCTCTCTTTCATTTTACAAGTTTTGTGACCATCCACTCCATTCCATTCCACTTCATCCCACTTCATTTTCACTCCACTTCATTCCATTTCACTTCATTTTATTCCATTTCATCAATAAAATTATTTTTCATGACCATTTCCATCTAGTCATTTGTCATCCGTTCATGTTCATTCATCCAAATAATAGCTGTGTCAGTTTCCGCAGCTGACATCTGTTTCCACAGCTAACACCAGTTTCTGCAGCCAGAAGCAGATTCCGCAGCTACAACTCTTTTTTCAAAAAGAATGTACAGCCAGATGTTATTTCCATAATCATGAAATTAAATGCAGGTGAGAGGACCAAAAATAAAGGCATGGAGCATTCAAGATACCAATGGAGAGCAACTAATTGAAGACCAAGGAAAAAGGCAAAGATTCCAAGGTATGAGTAAAATTCATTTCAAATAGCATTTAAAACACATTTTTATATAGTTCTAAACCATAAGCTCCATCCATTATGTGCAATGATTATATTGACAAATTCCGTAACCCTTTCACGATCTCCATATGATCCTCCCGCATTCATTCTCAAACGATTCCATAATTAAACCCCCGATCTTCACTCATATTCCTATATTCCACCGGTGACAATGAGACGTAATTGATTTGACCATGGACTCTTACAGCCGCATATATCCATAGTCGTTGTTTAAACGTGCTCACATTTATTTCGCAGCCACCAAATTTCAAAACACTGTCGGATGTGTTATACTTTGTTAATCTCACAGCCATGTCTCTGTCGTGCTCACGAAAACCCCTCTCTGTTCTGTTCACTCCATTTCATTCTCTATTACGCTATAGTCTGTATACCCACTCTCTGATATCTACCCACAGTCATTGTGCTCATCTCCGTGCATTCAGCCGTTCTATTTCCATTTGAACCCTCACGCAGGCAAATTTGTGAAGAGCAGAAAGAAGAATGGGTAAATTGCTAAGAGCAGAACCGGAAGGACCTAAGTTCATGGAGGGATATCCGCAAGTAAGGGATATATTGAAGAAAGAAAAGTGGCTGCGGTTTATCCAAAAATTCAGAGGTTATCATAAAGAAGTGACAAAAGCATTTGCAAGGTCGTTCAATGGCCTGGAAGTAGAGATTGGAGACCTTAAGTTTGCAGTGAACGAGGCATCTGTAGCAACTGCCACGGAACTTCCTCAGGAGGGTGAGCATTGGTTTAAAAATAAAAGCATTAGTGATGAAGCCTGGAGAAAAATCTTACGAAACCAAGGTATGGACATAACTATTTTTAAAAGAGGAATTCCTGTTCATGCATTGAAAGAGGAATGGGATACTTTGCTGCTAGTTGTTCAAAAATTCATTACCTGTGAAGGCCGTTTTGGGTCCATGTATATGTACCATACCAGATTGCTGATGAATTTTCTAGATAATCAAACTCTCAATCTCCCATATTTTCTATTAAATAGTTTGAAGAAAATGTATGTGACTGTTCAGAAGCATTTAGGAGATGTAGAACCACATCTATATCACCACGGTCTTGTAAAAATTTTGATTGAAAAAGAGTTGAAGGAGAAGAAGGACACATGGGAACAATTTTTGATTAGAAATTTCTTTGAGGAACCTTAGGAAATTCCTGAAGGTAGCACAACAAGAAGGAGTAGGAGAAAAAGAATAAATGATGAAACTCAAATTACTCCTACTCAAGAAATTCCTGAAGGTAGCACAGCAAGAAGAAGTAGGAGAAAAAGAACAATTGATGAAATTCAAAATACTCCTACTACTACAATTGAAAGAACTGATAGGAAAGAGAGACTGTCAAAGAGGAAGAAGAAAGAAATCAAGGGTAAGAAGCCAATAACACCAAAAGAGAGAAAAACTATTGAGGCTATACATCAAACCCCTTCTTCTGAAGAAGAAGATCATCAAGTGTTATCTGAAAGATTAGTTTATCTTCAGAAACAGTCATCTATGGCCAAGAAGACAGAGAAAGGAAAACAAAAACAAAAGGATAGTGTACCACAGCGTGTGAGAAGAAGCAGCAGACTTAAGGGGAAATTGAGGAAAACGCAAATGAAGGGTCCTCATTTCGTTGATTTGGGAGAGGAAACATCTGAACAGTCCCCAGCTGACCATAGTCCATCTCACTCTCAGTCAGTTAGTGAACATGGTTCATTTCATTCTCAGTCAGACATTGAACATAGTCCATCCCATTCTCAGCAAGATGTTGATGTGAGCCCTTCTCAGCCAGTTGAAGGAATACTCTCCTTCATGCCATTTTGGGGGCCCAATAAAAATGACACACGAAATAGACCCCAAAACACAACAGTATAATTCTGTAAGTCTTTGGAAAAAACGGCTATAGTCTAGGCCATCGTCCATTGACCTCACATGATACGGGATGATTTAGTCTGATATCCTTGAAGTCTTTGTGACTGAAGCATAAATAAACACATTAAAAATGAAAATGAGGCATTGAAGGAACAAAGAAAATTGGACAAAATCATTCATGATAATACCATGCTACATCTGGGAATATGGCAGAAGAAGAACAAGAAATTGAAAAAGAAATGCCAGAAGTTAAGCAGAGCACTAGTTAATATCAAATTTAGGTGCTTAATGAAGAAACCCAGAATGTTGGCAGCACCAAGGAAGAGGAGGAGAGGATTGGATGTGCTGGCTGAAGTGTCAAGGCACATGAACTAAGGAAGGAATATCAAAATTTTGGTTGCATGAGGACATGCAACACCTTCACAGTGGGGGTATGTTGAGTCTCAATTCTGCATCTTTTCCATACACTTTTCTATACCTTTTTCACTCACCTGAACCTCCCAAGTTGTCAATATCATTGTATATTAATTGCAAAAGAGCATCTAACATGGTTTTTAACTATATTTTTGTGTCTGTTGTTTGATTTAGATTTTTCTCATTTAGCTGCGGAATCTTGCCACTTTCCGCAGCTGCTGCAACTTTCCGCAGCCATTTTGTGAAACTCTATGTTACAGGTGTCTTCAAGAAAAACGAGCCACATGGGCAAGTCAGAAATGATGTGGACATGGATCGTGTCCTATTGGCTCGAGCAAATTCATCTAGGGAGGCTACAGTCAAAGGTGGCCAAATGGAAGTCAACCGTAGAGTTCCACGGTGACAGGACTCTGTTTCGTGTCACGTGGAGATCTATATGGCCGTTTCTGAATTGCGGAAGACAAATCAACATCTGTACATGGCCCCATAGCCGAATTCAAAGATCCACTCTTCATAGATTTACTCTCCAATGCGGCCATGATCCTAGATCTTTGGACGTAATGGTTTATGTGTTCTCCATCAGCATAAACTTCAGGGAATTAGTTATATTTTCTTTGTTATAAATAACGCGTTTGCATACGCATATTAGATTAGTATCTGTTAGTTTTTATTAGTCTGCTCTCTAATGTAATTACGTTGCCACTGTGCCGTAATATCACCTTTCTATTATGACTGCATTTTAATATATAAGAAGACTCTGTTTCCAAACGTAATTCGTACTTGAAGATTGTTGCCAAGGCTGGTGTAGAGGGCCCCTGCACTCGCCAAGGTTCTGTGCATTATTGTATAGTTCTTGTTTTATTTCTTTAAAGCTCATTGTGCCATAATCCATTGACATGTTTATACATTGCATCTTTCATGGTATATATGCTTCATTTCTGTTTATAATCTTTCATGCTTTCCATTTTACTTCTGTCTTTCATGTTTTATGTTATTGATCACTGATCAGTGTTCTTGTTTCAGGTTATAAATAGGCAGCCCGGGCATTTTCATAACTTTTTGACTAATGACATGGAATTAACATTGTTCTGCTGCTAATTTTCTTTTCTTAGTTTCTGTTTAATTTCAGTACTGCTTTGTTTAATTCAGTTTTGCTTATTTGCTTCAGTAGTTAAATTTAGATATATTAAACTGCTCATAACATCTTTAGTTGCCTCCGAAAGCCACAACTGGACTGATGGTGAGGGATTGTATTATGAAATGTGTAGTTTGGTATTAGTTTCCTTTCTGCAAATTTAGATATATTAAACTGCTCATAACATCTTCAGTTGCCTCCGAAAGCCACAGCTGGACTGATGGTGAGGGATTGTATTATGAAATGTGTAGTTTGATATTAGTTTCCTTTATGCAAGTTAGAAATATTAAATTGTGCATGACATCTTCAGTTACCTCCGAAAGCCACAGCTGGACTGATGGTGAGGGATTGAATTATGAATGTGTAGTTTGATATTAGTTTACTTTCTGCAAGTTAGATATCAGGTTACTCAAGTTGTTTATGGTTACCTCCAAAAATCATAGCTGGACTAATGATGAGGGATCACAGGATAGGTTGATGTAATTTGATTTAGATTTAATTTGTTGCAACTTTTGGATTTCTTTCAGCATAGTTTTCTTTTGTGTTTAGACATCAACAAGGATAGTTTGGTTTCCATGCTTAATAGTTCACTATTTTGATTCATTAGACTAGCAGCACATTTTCATTTTAGCAACACATTTTCATTTCCTTTCAAGTTTTGTCATTGTATGTTTCAAATTCTTTGTTTTTTTTAAGTTTCAAGTTGGTAAATTATTATAGAGGATATCATTTCCTTGAAAAATCATAACCATACTTGTTTTTATTTTAGAATTTCCATCTCACATTAGAAAACCAAAAACGACAAAAAGTTAAGAAATAGGTTATCTTGCACATATATTGTGCCACTCTTCATCAGCTTACGAATCCCGGATTGATAAATTAATGTAGCAATTTAGGACACACTAAATTGACCAAACATTTTGGCACCATTGCCGGGGAAGTGTAAATAGGTAGCCAATTTCTTAAAAAAAAAAACAAAATAATAAAAGAAGGGAAAACTTGATAACTTCTTGAAGTATGTTCTCCTCTTGCACCTAGTGTGATCTGGAGGATCAGAAAAGAGAGTTATTGGTTCAGTAATTTCTTAAGTATGCTCTCTTCTTGCACCTAGTGTGACCTGGAAGATCAGAAAGAGAATTATTAGCCCAACTTAAAAAAAAAAAAAATGACATGCATAGAGCAAGAGATTCTAGGGGAAGGTTTATAGCTAAAGCCAAGAGTTCAATTTTCACAACTCCATCTTCTTCAAGGCATAGACAAGAATCACCACCATCTACCCCTAGCCTTAATATTTTTGGAATTCAAGGAGCAGCTGAATTAGAGGATTCTCCTATACCACCTACTAAATCTCATTTAGAAAAGGAAGAGACTCCCTCTCATCCTCCCTTGATAGAAGAACTATAGGACTTTAAGGACTCTAAAGAAACTATCATGGCAGAGGAAGTAATAGATGGAGGTAGAGGTAGAGATAGAAGAGGAGGAAACAATGGAGTCAACAATGGTGAAGGAAATAATGGAAGAAATAGGGAAGGAGACAACTTGTTTGGATTCCCTATAGTTGATGAGGAAAATCATACAACGATGAAAAATATCTCACCATCTGTTCTCCCTAACTTTTATGGATTGCGAAGTGAGGATCCTGAAACATTTTTGTTTGAGTTTGAAGTTGTGTGCCGAACCTATGACTATATGGAAGACTCTCAAAAACTCAAACTGTTTTCTTCAACATTGAAGGGAGCTGCTTTGAAATGGTTCATGGGATTAGCCACTCAATCTATTAGGACTTGGAATGATATGAAACAAATTTTTTTGGATAGATACTTGGACTATTGTATGCCCACCAATCACAAGAATGAGGTATTCAAAATGATGCAAAAAGAAGATGAAAATTTGGAAGACTTACTTGAAAGATTTCAATACAACTTGAAAAGAGCAAAGATGAGAAAATTAGATGATGAAACCTTGAAAGCCCTCATATTAAAAGCCATTAGAGATGAATGGATAGATATTTTAAACATGATGGGGAAAGGAGACATTTCTCAACTTCCACTTCGTGACATAACAAAACTATGTGTCCATCTCTCAAGAGGAAAATCTAAAACGGGAAAAGGGCCTAGGGATCCTTCTCTTATTAGGGCTAACAAATCTGCAACTGGATCAGTAAGTAGGGCAGAGATTGGTAATATGCTTGATGAGTTCAAAACTGATATCTTAGGGAGCCTTAGTGAACAACTGGACACCCTTAAAATCCAAAACAAGCAGAAAGCAGAAACAGATGCTTTAGCCATATTTTGTCCGAAATGTAGGAAGAAACATGCTTTAAGGGAATGTCCCTTGGATGCAAAAGTTGTAGAAACATGTATGATTTTCTCAGAGAATCATGAGATCAAGGATTTTCCTTCAATTCCTGGACTCAAAGTTGTTTTTCAAGAAGACCCAAATTCAGTAGAATCTCTCTATTTTGTTGCAAGAAGACCTTGGCAGGGACAAAAAACTCAAGGGTTTAACAACCCTATGAATATTCAAACCCCACCAAATTGGAATCCTTGACAACAACCCTGGCTCCAACATCAAAATCCATATCAGCCATGGGTACAAGGGATGCAAAATCCTTATGGGAGATTTGCTCAATTTTATCAATATCCTCCATATTTTCAAAATAAACAAGCTCCACAACTTCCAAACACAAATCCACAACTTTCATTTCCATTTCCACAACAACAACCTTCTCAAAAAAATCAAAATCCTCAACTTATGCTCCCATACCAACAAAAGAAAAATCAACTTCCAGCTCAGCCATTGCCAAATCCTAACAATAAGAATCCTCAGAATACTTACATGGTAGAAGGACAACAATTTCCTACCTATATGATTGTTCCTCTCAACGATGTACAACTCAGATCTGGTAGAGTTTTAGAAAAAACTTCTATAGATATTCAAGAGCAAGATACCTCTGAGGAGGATTCTCTTCAAGTCAATAAGGGTTCTGAGGAAGCATCTCTTCAAAATTCAAACATTCAAAAAGAAAAAGAAAAGTCAACATCCACAACTCCTATAGTTGAGCAACCTGCATCTTTATCTACACCTCCTTTTCCTGAAAGACTACAAATTGACAAGGGGGTGGAAAAACAAATCTTGTTGCCTAACTATGACTTTCTAGATGAATTGAAGAATGTTTGTATCAAGATTCCCTTTCTACAAGCCATTCGAGAGATTCATATTCTAGCAAAAACCATAAAGGAGTTGAGTTTCAAAAGACCAGGAAGGAAACTAAAAGACACAAGAAGAATCCACCTGGTAGGAAAGATTGCAGATATTATGATGGGAAAAATTACCATGCAGAAGTATGTAGATCCAGGAAGTCCAATTGTCAAGAGACATATAAATGGGATAGAAATTCCAAACACATTGATTGACTTAGGGGCTGCTATCAACATTATGAGTAGACAGACTATGGACCAGCTAAAACTTCCTAACCTTCTTTTTACACCTACTTTACTGCAACTTGCAGATCGATCAATTATTAAACCAGATGGTGTATTAGAAGATATTTCAGTCTCCTTAGATTCTTGGGAATATCCAGTAGATTTTATGATTTTGACTCCCAAGAGTAATCTAGGAGGGCACCCACTTATCTTAGGAAGACCTTCGCTAGCCACAGCTGATGCTTTCATTAGTTGTAGATCTGGGGATATGTACATTTCTAATGGTAATTCGACAAAGAAATTCAATTTGTATCCTCCAGTAAAAGCAATCACAGAAGTAGGAGACAATGAATGGGTTGATGATGAGGACACTATACAACCTGTCTTTACCATTTCTGAAATCAGTGAGGATAGTCAAATTCTGAACACATTAGAAAATTTTGAGATATCTTCAGAATATGATCCCACACAATTTCAATTGGAATCCGACATAGAATATTTATCATCAAGACAAATGTCTCTTTACTCTATGGAAGAGTTTGGTAGTTCTACTATTGAGATTTTTCCAGGAAAAACATTGAATATCAACAAACATTTGGAAAAGTCACAACAAGAAGAACTAACCAAAATCTTACAAAAACATTCTACTGCATTTGCATGGGAGTATACTGACATGAAGGGTATTGATCCTAAGACTTGCATCCATCATATCTATATTGAGGAAAACAGTAGACCAATCAGACAACCTCAAAGAAGGATGAATTCAAATCTTAGGGAGATAGTGAAAGAAGAGCTCCAAAAACTTCTCAATGTAAACTTCATTTATCCAATTTCAGATAGCCGATGGGTTTCTCCTTTGGTTATAGTACCTAAAAGAATGGTAAATGGAGAGTATGCATTGATTACAGGGAGTTGAACAAAGCAACTTTGAAGGATCACTTTCCTTTGCCTTTTATTGATCAGGTATTAGATACATTAGCAGGTTAAAAGTACTTTTCATTTTTGGATGGTTTTAGTGGCTATAATCAAATTCAGGTAGCACCTGAAGATCAAGATAAGACCACATTTACTTGTCCATGGGGAACTTTTGCCTACCGAGTACTTCCTTTTGGGTTATGTAATGCACCTGCAACATTCTAAAGAGTAGTACTAGGAATTTTTTTTGATCTAATACATGATTGTGTAGAGGTTTATATGGATGATTTTACAGTTTATGGTAATTCATTTGAAAAGGCATTAGAAAATTTGGAAAAATTTCTTATAAGATGTAAAGAAACAAACCTTTCATTAAGCCATGAAAAATTCTTTATGATGTTTACTGAAGGGATTGTTTTAAGACATCATATTTCAGGAGATGGGATTAAGGTTGATAGATCAAAAGTTGAAGTCATTTCCAAGTTGCCTATTCCAAATTGTCAAAGAGATGTTAGAAGTTTTCTAGGATTTATTGGTTACTATAGAAGATTTATAGAAAACTTCACTAAAATAGCATCTCCACTCTTCAAATTGCTTACAAAAGACTGTGAATTTAAATGGGATCCTGATTGTCAATCAGCTTTTGAAACTTTGAAAACAAGAATATCTGAAGCACCTATCTTGAGGAGACCAAATTGGAAACTTCCTTTCCATATTTCTACGGATGCTTCAGATACAGCTCTTGGAGCTGTGTTGGGTCAAAAAGATTTAATTCCTTATGCCATTTATTACACCAGTAAAAATTTGACTCCCACAGAGTTAAACTATACTGTGACTGAAAAAGAGTTTTTAGTTGTTGTTCATGCAATTAATAAGTTTAGACATTACATAACAGGCTATGAAACTTTTATTCATACTGACCATTCTGCAATTAGATATTTAATGAATAAACCTGTTACTAATGGCAGAGTGACAAGATGGCTCTTACTTTTGCAAGAATTCAATATTACTATGTTAGATAGACCAGGAAAACATAATACAGTAGTTGATTTCTTGTCTAGAATTCAGAATACTAAAGAATATTCTCCTGTAGAGGATAAGTTTCCTGATGAATACTTGTTTACAGTAACTATTAAGACTCCTTGGTATGCAGATATTGCCAACTATTTGGTTATAGGGAAACTACTTTCACATTTATTTCCAAGTGAAAAACAAAAAATTATTCAGGAGAGTTCAAAATATTCATGGATTTCTAACGAATTGTTTAAAACAGGGCCAGATCTTGTGATCAGAAGATGTGTCAGGGAAGATGAAATGCCTGATATTCTTAAGGCATGTCATGATGAACCGTGCGGCGGACACTTTGCAGATAAAAGGACGGCCTATAAAATCCTCTCTTTGGGATATTATTGGCCTTCCCTCTTCAAAGATGCAAAACAATATGTCAAAAGGTGTGATAGCTGCCAAAGAGTAGGGAAACCTACCCTTTCAAATGAAATGCCATTGCAAACACAGGTACTCATTGAACCCTTTGAAAAATGGGCTTTAAATTTCATTGGACCTATTAATCCACCATCTAAGCAAAAGAAGTATATATTGGTTTGCACTGATTATGTTACTAAATGGGTAGAAGCTAAAGCATTAGTATATGCTACTGAAAATTCAGTTGTTCATTTTCTTTATGAGGATATTTTTACTCGCTTTGGTGTTCCAAGAGAAATTGTGACAGATCAGGGGAGTCAATTCACATCCAACCTGGTGGAGAAGTTGATGGAAGAATACAAAATCAAGCACAGAAGATCTACTCCTCACCATCCGCAAGCAAATGGTCAAGTGGAGTCTACCAACAAAGTTCTTGAAAGTATCATCACCAAAACTGTTCATCTACATAGAAGAGATTGGGCAGAAAGGCTTCCTGAAGCCTTGTGGGCCTACAGAACTACATGGAGAAATACAACAGGACATTCTCCCTATGAACTTGTTTATTGGAAAGAAGTCTTGCTCCCCATTGAGTTCCAAGTCAAGACCTTCAAGATAGCAGTTCAGTTGGGGATGGACTTATCAGAAGCCCAAAAGCATAGAATGGAGCAGTTGAATGAGCTAGATGAGATCAGACAAGAAGCAATTTTAAGAACTGGTCTAGTTCAATATCAAAGAGCTAAATGGCATGACAAGTACATCAAAGAGAAGAAGTTTCAAGAAGGAGATTGGGCATTGTTATTTGATTCCAAGTTTAAAGATTTTCAAGGAAAATTTCGGACTCATTGGCTTGGGCCATATGAGATTGACAAGATCTTTAGCAATGGAGCGGTAAGAATCAAGACCATTGATGAGTTTCAAACTCCTCTTATTGTGAATGGCCATAGATTGAAAGTTTATCATAAGCCACTCTCAAAAGAGGATTTTTTCAAAGTGTTTCAAGAGAATTCTGCAATCAGGCTTGTACAGAAGAATTCTTCTTCTCCACCAGCCTAGCTTTTGTTCTTTTCAATTAAAAAAAAAAAAAAAAAAAAAAAAATTGTATAAGCCTGAAAACCAATCACGGATTGGCAGTCTTATACAAAAAATATAGGGTGAAAATCAGGAACACCTGACACTATATTTTCCCAAAAAAAAAAAAAATCTCTCTTTCATTTTACAAGTTTTGTGACCATCCACTCCATTCCATTCCACTTCATCCCACTTCATTTTCACTCCACTTCATTCCATTTCACTTCATTTTATTCCATTTCATCAATAAAATTATTTTTCATGACCATTTCCATCTAGTCATTTGTCATCCATTCATGTTCATTCATCCAAATAATAGCTGTGTCAGTTTCCGCAGCTGACATCTGTTTCCGCAGCTGACACCAGTTTCCGCAGCCAGAAGCAGATTCCGCAGCTACAACTCTGTTTTCAAAAAGAATGTACAGCCAGATGTTTTTTCCATAATCATGAAATTAAATGCAGGTGAGAGGACCAAAAATAAAGGCATGGAGCATTCAAGATACCAATCGAGAGCAACTAATTGAAGACCAAGGAAAAAGGCAAAGATTCCAAGGTATGAGTAAAATTCATTTCAAATAGCATTGAAAACACATTTTTATATAGTTCTAAACTATAAGCTCCATCCATTATGTGCAATGATTATATTGAAAAATTCCGTAACCTTTTCACGATCTCCATATGATCCTCCCGCATTCATTCTCAGACGATTCCATAATTAAACCCCCGATTTTCACTCATACTCCGATATTCCACCGGTGACAATGAGACGTAGTTGATTTGACCACGGACTTTTACAGTCACATAAATCCATAGCCGTTGTTTAAACGTGCTCACATTTATTATGCAGCCACCAAATTTCAAAACACTGTCGGATGTGTTATACTCCTCCTATTTGTTCTATTAATCTCACAACCGTGTCTCTGCCGTGCTCACGAAACCCCTCTCTGTTCTGTCTCACTCCACTTCGTTCTCTATTACGCTACAGCCTGTATATCCACTCTTTGATATCTATCTACAGTCATTGTGCTCATCTCCGTGCATTCAGTCGTTCTATTTCCATTGAACCCTCACGCAGGCAAATTTTTGAAGAGCAGAAAGAAGGATGGGTAAATTGCTAAGAGCAGAACCGGAAGGACCTAAGTTCATGGAGGGATATCCGCAAGTCAGGGATATATTGAAGAAAGCAAAGTGGCTGCGGTTTATCCAAAAATTCAGAGGTTATCATAAAAAAGTGACAAAAGCATTTGCAAGGTCGTTCAATGGCCTGGAAGTAGAGATTGGAGACCTTAAGTTTGCAGTGAACGAGGCATCTGTAGCAACTGCCACGGAACTTCCTCAGGAGGGTGAGCGTTGGTTTAAAAATAAAAGCATTAGTGATGAAGCCTGGAGAACAATCTTACGAAACCAAGGTATGGACATAACTATTTTTAAAAGAGAAATTCCTGTTCATGCATTGAAAGAGGAATGGGCTAATTTGCTGCTAGTTGTTCAAAAATTCATTACCTGTGAAGGCCGTTTTGTGTCCATGTATATGTACCATACCAGATTGCTGATGAATTTTCTAGATAATCAAGCTCTCAATCTCCCATATTTTCTATTAAATAGTTTGAACAAAATGTCTGTGACTGTTCAGAAGCATTTAGGAGATGTAGAACCACATCTATATCACCACGGCCTTGTAAAAATTTTGATTGAAAAAGAGTTAAAGGAGAAGAAAGACACATGGGAACAATTTTTGATTAGAAATTTCTTTGAGGAACCTCAGGAAATTCCTGAAGGTAGCACATCAAGAAGGAGTAGGAGAAAAAGAATAAATGATGAAACCCAAAGTACTCCTACTCAAGAAATTCCTGAAGGTAGCATATCAAGAAGGAGTAGGAGAAAGAGAACAAATGACGAAATTCAAAATACTTCTACTACTACAATTGAAAGAACTGATAGGGAAGAGAGACTGTCAAAGAGGAAGAAGAAAGAAACTAAGGGTAAGAAGCCAATAACACCAAAAGAGAGAAAAAGTATTGAGGCTATACATCAAACCCCTTCTTCTTCTGAAGAAGATCATCAAGTGTTATCTGAGAGATTAGTTTATCTTCAAAAACAATCATCTATGGCCAAGAAGACGGAGAAAGGAAAACAAAAGCAAAAGGACAGTGGTCCACAGCGTGTGAGAAGAAGTTCCATACTTAAGGGGAAATTGAGGAAAACGCAAATGAAGGGTCCTCATTTCATTGATTTGGGAGAGGAAACATCTAAACAGTCCTCAGCTGACCATAGTCCATCTCAGTCAGTTAGTGAAGCTGGTTCATTTCATTCTCAGTCAGACATTGAACATAGTCCATCCCATTCTCAGCAAGATGTTGATGTGAGCCCTTCTCAGCCAGATTTTGAAGATAACTCTCCTTCATGGCATTTTGGGGACAGCCCAATAAAAATGACACCTGAAATAGACCACAAGCAACAAGAAGTATATGATTATATAGAATCTTTGGAAAAAGCAGCTACAGGTCCCAGTACTTCGTCCATTCAGCCTCACACAGTACAGGATGATTTAGTCCAATCACTAAAACAGGAAGTCTTTGAGCTAGAGCTTTTAAATAAACACATTAAAAATGAAAATGATACATTGAAGGAACAGAGTAAATTGGACAAAATCATTCATGATAATACCATGCTACATCTAGGAATATGGCAGAAGAAGAACAAGAAATTGAAAAGGAAATGCCAGAAGTTAAGCAGAGCACTGGTTAATATCAAATTTAGATGCTTAATGAAGAAGCCCAGGATGTTGGCAGCACCAAGGAAAAAGAGGAGAGGATTAGATGTACTGGCTAAAGTGTCAAGACATATGAACTGAAGAAATATTATCAAAATTTTGGTTGCATGAGGACATGCAACACCTTCACAGTGGGGGTATGTTGAGTCTCAAATCTGCATCTTTTCCATACATCTTTCTATACCTTTTTCATCCACTCGAACCTTCCAAGTTGTCAATATCATTGTATATTAATTGCAAAAGAGCATCTAACATGGTTTTTAATTATATTTTTGTGTCTTCTGTTTGATTTAGATTTTTCTCATTTAGCTGTGGAATCTAGCCACTTTCCACAGCCATTTTGTGAAACTCTATGTTACAGGTGTCTTCAGGAAAAACGAGCCACATGGGCAAGTCAGAAATGATGTGGACATGGATCGTGTCCTATTGGCTCGAGCAAATTCATCTAGGGAGGCTACAGTCAAAGGTGGCCAAATGGAAGTCAACCGTAGAGTTCCACGGTGACAGGACTCTGTTTCATTTCACGTGGAGATCTATATGGCCGTTTCTGAATTGCGGAAGACAAATCAACATCTGTACATGGCCCCATAGCTGAATTCAAACATCCACTCCTCATAGATTTACTCTCCAACGCGGCCATGATCCTAGATCTTTGGACGTAATGGTTTACGTGTTCTCCATCAGCATAAACTTCAGGGAATTAGTTATATTTCCTTTGTTATAAATAACGCGTTTGCATATGCATATTAGATTAGTCTCTGTTAGTTTTTATTAGTCTGCTCTGTAATGTAATTACGTTGCCACTGTGTCGTAATATCACCTTTCTGTTATGACTGCATTTTAATATAAGAAGACTCTGTTTCCAAACGTAATTCGTACTTGAAGATTGTTGCCAAGGCTGGTGTAGAGGGCCCCTGCACTTGCCAAGGTTCTGTGCATTATTGTATAGTTCTTGTTTTATTTCTTTTAAGCTCATTGTGCCATAATCCATTCACATGTTTATACATTGCATCCTTCATGGTATATATATGCTTCATTTCTGTTTATAATCTTTCATGCTTTCTATTTTACTTTTGTCTTTCATGTTTTATGTTATTGTTTAACTGATCAGTGTTCTTGTTTCAGGTTATAGATAGGCAGCCCGAGCATTTGCATAACTTTTTGACTAATGACATGGAATGCTGCTAATTTGTTTTTTTTAGTTTCTGTTTAAATTCAGTACTGCTTTGTTTAATTCAGTTTTGCTCATTTGCTTCAGTAGTTAAATTTAGATATATATTAAACTGCTCATAACATCTTTAGTTGCCTCCGAAAGCCACGGCTGGACTGATGGTGAGGGATTGTATTATGAAATGTGTAGTTTGATATTAGTTTCCTTTCTGCAAATTTAGATATATTAAACTGCTCATAACATCTTCAATTGCCTCCGAAAGCCACAGCTGGACTGATGGTGAGGGATTGTATTATGAAATGTGTAGTTTGATATTAGTTTCCTTTCTGCAAGTTAGATATATTAAATTGCTCATAGCATCTTCAGTTGCCTCCGAAAGCCACAGCTGGACTGATGGTGAGGGATTGAATTATGAATGTGTAGTTTGATATTAGTTTACTTTCTGCAAGTTAGATATCGGGTTACTCAAGTTGTTTATGGTTACCTCCGAAAATCATAGCTGGACTAATGATGAGGGATCAGAAGATAAGTTGATGTAATTTGATTTAGATTTACTTTGTTGCAACTTTTGGATTTCTTTCAGCATAGTTTCTTTTGTGTTTAGACAACAACAAGGATAGTTTGGTTTCCATGCTCAATAGTTCACTGTTTGATTTATTAGACTAGCAGCACATTTTCATTTCAGCAGCACATTTTCATTTCCTTTCAAGTTTTTTCATTGTATGTTTCAAATTCCTTTTTAAGTTTCAAGTTGGTAAATCATTATAGAGGATATCATTTCCTTGAACAATCATAACCATACTTGTTTTTTATTTTAGAATTTCCATCTCACATTAGAAAACCAAAAACGACAAAAAGTTAAGAAATAGGTTATCTTGCACATATAGTGCGCCGCACTTCATCAGCTTACGAATCCCGGATTGATAAATTAATGTAGCAATTTAGGACACACTAAATTGACCAAACAGGTATCACCATGCGGTGCACCGGTGTTGTTCGTGAAGAAGAAATAGGGCACTCTTAGACTATGCATTCAGTATAGGAAATTGAAAAAAGTGACCATCAAGAACATGTACCCATTACTGAGGATTGATGATTTTTTCAATCAGTTGAAGGGAGAAGTAGTGTTCTCTAAGATTGAGTTGAGACCAGGTTATCATCAGGTACGCATCAAAGAAAGGACATCTACAAGACCGCATTAAGGACCAAGTATGGGAATTATGAGTTTGTAGTAGTTCCATTCAATTTGAATAATGCCCCATCTACATTTATGTGTTTGATGAACAATGTGTTGTATCCTTATTTGTACAAGTTTGTGATTCCGTTTATTGATGACATATTGGTATATTCTAAAAATGAGAAAGAGCATTCAGAGCATTTGGTAGCAGTGTTGAGGTCATTGAGAGAGCATCAATTGTATGCCAATATCAATAAATGCAGTTTCTTCCAGAATAAGGTTCATTACTTGGGACATGTTGTCTCCAAGGAAGGAATTACAGTAGATCCAAAAAATATAAGGGCCAACATGGAGTGGGTAGCTCCTAAGAATGTCAATGAGGTGAGATCATTCATGGGATTGGAAGGTTACTACAGGAGGTTTAGCAGGAAATTCTGATATATTTATTATCCTATTACATCATTGCAAAGGAAAGGTAAGCAGTTCGATTGGAAAAAGGAGTGCGGGGTTAGTTTTGAGCAGCTTAAGCAGTTGTTGAAACATGCTCTAGCTATAGATATTGCAGAAACAGACAAGGAGTTTGTAGTGTGTATAGATTATTGCAAGAGAGGACTTGGTGCGTTCCT
The DNA here is from genome assembly GCA_034641835.2 of Pinus albicaulis. Lineage (NCBI taxonomy): Eukaryota > Viridiplantae > Streptophyta > Pinopsida > Pinales > Pinaceae > Pinus > Pinus albicaulis. The sequence continues at coordinate 393,908 of JAXQQM020062925.1, read as the reverse complement.
TATTCAATATGGACAGGTGGTATGCTATGAGTCACAAAATCTAAATGAAAATGAGAATAAATAATCGACACATGATCTCAAGCTAGCATCGATCACACATGTATTAAATATGTGGAGGCACTATCTTCATGGTAGGCAGTTTATATTGATGAGTGACCACATTGGGTTGAGGTACTTGTTTGACCAACTGAATTTGAATGCAAAGTAGGCTAAATGGTTAGTAACTATCAACGAGTTTGACTTTGATATCAGGTACATCAAAGGAAATGAGAATAGGGTCATAAATGTTCTTAGTAGGCTAGTATAGGTAAATCACTTAGAAACGATGAGCTCCTATGGGACAAACTTATAGGATAAGATATTTCAGGAAGGTCAGCAGGATCACATGTATATGGAGATTATGCACAGGTTGCAGTAGAGTACTAGTACAGGTGTTAGTACAGGTACAAGTATAGTTGTTGGCATAGGTACAAGTACATGCGGTACATGCAGAGGTACATGTGTACAGGACTTGGATTACCATCTCCCAGTAGATGGAATGGCTAGATTTAGAGACAATATATATGTACCAGAAAAAAGTGATCTCAAGAAGGTTATCTTATGTGATTTTGATGCGAAACCATATTCGAGTCACCGAGGTTACCATAGGACTTTGACTGCAGTGACGAAATTCTACTTCTGGTTGAATCTGTAGAAGGACATGGCAGAGTTTGTAGCCATATGTTTGTATTTTCATATGGTTAAGGAAGAGTGTAAACATCTAGGTGGACCGCTACATTCGATTGCGATTCCAGAGTGGAAATGGGAGTTCATTTCCATGGACTTAATTACAGGTTGTTGAGGAAAATAGACATCACGATTCCATTATGGTTGCGGAAAAGGTAACAAAGGTTGCACATTTCATGTTGGTGAGGACTACATACTCAACCAGTGATGTAGCATAGGTGTTTATCCAAGACATAGTTAGATTTCCTGGTGTTCCAAATAATATTGTGTTCGACAAAGATGCAAATTTCACTTCCAAATTTTGGAAGGAGTTGTTTGCAGATTTGGGCATCGAGATTTCCTTCAATAAAACTTATCATCCACAGATATATGGACAATATTAGAGGGTCAAAAGGATACTAGAGGATATGTTGAGGATGAATGTGATGCATCAACAACACATGTGGGAAGAGTATATTCCATTGGTAGAGTTTGCCTAGAAAAATAGATATCAGGAGTCATTGAGGATGAGTCCATTTGAGGCTATGTATGGGAGGAGTTGCAACACTCCTATTAGTTGGAGTGATTCGGTTAAAAAGGTATTGAGTGGACTAGAGATGTTGGAATAAATGGAACAAGAATTGAAGGTGATAAAGAAGAACTTCAAGGCAACGTAGGATAGGAAGAAGAGTTATGCAGATCATAACAGGTTGGATAAGGAGTTTCAGGTTTGGAATTAGGTGTTCTTGCACAACAAGCCCAAGAATATCTCCTTGCACATTGGATCATGTGCCAAGCTGGAACCACAATTTTATGGAGCCTTCATAGAGAGGATCAGACCAATGGCCTATTGAATTGAATTTCCTTCCACAGTAAAAGTCCATGATGCTTTTCATATATCTTTGCTTAAGAAGTATGTTAAATATGTCGATCATCTAATGGATTCATTTGTATTGCGGGTGGAACCAAATGGCGAATTCTTGTCGCAACTTTAGTGTATATTGCAGAAAAAGGTGATCATCCTCTGGAATCAAGCACTAGAGAAATTTTAAGTGAAATTGAAGCACTTTGGGCCTGATGAAGCTACATGGGATATGGTAGATCAAATGTGAACCATGTATCCTTCCTTATTTTCCAGTTGAGGCAAAGCAGTTTTGGCCTGATGTTTGATTTTGTTTAGCATATGTTTGGTGATATTTTGGTATATGCTTTAATGTGGTGGTTGGATGCATGTACATATGTATATGGATGTAAATACCTCCATGAGATAAGTTATAAAGCTCCAAAAAGAGGTATGGTGTCATGTAATTTGATTTGTCGTGTTATTATGATGTCATTTTGGTTTGCTTTTCAATAGGGTGATCATTGTAAATACTGCAACGAGCTATTTTATAAAGCTCCATCGACAGTATGGTTTCTTTTTAGAGTTTTTTCTAAGGTATATGTGTGGTTGTAATGTCCCTTTTTTAGAAAAATCACAAGTCTGTGCCAGAGATAGACTACTGAGGCATTTACTAGCTATGTCTCCTTCTAAAGAAGGGAGATAACTAGAGGCTACCTGGCCTTTTGCAGTCTCTATCTACAGATATGTAATTATTAGGAATTGTTGCAACAAGCTCCTTAGGGACTTTGTATAAGGAAGCAGATGTGAAAATAAGGCTACCCACTACTGGAATGCCTTAGAAAATATATATTTTGACCTCCTTACAGAATTTAAGTTCAAAGAAATAACCTTAAGCAGGTTATTCAGATCTCCCATAGTGAACTAGCTGAAAATGGCAGCAACATGTAAGCACACACAGTTGTCTCCAGAAAATAATGCTATAAAAGTGAGAAATGGGACTTATGACCCTTAGTAGACATGATATTCAGCTCACATGCATAATATTAGGTGAAAAAAATGACTCTAGCTCATATAAACAGTTCTCCCTGTTTCTATGTGCCTCAAATGAGCTTAAACCCCATGGCTTAGAACATGTAGAAACTACTGAATCAAGATCTGCGTTATTTTCATTAGGGTTTATATAGAGGATAACATGAAATATCAGATCTAAGATGAAAAAAATCCAATGGGTAAGAAAATGTTATTCCTTTCCTCTTTATACACAATAAAGATCACCCACAAGGGGTTTCATGAAAATACAAGTGTACAAGTGCAGATTTGCAAATATGTGTAGCTGGAAAGTGAAATAACTGCAAAACTGAATATAAATATGCCTGAGAATATGAAAATACAGAAGAGGAATGGAATATAGAGCTTTCCGGGATAAGTGTTGGCCCTTCCTCCAAAGAATCAGCTCTCAATCAAGGGATCAAACCCCGCAGCTGCTGCTCTCACAAAAATAACGCAGTTTACCCAGTGAACTATGCTATAATGGATGGAGCATGAGTTGGCCACATGCCAAGATCTGAAATGAGCTCTGAAATATCCTATACAACTCCCTCAATGCAAGAGAAACTCCCTCCACTAAATGGAAATGCAGAAGAGAAGATGAAACAGCCCTCCCACTACACTTCCCAACAACACAACATCCTCTGCTACAGAAATAACGTTGTAAATGTGAGGGATGCTCGGCCTACAATCCATATGTGGGATAACTGAAGCACAACACCTTCAAGAGATCACTCAATTGAGGAGGAGGAATTCATAAACAGGAATCCTTCCAAACTCTGCTGAGCAGCAGGAGTTTGCAGAAAATGTCTAAGTAGACATGAAATCAAAATACACAAGCTAGCTCCACAATCCTGCCCTTCTCCTTCTTATGAATTTGTGAGCTCCTTCTCCTTGGGTCCCACCTCTTAGGTTTTCCATCTTTATTTGAATCTCTTCCCTCCAAAACTGTGCTGTCTTCTTAGGCAAGCTACTCCTCCTTAGGTTGCGCTGGTTGACTTGGTCAACCTGACCTTGTCCTCATACACTTGGCCCTTTTCACACCAGAAGGTGTAAAATAAGCTGCTCAAAAGGTCCCTTTTACATTAGGAATGGTTTTATTCATATTAAGAAGGCTTCCTCTTCCTTTTTATTCACCTACTACACAATATGAGCAAAAATTAATGTTCCAATTTATTCATGAAAAGTTTGGAACATTACAGTCATCCCCTCCCAAATGTTGCTTGTCCTCAAGAAATTGCAAGGTTAGAACTGAGCGAATCTCTTCACCTCCTCCGGAATCATTAGCATATGATGGAATCCTCCAAATATTATTATGCCATCTCATCCATGAAACTCCATAGTGACTCTCCCAAGCATATAGACTAGCATTTGGCGAAGCAGCCCAAATGACTAAGATCATGAGAAGGAAAGTGCTCAAAGAGACAACCATGTGTGGTCTAGAGGTCTTCTCAAGGAATGGAGTGCATTATGCATGGGAATTCCTCTCCCCCAATGTGAAACCTCCACCCCAAGCTATCATCCATATGGAATGAGCCACCCTCCTGCATGGTGACTCATGAAAAGTTGCCTCCACCTTTGGCTCCAGAAGTGTAGGTGGGTTGAATAACTGAACATGATAGGCAAGGAAGCCTATCCCATGCTATCCTCCTCTCCACTTATGAATAGTGTATATTATGTTCTGTTCATGGGCTGCAAATGTATTTCCCTCAAATGGGAAAATGTAGAGCAATCCACCAAAGATTTCTCCTCCAACATTGAAGAACAAGCTGCCCCAAAACATTTCTTCCATGATGAAGAGGACATGATCATCATAGAATTTCCAAATGAGATTTTTGATGTAGGCTTTAAATGCTGCTATATGATACAAACAAGGTCTCAAAAGGACATAGCGTAATCTCATCCATTTCTCCTTCAGAAAATGGCATGGCAAGTAGTATGTTGCTAAATGACTAGTGGTGAGAATTCTCACATCCACTAGTAGAAAGTAAATGGCTGAATGGATCAGCTGAACATACAAGTCATATTTTGTCACTTGCCCATGATTATAAAATGAATGACCATCATACTTATGGCCCACTCAAAAGAAAAAAAATACTTAGCTGTAGTGGCCATAGTTTTTCTCATGTTCCCTTTAGAACATGCAATGCAGAAAATGTGGGAATCCTTCCCCTTTAAGGACACTCCCCACTCATGTATCATCCTTCCAATCATGCAATCAATGTAAATCAGATCCACATAAGCAAGGGGAGTCATTATCAACAAAAAAATGAGGAAAATTTTGAAGGTTTCATGTGATGCAAGGAAGTACCAACAGTTTTCCCAATAGTGGCAGCGCAGTTTTCCAAGTTGCTTCTTCAGAAATTCACATGGAAAAATGCTTTGTGACTCATGGCTGATAATGTAAATTAGCTGAACATGTATGAAATGGAAAAACATCTACCATAGTTCATGTGAAATATGGCTGCCTCCATCATATTATTTGGCCCAACTTTGCCCGGGGAGCAATCTGGTCAGCTTGCCCTCTTGTAGAGCCATGCACTGCAAGATAATGGTAAGAGTATACAAATCAACTAGTATAAAAATAGAATTATTACCATATGCCAGGAGTAAAATTATGTATGGATCCATGAATGACCCCTCCATAGTTGTTTGGAATTCTCCCATGAAGAGGAATGAACCAGGTGCTGCACGAAGATCCTTCTTCTCATGCTTGGGAATCCAAGTCAAGAAGAATGTAGCATAGTAATAGATGACTCCATCTACTACCTCATCCATCTCACCTCCTCTCTCCTCATCAAGTGCAACCAAGATGAAATGATCCTGGGACCTGTGGGTTATGGAACCACCACACCTCCACTGGGCACACTTCATCCATCGGTTATTGCTCCAAAGAGATAACGTTGTTGGCCTATACACATAGGCTCTTATCCATATAAAGCTCCATTATTTGACATGTAGCTTGCCAAAGACATTCTCCATAATGCTGGCATATATGAGGGATCTCCTCCATGATGAAAACACCTCTTGCACCATGATAGTGCCATACTTCACCCTTGCAACATTATGCCAAGTGGGAGAACAATTTTTTCCTTGCTCTCTCCCAATCCTTTGAAGCAACAAATATCCTTGCTGCCTCTCCATACCTCCATCACTCATCATATGTGGTGGAAACAGAATGACCCTACCACCATCATGCATCCACACTCCTTGCTATCCCATGATGAAATTATCCTGCCAAGCTCCTTCCATCCACATACCCTTGAGAAAAGGACATGTCTCATGATGGCCAAACCCTCTCCTTAGTAGCCAGCGCAACTTTGCCTCTTGCTGCCATGTGTCATAGATATGAAAGTGGCTCACAAGCCTCTTTCTCTCCATCCACTCTCCTCTATCAAGATATGGCTATCCCCAGTCCTTCTCTCCTTTGGCATTTTCCCAATGAAGACTGACATTATCCAAAAGCAAGTATTCTTCCTTACACCTCATGGGATGTTGAGATGTAACCCCTTGAAAAGCTTCCAGGAAAAGCCTCTCACCAATCAAACCCTTGAATCCAAAAGAATCCAAGTGTGTTAACGACAAGACATCCTTAGGAGATGGCACATCATGCATGATGCTCCCCAAATCCTTGCACCTTAACCCCACCTGCTGCATGCAACTCCATAAGGGTGGAAAGGGGTGAGTGCTGATCCCTCCTTGGATCAAACCCATACTGCACAGCGTTGTGAAATCTTGATTCTCTTTTTCAGTATGATGTTTCGATCCTGGGCCATATGAATGCAAATTTCCCAAACCTCCTATGAAATTTTATGAAATGTCACTGCATGGAAATTTTTGCATACCTTTGTGGATCTTGAAGACATATTGTATGGCTGCAAGAGTCCCTCTCTCTGATTTGTTGGCTGATCCAACTGCTGATATGGTGGGCTGCTTCTCTATGAACTGGATAGTGCTGGTAGAAGCCTCCTCAAGTGGAGAAGAATGCTTCTCCTCTTTTGGCCATCTATCCACTTCCTCTTGTGGCCCTCCATATTATTCACTTCCTTCATGAGCATAGGAAGTTCTTTCATCTTCTCCTACCTCTTGAAACCATCTAGAGGTTTCACCGCAGCTTTTCTCATCTTGAAACCCTCTTGGAGTTTCACTGCACCTTTCTTTCCCATTGGTTGAACCCCTTTGGAGAGGCTCCTTTCTGATCTGAAAAATGGATGAGAGTAACCTCATCCTCTCCATATTTGTTCTCCTCTTATTTGTATTCTCTGGGTGGATCTGAAATCCACAGGCTGAGCCAAGATAGCTGCTCCTTGCTCTTCTCTTTGGTTTTCTGAAAGCTTGATCTCACAGGCAGTGCCAGAGATCATGCTCTAATACCTCTGTAATGTCCCTTTTTTTGAAAAATCACAAGTCTGTGCTAGAGATGGACTACTGAGAAATTTACTGGCTATTTCTCCTTCCAAAGAAGGGAGAGAAACAGAGGCTACCTGGCCTTTTTCAGTCTCTGTCTACAGATATGTAATTATCGGGAATTGCTGCAACAAGCTCCTTAGGGACGCTGTATAAGGATGCAGATGTGAAATAAGGCCACCCACTACTGGAATGCCTTAGAAAATATATATTTCGACCTCCTTGTTGAATGTAAGCCCAAAGAAATAACCTTAAGCAGGTTATTCAGATCTCCCATAGTGAACTAGCTGAAAATGGTAGCAACATGTAAGCACACACATCTGTCTCCAGAAAATAATGCCATACAAGTGAGAAATGGGACTTATGACCCTTATTATACATGATATGCAGATCACATGCGAATATGAGGTGAAACAAATGACTCTATCTCATATAAACAGTTCTCCCTATTTCTATGTGCCTCAAATGAGCTTAAACCCCATGGCTCAGAACATGTAGAAACTACTGAATCAAGATTTGCGTTATTTTCATCAGGGTTTATACAGAGGATAACATGAAATATCAGATATGAAATGAAAAAACATCCAATGGATAATAAAATGTGATTCCTTTCCTCTTTATACACAATAAAGATCACCCATAAGGGGTTTCATGAAAATACAAGTGTACAAGTACAGATCTGCAAATATGTGTAGCTGGAAAACACAGTAACTGTAACATTGAATACAAATATGTCTGATAATATGTAAATATAGAAGAGGAATGGAATATAGAGCTTTCGAGGAGAAGGGTTGGCCCTTCCTCCAAAGAATCAGCTCTCAGGCAAGGGATCAAACCTCGCAGTTGCTGCTCTCACAAAAATAACGCAGTTTACCCAGTGAACTACGCTGTAATGGATGGAGCATGAGTTGGCCACATGCCAAGATATGAAATGAGCTTGAAAATATCCTATATAGCTCCCTAAATGCAAGAGAAACTCCCTCCACTGAATGGAAATTCACAAGAGAAGATGAAACAACCCTCCCACTGCACTGCCCAACAACATAGTGTCCTATGCTACAAAAATAACGTTGTAAATGTGAGGGATGCTTGGCCTACAATCCAGATGTGGGAGAAATGACGCATAAACCCTTCAAGAGATCACTCAATGAAGGAGGAGGAATTCCTAAACAATAATCCTTCCAAACTCTGCTGAGCAGTAGGAGTTTGCAAAAAATGTCTAAGTAGACATGAAATCGAAATACACAAGCTAGCTCCATAATGCTGCCCTTCTCCTTCTTATGAAGTTGTGAGCTCCTTCTCCTTGGTTCACATCTCTTAGGGTTTCCATATTAATTTGAATCTCTTCCCTCCAAAATTTCAATGTCTTCTTAGGCAAGCTACTCCTCCTTAGGCTGCGTTGATTGACTTGGTCAACCTGACCTTGTCCTCATACACTTGGCCCTTTTCACACCAGGAGGTGTAAAATAAGCTGCTCAAAAGGTCCCTTTTTACATTAGGAAGGGTTTTATTCATATTAAGAAGGCTTCCTCTTCCTTTTTATTCACCTACTACACAATATGAGAAAAAATTAATGTTCCAATTTATTCATGAAAAATTTGGAACATTACAGTGGTTGAACATCGAGGATGGTGTCCCCCAAGGGGGAGGGTTTTGTAACAGCCCTGGTGAAAAATCCATGTAATAAAAGTTAAAAATAATAACCATGGTTTATGTGACACTTATTCTAAGATGAATATTGGGAAAAACATCCTAGGGGGTGTTGATTTGGTATATTAAGACTAAGGAAATTCAAAAAGGCAAAGGAAAATGATTTGGAAAGGAAAAATGGAATTTTTGGCACATTTATTTTTTAAAATAATGGAAAATAGGAGAAAAGGGAGATGAAAGGTCACAGGTTGCATGCAAGGAGGACATTGAAGGTAAATAATTGGAAATGAAGAAAATATAGGCATATAAGGATTAGTTGGTACCTTTTGTCAGTGCATTTTTTGAAGCTCTCTCATTATTATCTCTCTCTCTCTCTCTCATTATTCTCTCTCTCTCTCTCTCTCTCTCTCTCTCTCTCTCGGACACTTACAGTTTTTGGAGCATTTTGGCATTGGATCAAGGAAGGAAAGAAAGCAGGAAAAAGGAGGAATAAACCAAGGAGGAGAAAGAATCAAGAAGCCATAATAGGATTCTTTGCAGGTATTGATTTGCATCTACGATTTACTTGCTAGATTTGGAATGCATGGTATTGCATGTGGTTTTTTGTTGTCTTGGCATGGGTTTTTTCTAGGTGTGATAGTGTATTCAACCTAGCCTTTCCATTTACAGATAGCGATGGTGTTGTGGTGTTCTCATGTTTTGGTTTATTCAAATTACTGGATGTATTCGAAGCTAAGTGAGGTGGATATCTGAATGATTATAGAACTGGTTCATTTTTTACCATGGTTTAGGGCCTAGTAACCCATGATTCAGAATATGGGTTGTGATAAAGCCCGAGAGGTGGTGGTTCACTCCCCATTTCAGGCTTAGGAGTTCTGGGTTTGGTATTGCGATAAAGCCTAGAGAGTATGTCTCATTTTAGGGCCTAGTGACCTTCAATTCAGACTGTGAGTTGCAGCAAATACCAAGATGTTAGGAGACATGAAAATTCCTCACGGTTTAGGCAGAGAGAATACGGTAATATCCATGCTTATTTTGGCCTAGTGATCGGGTGTAGATCATGGTAAAGCCTGGTTTATGATTGATGAGGGTGAGGTGGTTTAGCCACAGGATGCCCTGGTTAGTTTTTTGGTTTGAGCCCCACAATCACGCTTGGAATATGGCATGGTGATGATTTGCTGAAGAGAGATTTGGCTCAACCAATCTATGGTCGGGTGGAACATGGAAGTCCCATCTCCGATTAGATTTTACACTCATTAATAAGAAGCTTATTAATTTGGTATTTTTTATGCAAATGTATTGGTTATTATGTGGATTTCACTTATGTTATATCCATGGTATTTGTGTTGCTATTATGCTGGTTATAGGCTTGTATTTTATCAGTGATGATGTATGGCTATATCTATGTTTTTTTCTTGTAAATTAATATACAATGTATCTATGGTCAAATAGATTGTATTGTAGCTTATGATGTAAGGGAACAGTTCTTCTTAGAAATTCTTAGATAAGTATCATACCCATATTTTTATTTATGTTGTTTAGATCTGTAGATGCTATGTTTGTGACATGTTTGACGAAATTCATGTAATTGCTAAATGGGGTTAGATGAGTTATCGATGATTTGATTTATTCCATGTATTTTTTTTAATGTTATTTATCTTATCTTGAAGTTACAAGAAGTTCTGGGCAGTGGCCTAGGCTCAGGTGCTGAAAATGTGGAACAAATCTCGAAGCTGCAAGCCCAAAACTGACTTTTGGGACCATAACCACTACCATAGTAAGGAAAGAACGTGGCTAAGGGTCTATAACCACTCCCTTTCCCTTAAACGCTCACGTTTATGCCTCAAAGGGGTAAAAAATCAGTTCCCCCTCAAGGGACAAGGCCCTGGAAGGTTGGGTCACCTCCTGGGGATGTCAATGATGCAGTGTAAGGCCTGTTTGTCATGTTTATGTCAGTTCCACTTCATCAAAGTCATTTAGGAGTTTGAATCTCATATTAGTAGCCTTTCTTCACATTTTTACCTCGGTTGGTCATTTACTTAGGTAGATGTGGGGAGAGGGTGTTACATAGGAACCATTAATTTAGACATTCATAAACAACAATAGAACACTTATCTTTTAATATAATATGGTACGAGAAATTGTTTGCATATAATAATTTTTCCACCCAACTGTAGGTTTCAATTGGAGGAAAAGTAATCAAATTGTGAGCTTCTTCCTTTCTCAATCCAACCCAATCCCTATCACACTCAACTGATCTACTCATTACATAGCATCATAAACATCTCATCCATCTATCATACAACCATGTCACTCTTTTCTACTATTACACACAACATAGATATATATTTCCTTTCTCTATTCAACATTCCCTAAGATATTATTCTCTTCGGTTCTCATTAGTGTGGGTGGAAGCAACCCAATTTAATATATGCATGTTTTCTAGAAATTACCTCCAAGAATTATTATTGGTTTGCAAGCATCCAAAGAGAAACAAATGCATATTGGATGGTTTATTCTTATATGGTATAGCTTCTATGCTTACCTAGATTCATTTATTATTCCTGAAAGGTATTCAAGTTCCACTTCAAAGTGTTGGAAATATGTTGGAATTAATGTCAAAGGAGTGGCACAACTCAATTGGTGGCAAGAATATTAGTCAAAGAGTAGAGACTTTGCAACCATTTTAAGTACATAATATTAGATTAAAAGCTATTGGAAACTACCTAGATGGATAGATATCAAAAATAAATTTCCAAAGGTATATTGAAGTCTCAAAAAGGCTTCTTGGATCAAAATATATGGATGATCAAAGTTTTGAGGGTAAAAGTCAAAATTTTGGTGTTTTTGGGCCATAGGCCACATTGCATAGTAAGCGTACAAGTGGCAAGATCTGCCACATGGGCACACATATGGGTCCTTCCTGAGACACATAACCCTATAAAAATTTCTCCAGAGTTTTCCAAGTTAAGTGTAAGTCTTGTCCTCTAGGGTGATGCAACGATGGGAGGACATGGACGGATGCAACAAAGAGAGGATGTGGTGGATATGAAAGCACTAATTGGTGATGTGGTGGTGTTGGGGGGGGGGGTGGCTACCTAACAAATCACCCTAACAGTCCATCCTTGACAGGATCATAGGGAGCTCAAATTTTTATTGTATGGTGTTAGCCCCCCTATAAATTTTTGACAAAGCAAAGTAGGGGGCTAAATAATTTTTGATCCTTCAAGGAATGCATCTCCCTTGAAGACACATCATCCTTGAAGTCTCCTGTGCCTTTACCTTTGATAAATTTCCCTCTGCTGACTCCCTTTATAAGGTCTCATTGATTACATAAATTCTGCTCCAAAAGGCCTACATTAACCCTTATATCCCTGCAGAATGTCCCTTTTCACCTCTTCTTCATTTGTCAAAACCCCTTCTCTTTACCCAAAAATCCCTCCCCTAGTCCTTCTAATACTCCAAAAAAACCCCTTGACATCCCGCATTCACCCTTGGTTTGGCCAAGCACCCCTTTTTTCCCTCTATCGTTATCCATATTTGGCTGTGATTTTCATTAAAACGAGCCAAAAAACCCACTTTTCTACCTTTTTAACGGGCCTAGCCCCTTTCGGCCTAGCCCCTACACCTTTTCCTCCACGTGACAAGAGCGCTAAAACCAAGTGCCAGCCCGAAAGGCGCTTACCGCAGATGGATATTGGACACAGTTTCAACCGTCGATCTGTATATATCGGACAACAATCGCAGCTCCCATAGCGTCCATTGCTCACCCCGTTCATCGCCCCGATCGCGCCATCGCTGTCTATTTACCCGCAGATCCAACGGCTCAGAGTCTACCCACCCTGGTGGTCCCTGCGTACTATTCAAAAACCATCTGGTTTCTATCGCACCGCCTTTGGGCAGAGGGCGGTATTCTCCGATAGGCCAACGATTCCACTCAGCATTCGACACGTGGCTCCAACACTATTTCAAAACCACTACCCCATCGTGCATTAACGTTCATCCGTGGATGCGTAGCGATATGCACGTGCACCGTCCGATCTGGGGAAGTTGATCCAATGGTCGTCCTTCCACAGAGCTGCGCACGAGTTAACCCATGGCAGTCGTACCCCTGGCCCACAGTCCATCGCTCTCCGACATTCTTTCCACTGTCGATCTCCCCCGAGATCAGACAGTCCAGATTTAATTGCCCCGCCGTTGACCACCCTGCCATCGCCCAGTCCTACCATGTAACCCCCACGTGTATCCACCGTACATTCGCCCATCCCATTGCATATATTTGTTCAAAAGTCGAGTTTGTTAAGGTTTTTCATTTAAATTTCCTCTACGCTCCGCCAACCTTCACCAAGGCTTCCCTCCATGATTCCTCTGCATTTTTCCACCATTGCACTAGCTGCACGACCATTTTCATCATCCGCACTGCATCCATTACCCCCATTCATGGATTTCATAACAAGTTTTATGTTTTGCAGGGTTTTGAGGTGGTGAAAGCCGCCATGGTTTGCACCCGTTGTCACAGTGACAGAAAACACAAGAAAAGACAGTGTGCAGAGGTAGAAATGATGAAGAAGACCTGAGGAGGTCCTATGACAGGACTTGCATTAAAAGACCAAGGTATTACTCTGTGAAAATGTCCCTGCGCCATTAACACATAGATTTCATAGTCAGAGATTTAAATTAAGCAGCAGAGATCTTAAGGCACGCAAATGAAGATATATAAGCCTTATGATTAGAGATTTAAAGGTAAAGAATCAGATTGAAGACCCATGGATCACGCAGAAGGTATAGCACGAAAATCAGTGTGTCAGGGTTTCTACATCAGCAGAATGTTTTTTCCTAAAAAAGGACGGAGCACCCATGTAGCTTTTATTATACGCCGTGTTCCTAAAGAAGTTTCCACCCTGATAACAGTCCGAAGCTACCAGAGCATTTGTTTCATAATTATGGAAGACTTCTCATTCATTCATTTATCTTTTGTTTATTCACCAATATTACCACAGAGTCTTGCAGCCAAACTACATCAGAGACATACCTGGAGTAAATAGAAGTCTGACGAAGACCATTTTTTCCTCCAAAGAATGCCAAAGATCAATACACAGGAGTTAAAACAGAATGGGCTTCAAGCCTTCTTTTCTTTCCTGAGTTTAATGCTTCATTTAGTATTGCACCTACCTCCTCGGCTCATCTCCTGCTATAAAAATCATGAGAAAATTATTGTAAAGGTTGTTGATCAGTTATCAGAGAATTGCAAGTAGTTTCTTTTGAGACACAGTCTCTGTGTAAAGTGTTAGATAGGCTGAGGAATATGATTTCAGACTGAGTATTCAGCTATTGGCAATGTTGTACTTGACTGGTATTTCTATTTAATATGACAAGCACATTTATTTGGATCTTGATCTAAAGCAGCGGTGGTGTTTTCCTATCTCTGTGTTTTAATTCATTTCATTCATTTCTACTGGCTTGCATCAGAATATTGGCATAGGATTTACCCTTGTTAGGTACCCTATGTTTCTGCTCTCCTTGCCATTGATGTTCTTCTTCTGAATGTGTTATCTAAGAATTGATTTTAGTTAATTTAACCAGTGTAGTGGATGTTATTGCCTGCTCTGTGATGTATGAATTAAATGCATTTGTTCTTAGATATTTCTTGTTAAGGATTTAGTTGAAAGATTTGGGAACACTGGGGATTAGAGTTAGCCCTATCCACTAGGATCCTTGTGTGACCAGCTGGTCTTTAAATTTGTGCCCTGAATCTGTGTTGTCTCCTCCCCTCTTGCCATTCCATATCACACAATCATCTTTAAGATCCAACGTTTTAGATTACTAGCCCAATAAAAAGCCTGCCTATTGATTAGCAAGCAAATCCTCTTCTGACTCCATTGCCCAATGGTTTTGAATGCTCCTTGGAATACTTCACCTCTGTCTTATTCCTCTTTTCTCATCCTGGTCTTTCATTGAATCCCTCTTTCCTGATAACCAGCAACCAAAACAAACAATCAAACAAACAAACCCTGAGCCTTATAACTAGCCTAACATCTTGAACTTTGAGCTTCAAAGACATATACTTTGACACACCATAGAGAGATCCCTCTCTAGAATCAGGAGGGCTAGATCCCGAGGTCTGAAAGTGGTTTGATGTTGTCTCATCTTTTGGTCTTGCCAATCTGGCCAAAACATGGGAACACCAACATAATGGCGACTCCACTGGGGAAATTATGAGTTTTTCTCACATTCTACATCATAGGACCCTCAGAAACCTACAATCTCTGGTTAGGTTGGCAGTAAAACACTCCTACTCACACATCAACCTCTATACCATTTGTTGTGTTCTCCCATACTCGTATATAGAGTCTGGAAAGGGTCAGGTAGCCTCCAGATCTCACACTTTTTCAGAGGTGACACATCTGGTAAAAGCCCTCCCAGTCAATCTCTGGTTAGATTTTGCTGTGTTGTGAAGATATCCTTGAAAAGGGACATCTCATAAGCACTGTGGTGGATAGTGTACCCTCCAGAAGCATCTTAAAAACCTCCACCTGGCGACTCCATAGTTCCTAAATGATTTAAAGACTCCACTGGTGATCAGTAGGCCTGCTGATTATCTTGGTTTCACCAAAGACTCCATTGGGAGACCAAAGTCATTACAACACTAGCCTCCATTTTTTACACTGAAAACTGTCACCTTGACATTTTTCTGACTGTATGAGCTCAGTAACACTCATACATGCCTCCTCTGCAAGTCTTACAACCTTTGTTCCTCATTCCAAGCCCTGAAACTGGAGGAAAAACCCTTAAAACTCAAAAAAGCCTTGGGTACGCAGGTAACATGAAGCCTGCATGCGTTTTTAGCTTGGGTACGCAGGTAATGTGAAGAGAAACTGCGTTCTAGAACGCACTTTTCCAGTGTAATGCCTGCGGTACCCCTGTAAAGTCAAAAAGCGCGAAAGAAAAGACTGAAAAAGTTGATTTTTGGTCAATTCTGGAAGGTTCTGGATGAGATTTTTTGGGGATGAGTACGCTTTAGTAAGGTGCATGTATCCCACACCTTAAGGAACTAATCCCTTGATGTGAGGAGCCTATCCCTTTGAAGGAGGGTTCTATCCCTTTAAAGGTGGAATCCTAACCTCCTCATCTGCTCTATAAAAGGAGGCATTGGGTAGCCTTTTGGGGTAAAGTTTTGAGAAGTTAAACTAATGGAGGATTGAAGAATATTTTGATGGGTAAAATATTTGAGTTGAAGTGCTGTTGAGATTTAGATTTCCTTCTGCTGAGCTTTTGAGAGGAAAGATCACATACCTCTTATGCTTCTGGAGGAAGAGTGCAAGACTTATCAAAGTAGAGGAGATTCCTGCTTCGGACCCCGGGAAGGCCTTTCGAACATCAAGGCTAAGGTTGTAAGGTTCTTCTATATATTTTAAGATTAATACAATCAAGTTCTATTTTTCTCAATAAATTGTCGTTCGATTGTTTATTTCAATAAGCTGTCGTTTGATCATTTATTTCATAGATTCCTTGATCACTATGATAGGTATGTTTTATAATTATTTGTTATACAGGTGCTATTGATATTTTCTTGTTTGTGATTGCAGATCAAACGAAAGATGATACTTTATTGTGACAAAAGGGCCCTTGTTGCGACAAAGGATTATTGATGCAATGGAAGCACTGCGACTACAAATAAGCATTTGGATCTAAGGTAGGATCGACACCTTCATAGCATTTAATTGTAAAACGAATATATCTAGAGAAAGACAAACTTAGTTGTTCGTTTGTTTCTAGATTGTCTTCTGACACTAGGGAGATCGGTCTTGTCCGCAAGAACGATTTATCCGGCCAACAAATTGGCGACTCCACTGGGGAAAGAACTTGTTTTTTGGTTCTCTTTTATTTTGATTTGAGGAAAAGTTTTTCCTGGTTTTTGATTGATTGATATCTGCCTGGGTAGCTTAGGTTTTCTCTGTTTTTGAAAGTTTTGAAGTCTTTTATGTTTTTCTTGAAGTTTTCAGGGGACCGCACTTTGTCTTCACACACAGTGCGGGCATCTCCGCACTTTCCTTAAGTAACCAGTGCGGGACCGCACCTGTTACTTCTGGGGCCTGCGGACCCTGTTAAAAGTCTTGAAAAACTTAGATTTCTTCTTTCAGTTTAGTTTATATTTAATTTAGGATTCTTAGCATCTACCCAGATCTATATTTTTCTGTCAAAAAAGTCTTGTTTCTAAGTTTCTTTCAGCAAATTCTTCATCTCATCAATCTCCATTAATTTATTGGGTGTTTTGAGTCTCTTTTTTGAGAAATTCTTAACTTGATTTCCTTTGGTCATTAATTGAAGGTTTGTCTCAGTCTTTTCACAATTTTGCATCTTTTTGCTTTTGTTTTTGCAAAAAAATTTCCCCCTCATTCGCCGGGGGGGGGGCTAAATTGTGTATGAGTGTTAATCGCCTTTGAGTGTTTTTTGATCTTTGGAACTCTCACTCGATTTTCTTGACTTCCACTTGATTGGTTCTTAGATTACATTAGAATCATCTTGTGTTTGAGAATTCTCTTGCATAGATCACACTTGCATAATTAGAATTCTCATTTTCAGAATATGAATGAAAAATGTGCATAGATTACATTTGCATACTTTTCATGTGAATTGTGCATAGATTACAACTGCATAGTTTACATTCTGAAAAATCAATTGTAGATTTAGATCAGTTTCTTTTGATTTTAATTTAGATGTTTTTATGATTGTTTTAAAAAACACAAAAATATAAAAAAATTGTTTTGGGATTGATTTGCATTAGTTTTTCTTGATGAAATTAGTGCATTAGAGAATTTGTTATATTTTCTCTTATTTATCAATCTTTGCATTGTTGGAAGTGGATGGAAACTCTCTCCTTACTTTAGGTAGGATTCATCGAATTGAAAAGATTACATTATCATATTCAATTGCATTCAGTTTTGGTTCGGGTCATAACACCATTGGTTTCATATCCATTTACCTTTTGAGTAATAACAGCCTAAATAACACAGCGCTTAATTAAAATTCATCTAGTAATTTTTACATTTTTAGGGCTCTTTCCACCAATATAGCTTAGGCTAGTGTCTTGGAATAGGTTTTAGTTAACTCTCCAAGACAGTAAAACAAACAAGTAGTCGATCTTGCGGTAGGAAAAACTCCAATTGTTGCATGTATGCTCTGGGAAGCTCCTCCTAAAGGAGTCAAGCACGAGATCATATTTGAACCAGTGGGGTAATCAATCCTTCCTCATTGGGAATGATAGAAGATATACACGTATTAAAAACGGTAAACCTCGGATTGACCATTGTCGAGGAGCCTGGGGTCACTTGTCGGTAAACCTTGGATTCTTTCAAGGAGCCTTCAAGGGGATTGAGCTTTGTTACTCTGCCCTTGCGTGTGTGTCGGATCGTAGACTGTTCCCCCAGGTATATTTGTTTGAGTTGGTAACCTTAGTGACCATAATCTTTAGGATTCTTCCTAAGGTGACGGTGGAGGGAAGATCCCACTGTACCTGGAGCAGACGTCGACTAGACTCACTTGGACTCTCTGGGGGGTTCTCTTCACTCGAGATGGTTTTGTGGAGAAACTTGTGCCAGTCTGTTTCATTAAGCAGGTTGTCGGGGTAACTGTTCCAACCGCCCTTTCTGTATTAAATTCTACGATGTTGGATTTCATCACCAACTAGTGTTTTAGTACGGGAAGTTACTGTTTGTGTGTGGTTTGACTCCTAGATTTGATAGCACGTGTTAATTTGTTTGTTTTTACTTTTAGAGACCATAGGTGTGAATTGTGAATTTTAATTGTTAGGTGTGAATTGTTAATTGTTAATTTTAGTTTTTAATTTGTTAATAAAATTCACTGAAGTTGAATATAATGGCAACTGTTCCGGAATTTACCAACCAAGGAATCCCTCTTAGTGAGAATCCTAGTACTTTTCCTTGCTTTGGAAATGTTGGTCCTCCTTATATGGCTACTTTGTCATTACTTGGATTTACAATAGGTTTACCGATATGGTTATTTTCAACTTCGTTGGCCCCGAATACTCCAATTGTTCCACCTCAACCGGATGCTTCACCTCAACAGAGTTCACCATCTCAACATCACCAACCTTCTGTTGACCATTTACCTTCTTCGCCTAATATTTCTTCCTCCATTTCTTCCTCTTCACTTGGTAAAAGTCTTGACGCTAGTAACCAGGTGGCTAAGAAGAAGAAGAAAGGGAAGAAGAAGAAGAAGAAGCAAGATAAGAAAGAAGTCAACCAACCAACCATGGCTGTAAGTGTTAGTTGTGTTGAGGAAACCTCCAACATGCATCATAAACCCAAATACCCTTGCAGGCTTTGTAAGGGTGACCACTTCCTTATCAATTGTCCTGGTATTCCAAAGGTCTTGGAAGTATGGTCAGAAAAATCTCATCAACTTTTTGTTGATCCATCAACCAGTGATAGTCAGGTTCCTGGGAAAAAGGGTAAAGTTAGGTTTCCTTGTAAGTTATGCAAAGGGATTCATCAAACTCACATTTGCCCTCACATGGATGAAGCCTCAAAATTGTTGGAAAACCTTACTGTCCCACAGCAAGAACTTCCAACTGGTTACCGTAAACTTTCTCCCAACCTACCGTCAATTGACGGAGTGATTGATCTAGTTTCAAGTACAGTCGATCCCACTCTTCCATTGGAGAGTGAAACTCATATCACTCAGGTTGATGATCTATTAGTTGATCAAGTGGTCGATTCGATTTCACATTCGGTCGATCCCACTCTCCCTGTAGAGAATGAACTTCATACTGCCCAGGTTCTTCTTGTTACATCAGATTCTTCTACGCCGGGGGGCATTTCACCTGTTTCTATAGAACCCCCTCCAAGTACTGAGGTATTTTCCTTTGATTGGAATAGACTGAAAGAACCTCGTCTTCCTTCCTCCATCCCTTTCCAAATCATTGTGAAAACTGGTGGTAGGGACATACATCGCACACAGGTAGATGAAGGTTCTTCTGTTATTATTTTATCCTCAACTGCTTGGAAAGCTTTGGGTTCTCCTCAGCTTGTGCCTATTACGCAGAATCTAAAAGCTTTTAACAGAACCATTAGTGAACCTTTAGGGATCCTTCCTAAGTTTTATATTACTTTGGAAGGTAAAACTATCTGTATTGATCTTATGGTAGTTCGAGGTCCCTTGGATTTCAATTTACTCCTTGGACGAGACTATGTTTATGCAATGAAAGCTGTCGTATCGACACTCTTTCGCATGATGTCTTTCCCTCACAATGGCAATATTGTGACTGTAGACCAGCTTTCGTTCCCTAGTCTTAATTCGACTACCAATAATCCGACATCCCTGAATGTTCCTGATTCTAAAGTGGTATCTACCCCGCCACGGGTTAATTATGTGGCAACTAGTCCCATGTTTTCAGTTACCGATGTAAGCGAGCCTCTCACTGTTTTCTCGACTTCCTATGACTTAGATCCGGTAATTGACATGGAA
This sequence comes from Pinus albicaulis, assembly GCA_034641835.2. Lineage (NCBI taxonomy): Eukaryota > Viridiplantae > Streptophyta > Pinopsida > Pinales > Pinaceae > Pinus > Pinus albicaulis. Next base: position 373,768 of record JAXQQM020062925.1, on the reverse strand, counting down.
AACTCTATGGGATCATTTGAACGCGATGTTCTTATCCCTTTTGAGTCCCTTGACATGCATTCCTTCCAGAGAACTATTCTTCCTTCTGATGAAGATCTCTTGGAAGCCATGATCAAGGTGTGTCCATTGACATGTGTTTCTTCCAGTTGGAAGCCATGATCAGTGAGGGTGAGGACAGTTCCTTGTACTGTGTCAACCTCATTAAAAAATGAAACATGTAGGTGAGGATAGTTCCTGTTACTGTGTCAACCTCGTTAAAAAATAAAACATGTAGGTGAGGATGGTTCCTTGTACTGTGTCAACCTCGTTAAAAAATGAATCAGTGTGTGAGGATGGTTCCTTGTACTGTGTCAACCTCGTTAAAAAATGAATCAGGTGTGAGGAGAGTTCCTTGTACTGTGTCAACCTCGTTAAAAAATGAATCAGTGAGTCTGAGGATAGTTCCTTTTACTGTGTCAACCTCGTTAAAAAATGAATCAGTGAAGTGAGGAGAGTTCCTTTTACTGTGTCAACCTCGTTAAAAAATGAATCAGTGGTCCGAGGAAAGTTCCTTTTAGTGTGTCAACCTCGTTAAAAAATGAATCAGTTAGTCGAGAGCATAGTTCCTTTTCTTGTGTCAAGCTCGTTTAAAAAATGAAACAAGCTTCTGTGAGGATAGTTCCTTTTCCTGTGTCAACCTCATTAAAAAATGAAACAGGTGTCTGGAGCAGAGTTCTTGTCTTGTGTCAAGCTCCTTAAAAAATGAAACATGTAGGTAGATTGTAGAGTAGATTAATAGATTAGAAATAAGTAGTGTATGAGGACAGTTCTTTTCCTGTGTCAACCTCATTAAAAAATGAATCAGTTGGTCTGAGGATAGTTCCTGTTACTGAGTCAACCTCATTAAAAAATGAATCAGGTATGAGGATAGTTATTTTCCTGTGTCAACCTCGTTAAAAAATGAATCAGTTGGTCATGAGGATAGTTCTTTTCCTGTGTCAACCTCATTAAAAAATGAATCAGTAGGTTATGTAGGTAGATTAGAAATCAGTAGTTAGCTGAGGAAAGTTCCTTTTACTGTGTCAACCTCGTTAAAAAATGAAACATGTTGCCATGAGCATAGTTCTTTTCCTGTGTCAAGCTCGTTAAAAAATGAAACAAATCCTCCCTTAATTGAGTCGAGTCTTTGAATAGACCTCGTAAATGTTAAGTAATATATTTAGGTTAGTTTTTAGGTAGGGTCTTTCATATGATCTCGTAAATGAACCTTCATTCCATCCAGCTAATTACTAGCAGTGTACTTAGTTGAATGAAATGAAGCTGGGGGGGCATGCACTCTAGCAGTTACGCTTAGGGGGCATCAAGCATAGTTTTCTCTTTGTTTCAATCTTGTGAAAAAATGAAACCTATCTTGAGTCAATTTCGGTGATTTTCGAGACTCGTTAAACTCATGAAAATCCCGAGATTATTTTGCTATTTTTTATTCTCGTAAAACATATTAAAATGCCTAGTTATTTCCGTCTTTTCCTGCTCGTAAATTAAATTGAAAGTCGGCCATATGAGTACATTTTTATCCCTTTTTCGAACTCGTTAAAACTTACGAAAAAGTGAAAACCATGAGTACATTTTTATCCCTTTTTCGAACTCGTTAAAACTTACTGAAAAAGCGAAACCATGGAGTTCTCTTTTAAGCCCTTTTTAGACTCTCTAAATATGAAAAGATTGCCGAGAACTTGATTGTTCGAACTCGTTAAAGTAAATGAACAGTCGTCCTTTCAGTATAAGTTCACCCCTTTTACGGACTGAAATGGACTATTTACGAAAAAGGTATACGTTGACTAAATACGGTCAATAGAGTTCTCTCCCGCATTATTTTATCATTTTTCGGGCCTGAGAGACTAAATTTACGAAAAAGTACACCCATGGAGTTTTCTTAAGTTTTTCTTCTGACTCCCTAAAATTGAAAAACACCGAGTTTCTCCTATACTGGACTCGTTAAAAATTAACAGTAAAGGACCTGTTTAATTTTCAACAGGAACGAACCACTCCTTCTTAGGGTTCGAATTTTAAACTAGGTTGGACTCATCCGAAGGATGAGCTTATAACCAAGAAAATGTTATCCTCCTCAAGCTTGTCAAAAATAAAGAGGTACTTGCCAGAAATGGTGGGGGAAAAGAGAGAAAAACGAACCTGTTTGTTACATTTTGATTATTCGGAAAACCATTAACCACTCTTGAACACGACACTTTTTGTCCACCTGGGTTGGGAAAATCCTTTGCCTAACAGTTAATCAAACCACATTGAAAGTCTTCAGCCGGTTTCTGGGTATTATCTTTGGGTCAATTGTTACCAAGCCATCTGCAGTGTCGTTATGTGTTCAAGAGAACTGTTCAAATAAACCGTTCATTTGCAAAATATCTGTCATCCATTTTGACCATCCCTGAGTCAGTCCTTGCCAATATATTTCTTAAAAACTTGATCTATGATTTAGTGTTGTGGGCTTGCCTACGACGAATCACTTTCTATCAACGACAGCTCATTATCTAGGAAGTTGATCTAGAAATCGTCAGTACCTTGAAATCTGCATGCCTCAATGGCAGGTTTCTCGCCTTCGACGACAAGTTACATCATTGACCTTTGATCGAATGATTCCGTGACATGTTCGACTTCAGCTCATTCATTCACATTTCATGGATTGTACTGAGTACTTTGAGAGCCATTGACATTACTGGTGGTTTCTCTCACACTTGTTAACAGTTTACATTATTGACTGGTAATCAAGTGGTTTCTACCATGTTCGACTTCAACACATTTAATCGCATGGATAGAATCGTACTAGTTCGAGATGCAGAAATCAAGACCCTGGATCTAGTTTCCACCATCCAGGCTGCGAGGAGTTTTGTTATCATTTATACCTTGGACTATTCATAAACAGATGGCTGCGTCCATACTGTGTCTATGTATGTCTATACTGTGATGTATTCAAAATCATTCCTGTATCAGAACAATTTAAGTTAGTTCTAGTTAGTTTTTGATCTGAGTATGGGAATGCCTACCTCAGCGATGATATGATTACATATATATATATTTTTCATTGAATGTTTTTACAGGTTCCGACTGGGGTGTCCACAGGATGATCCTTGAAATGATAAAGTACTTCACTCTTCATATATGACAGACTTCATCTTCATCTATTTCAGACTTCGCACTTTAGGGGGCAATTTGTTACACTGAAAACTGTCACCTTGACATTTTACTGACTGTATGAGCTCATTAACACTCATACATGCCTCCTCTGCAAGTATTACAACCTTTGTTCCTCAATCCATGCCCTGAAACTGGAGAAAAAACCCTTAAAACTCAAAAAGCCTTGGGTACGCAGGTAATATGAAGCCTGCCTGCGTTTTTAGCTAGGGTACGCAGGTAAGGTGAAGATAAACTGCGTTCTAGAACGCACTTTTCCAGTGTAATGCCTGCGGTACCCCTGTAAAGTCAAAAAAGCGCGAAATTAAACCAAAAAAGTTGATTTTTGGTCAATTCTGGAAGGTTCTGGATGAGATTTTTTGGGGATGAGTACGCTTTGGTAAGGTGCATGTATCCCACACCTTAAGGAACTAATCCCTTGATGTGAGGAGCCTATCCCTTTGAAGGAGGATTCTATCCCTTTAAAGGTGGAATCCTAACCTCCTCATCTGCTCTATAAAAGGAGGCATTGGGTAGCCTTTTGGGGGAAGTTCAAGAAGTTAAAAGAACAAGTTTTGAGAAGTTAAACTAATGGAGGATTGAAGAATATTTTGATGGGTAAAATATTTGAGTTGAAGTGCTGTTGAGATTTAGATTTCCTTCTGCTGAGCTTTTGAGAGGAAAGATCACATACCTCTTATGCTTCTGAAGGAAGAATGCAAGACTTATCAAAGTAGAGGAGATTCCTGCTTCGGACCCCGGGAAGGCCTTTCGAACATCAAGGCAAAGGTTGTAAGGTTCTTCTGTATATTTTAAGATTAATACAATCAAGTTCTATTTTTCTCAATAAATTGTCGTTCGATTGTTTATTTCAATAAGCTGTCGTTTGATCATTTATTTCATAGATTCCTTGATCACTATGATAGGTATGTTTTATAATTATTTGTTATACAGGTGCTATTGATATTTTCTTGTTTGTAATTGCAGATCAAACGAAAGATGATACTTTCTTGTGACAAAAGGGCCCTTGTTGCGACAAAGGATTATTGATGCAATGGAAACACTGCGACTACAAATAAGCATTTGGATCTAAGGTAGGATCGACACCTTCATAGCATTTAATTGTAAAACGAATATATCTAGAGAAATACAAACTTAGTTGTTCGTTTGTTGCTAGACTGTCTTCTGACACTAGGGAGATCGGTCTTGTCCGCAAGAACGATTTATCTGGCCAACACCATTGGGAGACCAAAGCTGCTTGGTTGGAAAACAACATTCTGGCTTCCAGAACCATTCACACAAGAGCTTACCCTAACCCAAACCCACCTAAAATAGTTGATAACCCTGAGAGCATCCTCAAGAGATCTAGACCAACTCTACACCAGAAGACTTTATAGCTCTATCAAACTCAGTTTTTGACCCAGGCCCTTAAAACAGTTTACCAAGGACTAGGTCACTCAGTGCCCTAGACCAGCCACACCTTGAGCTCCCTGGTTCACCACCCCATAGTGGTCAACACATTAGGGACAAGGAGGCCCCTCCATCTACACCCCCTGAAATACACTTTATTCAGAGCTTGGGGCTCAGTCATCCTAAATCTGCTCAACAAATTTCTGCTGGTCCTAGTGTCCTTGTCATCCAAATACCAGCTGCTCAAGTCAACCCTTTAGCTCATCATAAATTCATCATGGCAGCCTGGTATGCACCTCTGGTTTTACCTCAGCCTCTAGTACCCTTACCGAATTATTATCAATCAAATATCCCACACTTCACTACAAAAGAATCCATCACAGCCCAGCAACATGTAGATAAGATGGAAGATTATTTTGACTACATGGAAATTGATGATGATACAGTCAAAATGAGAATATTTTCCCAAAGCTTAGGAGGTGATGTGAAGAAATGGTTTAAAAGCTTGCCTCCTGGTAGTATCCAAGATCTTCCCGGTTTATATCAGACCTTCATAAACAAATGGGAAGTTAAGGCTAACCCTCGCCAAGTCCTAGAAGAATACATGAGCCTTAAAAGAAATGTAGGAGAGAGTATTCATGATTAATCAATAAGATTTAACAGCATTTACAATGCTCTCCCTCGACATATGAAACCTCCCCAAGGTATGGCCCTAGTGAAATACCCTGAAGGCTTTGATGCTGACATGGCCTATCATTTTAGGGATAAAGAGTACAACACATTGGAAGAAATGCAGAAAGGAGCAGTGAATATAGAAGCCAACTTGATTGAGAAAAGGGCAAGACTGAGAGCTGAGACGAGGGTAACATACAGAGATGACAATGTAGCTTCCACATCTGACCCCAATTATGACCGTCTATCTAAAAATGTGGAAGAGCTACAACAAATGGTAAAAAAAATGGTTGTCACAGTTAGTAACCAAAACAGAAATCAAAACCAAAACTAGAACCAGAACTTTAGAAGAAACAACACCCCTCCCAACAGACAAAGAGAATCAGATCAGTAAGTTATTCCCCCTTTCCAAGAGAACTTCCTGGATGAAGATGAGGGAATCATAGAAGAGTCTGAGGGAAATACAATAAACATGTTTGAAACAGAAGATTAAATCCATAACTGTTACTCAGAAGAAGATCAACCCTCACCCTCTTGTTGGGATGAGGAATGGTTAGAATCTGAAGATTACAGATTAGGATTTTAAAATTCCATGATGCAGGTTAGAGAAAAATATGAACTTAGAAGCAAAAAGAGTCAAGAGACTACCAAACCAAAAGATTCTGAGGTCACCATCAAGAAAATACCTGAGAAAACTTCTAAAGCAACTACTGAAAGTAGCAAATCAGCAGCCGAGAGTTCTGGAAAGAACAAAGAAAAGGACAACCAAAACACTGATACACAAGGTCAACCAACAAGTAGCACTGACACTGCAGTTAGTGCTCCTGATAAAACAGTTTCTAACACTTTACATAGTGAGAATCAGCACACTGATTCAGTCACTAAGGTGGTGACTAACAAAATAGAGTTGAACGTTCCAAGGAGTCAGTCCACTTTCAATTTGGAGAGTGAGATTGCAAAAATTAAAATCTCTGTCCCACTCTATGAGCTGGTCACTCAGGATGTATATAAAGGCCAAATTTTGAAAGCATTAAATTTAGGTGAGAACAGTGACACTGTAAATCTGAGTGATGATCAACCTGCCCTTCTGTTTGGTCCAAAGACAGAAGGAAATTTTCAGGAAGGGGTAGTGCCCCCTTTTTATATCAGTCTTAATATCCATGATAAGATTCTCCACAATGCAATGCATGATTCTGGGGCGTCACACAACTTGATGCCTAAAGTAGTAATGGAAAGATTAGGGCTAGAGATCACCCGTCCCTATAAAGACCTTTATTCATTTGACTCTAGTAGAGTAAAGTGTCTTGGCCTGATCAAATATTTATGTGTGAGCCTCACCCAGATTCCAGCAAAATGTATGGTCATGGATGTTGTTGTGGCAGATGTGCCACCCAAGTATGGCATGCTACTATTGAGATCATGGGGAGCCAAGTTGCAGGGAACTATGCAGATGGATGGGGCTTATGCCACAATCCAAATCTTTGGCCAACTTCGAAGACTGTACAGGGAGGCACAAATGAAATTCATCGTTAGCAGCCCTGAAAAGCTTGAAAGCTCTCCTTTATACTCTGTACATACAGACCTTGACTCCTTCATCCTTTGTAATCATGAATCCTTAGAATGGTCAATGTCCCAAAACATAGTTACAAATGAGGAAACAGAGACCATGGAATTTAACATAATGGCTACCCTAGAATTAGAGGAGGAAGATGTAGAAAACCTCGAACAGTGCACTGAAACAACAATGCAAAGCGAACCAGAAACAGAATGCAATCAACCAACTGGCCACCTCTATGATTTCCACGCACATGACGAAAAAAAAAACAACCCACAGCCTAGTGCAGCTCCTATAGTGCAACCTAATGACGAACTCAACTGTAGGGAAGGAAATTATGACGAAACGAAAAATGAAACCCTGTGGGAAATGAATTTGTATGGGTCATGCACCAAGAGAACTGCTGGAGTGGGAGTGTGGATACATAACGCAGAGAGTGATTACGCAGAGAGCCATGCCTGCAACCTGCACTTCAAGTGTACAAAAAATATTGCAGAATATGAGGCTCTTATCCTGGGCTTAACTCTGTTGAAAAAATTAGGAGCCCATAGGATAATTGTGCGTGGAGATTCTGAGCTGATTATCAAACAGGTGAATGGTGAATATATAGCGAAACATCCTAGGCTGAGAGCATATAGGAATGACACTATGGATTTATTGAAAACATTTGTTGAATATGAATTAGTGTTTTTTCCTAGGAGTCAAAATGTCATTACAAACGGATTAGCCTGCTTAGCTAGTTCATACCCTAAGACTCCAAGCGACCAACAGATCATCATTCAGACCAAATTCAGACCTGCAGTGCCAGACAATGAAAAATATTGGCATGTTTTTGAAGGAGATAAACAAATTGAAGATTTTTTGATGCGCAAGAACGAGTTTGATTTTTCCGATTCATAATCTACGTCTAGTGATAGCTGCCTAAGTGAGGAACTCTCAGATGAGGAAGAAACACCCTGTAACATAGAAATAAACTCTTTAAATGAACAGACTGGAAATCTAGACGAAAAATGTGAAAACGCAGATAGTGAAGAAGTAGAGGTGCTGCAGACCAAAGATAAGAACATGCCTCGAGGTCTGGCCCCTCTGGAAGACCTTTTTGACTTTGATGATGTAGCAAAAAAGCCCACTATAGAACATGCAGACTCTAATGTTGAGGAATGCAACATAGGCATTAAAGATAAACCCAAAATGATCAAATTGGCTAAGTCTCTTCCTGCAAACATGAAAAATAAATACATTGACCTATTCAAGGAATTCATTGATGTGTTTTCTTGGATTTATGAAGACTTAAGGGCCTATGACACGAACATCATACAGCATAAGATACCCTTGAAAGAATCAGAAGCCCTTCAGACAAAAACTTCGCAGAATAAACCCAAAACAATTGCCTGTAGTGGAAAAAGAGATTAAGAAGATGTATGAGGTAGGTATAATTGTGCCTGTGAGGTTCTCTGATTAGGTATCAAACCTAGTGGCTGTGAGATAGAAAACAAGTGAGATCAGATTATGCATTGATTTCAGGAATCTTAATAGAGCCTCACTCAAAGACAATTACCCTTTGCCTAAAATGGAACATATTATTCAGAGGGTAGTAGGCTCTAAAAGGATCTCCCTGCTAGACGGTTTCTTAGGTTACAACCAAGTCTTAGTAATCCCAGAAGATCAACTGAAGACAGCCTTTACCACTCCATGGGGTACCTTTATGTATGTAAGGATGCCTTTTGAATTGATGAACACTGGTGCAACCTTCCAAAGAGCAATGGACATAGATTTTTCAGATGAAATAGGACACTTCATCGTCATCTATCTAGATGACATAACATTTTACTCCAAGACTGAAGAAGAACACCTAAAACATCTGAGGAAAGTGTTTGAAAAATGTAGGAGGTTTGGTCTATCACTGAATCCTAAAAAGACTGTATTTGGGCTGCAAGAAGGAAAAATTCTAGGCCATATCATATCTGAAAAGGGAATTAAGATAGACCGACAAAGAGTTGAGGGAATCCTACAGATCACACACCCAAGAAACATCAAGGAATTACAGTCCTTCATTGGGAAAATTAACTTCCTTAGGAGGTTTATTCCCCACCTAGCTGAACACCTTAGGAATATGACTAACATGCTGAAGAAAGGTGAAGGATTTAAATGGACCGTTGGAGCTAAAAAATATTTTGAATCAATAAAAATTGCACTCACCCAAGCTCATGTTCTGATCAGCCCAGATTTCTCTAAAGATTTTCTGATCTTTTCATTTGCCTCTGAGCATACAGTGGCTGCAGTCTTGCTGCAGAAAAACACAGAGGGAATGGAACAGCCAATTGCCTTTTTTAGCAAAGCACTAAGGGATGCACCCTTGAAATACAACATAATGGAAAAATAGGCCTATGCCTTAATCAAGGCCTTAAAGGACTTTAGGGTGTACATATTTCATTCTCACACCATAGCTTATCTGCCCAACATAGTGGTTAAAGATATACTGTCCCAAGACCCTGATGGGAAAAGGGGCAAATGGATTGCTGTGATTCTAGAATATGACCTTGAGATAAAACCCACCAAACTAATAAAAGGTCAAGGCTTAGCTCAAATAATGGTTGAATCAAACTTACAGGCCCTTGACATTAACATGGTAAATGCCTTGGATGAGCAGCAGGGGTTGCCTGATCCCTTTGTTGAGGAGAAGTTTCAGAACTCCCTTTGGTACTCTGATATCCTTTATGTGCTCACCAACCTCAATGCTCCACCTGAACTGTCAAAGACCAAGGCCAGATTCCTAAAACTAAAATCCAGAAGCTATTGCATTCGGAATGAAAACTTGTATTGGAAGAATCCAAATGGCCTATTGCTTAAATGTTTGCCATAAAATGAAACTGAGAGGATTAAGCAAGAATTCCATGCAGGAGAGTGTGGAGGCCACCTGAGCTGGAAGGCCACTGCAAAAAAAATACTCAGGGCTGGTTACTACTGGCCCACACTCTTCAATGACATCCATAAGATGATAATTTCCTACCACAAATGCCAAATTTTTGAAGGCAAAAGAAAGCTCCTCCCCTTGCCTCTACAACCCATCACTGTTGAAGGTCCTTTTATACAATGGGGCCTAGATTTCATAGGAGAAATCCACCCATCTTCTTCTGCACAAAAAAAATGGATCTTAACAGCCACAGACTACTTCACTAAGTGGATAGAGGCCATACCTACTAGGAATGCCACAGATTCAGTTATCATTAGTTTCCTAGAAGGTCATATCCTCTCTCGGTTTGGCTACCCAAGGAAAATAATCACTGAAAATGCTGCTGCTTTCGGATCGAAGAAAATGGTTGATTTTTGTCACAGGTATCAAATAGCACTCGGTCATTCAACTGCCTATTACCCTAAGGGTAATGGATTAGCTGAATCATCGAACAAGAGCCTGGTGATCATCATCAAAAAGCTGCTGGAAGAGAACAAAAAGTCATGGCATAACAAGTTGTTACACCAATTTTTGGTCATCTAACCTATTATCATTAGATGGACCAAAGTACACCATGTAAGACCAATTTTACCCTAAGTAAAATTGCCTTCACTATGTTAAAACAAGAAACCTCAACAGGAAATATTAAACAAACCTATATTTGTTTGATTTTTCTTATGGAATAATTAATTAAACCATAATTTAATTATTATTCCCAGTCATGTTTAACCCAAAATCAAAGAAATTAATTAGATAAACCTTTATTTATCTTATTATTTTCTAGGAATAATTATTTAAACCTTATTTAGATAATATTCCGTGTTAAATATGACCAAATCACCCACAAATAATTAAATAAATCATTATTTATTTAATTATCTTTCAACCACTTCCTTTAATAATTAAATAAATCATTATTTATTTTATTATCTTCTAACCGCTTCCTTAAAAAGATAAATAAATCATTTATTTATTGAAAAATTAAGGGATTTGACCCAAGTCAAATACCTTTTCCCTCCAAAAATATAATAAAATATTCCATAAAAAGTGGATCTAGATCTGGTTAACCCATGCACCAAGATCTAGAATGACCCAATATTTTGTTATAAATAGGAGGGTTTTTCCTACGATTCTTCACCTTTTGTTGCCTATTAGATCACTCTGGATCTATACACTTGGCCACCCTTTTCTACCATTTGCTGTGTGAGCTCCCTTTGAGTTCCATTCTTTGTGTGGGTTTTCTACACCAACAAGAGAGAGAAATCTTAGATCTGAAGTGCTGAGGACTTCCAAGAACCCATCCCACTGAGGAGAATTGGATACGCCTTCTTGTTTTCCTCCCAGGTGCCCAATTAATATAAATTCTTTCAAAAATTGTTCTTGTCTTCTCTATTGGTATATGGAGCAAACCCTTGTTTTTTCTACTTAATGTCTTTCCATGCATAGATCTATTTTTTGCAGCTCTTTTATGTTCAAATAACCGCAGATCTAAAGATATTGGCAGCCATTTTTGTTGTTAGGGCTATTAGTTATGCGTAGCTAAAGTGGTCCTTTTTCGTACACTTCGACAAAGGATTCATACTAACAAATGGCGACTCCACACGGGTTTTAATTTACGACCGCTGTCGTTTTTCATATTCCTGCATATCCAGCTACTTCAGACCCTAGGGTTTCTTTTCAGCTATTTATTTTTCCTATTTTTATGTTGTTTTTCTCACATAAAACCCTAAAACATTCAAATTTCTAACTTCCGTGTGTTTCTGGCCCTATTGCGCATGTAAGCGACACCAGCCACAACTGAGACGACAACTTTTCTGAAAATCTGCCGCCGAGACAACCGGAATGGGGGGTCGCACTTTTTGGCCCATAACCTACGACCTGGACCTCCAGGTCACACTTTTCTGCCCCTTTTCTGTAACCTGCACTGAAAACAGGTCAGAACCTGCGACCTGCCATTTTTTCAGTGTTTTTTCTGCAAATTTTCTGGGTTCTGCTGCAGCTTCTGTCAGGGTCTTCCAGCCTCTGTTTCAGCCCGCTTTGACCTAGTTTTGATCTGTTTTAGCTCATCTAAGTGGGAACCTAGCCCCCTAGGGCTTCAGTACCCTCCACTTTTTGTGGAAGAGTGTTTAGTTGTTTCAGCCTCTGTTTTTCTGAGTTTCAACTCCCCCGTGTCTAGATCTGTTACCTCCTTTTCAGATCCCTTTAAATTAGCCTCTCTTCCTTTCAAATCACCTCTTGTTGTTTTGTTTGGACCTCTCTTTAGGACCTCCTCCCTGTCCTTTCCGCTTTTTGCTGATTTCCTCCCTTTTTCCAGCCACCTTGCCTCTGTCTCTTGGCTGTGATCTGCACCTCTTTTCAGTAGCCTTATCCTCTAGATCCCTGTCCCTTTTTGACCTTAGATCTATTGGCCTCTTGTCCGTGTGTTTTGCCTAGATTTTTTCCCTTTTTTAGCTGAGTTTTGAGAGACCCGCCTCCTTGGGTTAGATAGATGCACAAGTAACTGTTAATTTTCTGTTATTTGAGCATTATATACTGTTCTCTGTAGGTTTATTTTCAGTTACGCAGCACACTTTTTTCTTGCTCTCAAAACAGAAAGGGTTTAAAAATTAAAATTAACGCACGCCACACACTAACCCTAAGTGAAGAAGTGCCTGGTTAACACCGTGTGGCAAAGACTCTAAAATCAATTGTCACTGCACCTTTTCTACCCTTGACCTCACTTGATTCTGTCCCTTTCTGCCCTTGTCGGTTTCCTTCTTCCTGTCATCATTGCGCCCCCAAGGCGCCTTTCCCGGAGACTTCTTGGCCTTCACCCTCAGTTTCCGGTCGATCGACCTGCTCTGACCTGCCATCATCGAGCCAGTCCTCCTCTGAGTCCGCGCTCCGACTCCTCTCTTGATTCATCGGGTTCCCTTTCTCCTCCTGGTTCTCCCCCTGTCACCTTCACCATGTCTGGTCCAGGGCCTAATGCTGGCGGTGCTCCAGGCCCTAATGCCGGACCTGCCACTAGCGAAACCGCCACAGGAACTACCTCGGCCACACCCTTGCTGCCGTACATTGCAGGCCTCAGCCTCCCCGATTTCAATCAGTTGCTCAATGACCCTATCCGCCACGATGTTGGTTGGCCTGCTATGCCAACCAAGCTCCCCTCCGACATCCCTAAGTTTGAAGGCCTTGCTGGAGAATATCCAACCAATCATGTCTGATCTTTCCACATGTGGTGTTCCTCCAATTCCATTACCGATGACTCCATCCGTCTTCGTTTGTTCCAACGCACGCTTACCGGAAAAGCTTCTAAATGGTATGTTGAACAAGCCACCTCTTCCCATACCACCTTTGCAACCCTTGCCCAAGCCTTTTTATCTTATTTCCAGCTCCCTCTCCGATACGATACTGGCACGGAGCTCTTGACTTCATTCAAGCAAACCTCTTCGACCCGCCTTTCCGCCCATGTTCAGGAATGGCGACGAAGACGAAGCTTATGTCGAGCCACCCCCTTCGAAGATCGGGTTTACATGGACTGGTTCCTTCGCACCCTATTAGCTCCTATCGACAAAGATGTCGCCTCTCACTTTCCTCAAACTGAAGAAACCGCCCTCCAAATAGCCTTGAAATATGACCTAATCTACGCTCAATCTGGTTATGTTTATACCATTCTTCCTGACCTCCCTAGGCCCGGCGGCGCTAACGCCCTAGGGGAATTTCATTCTGCTGACGGTATCGTTGGAGCCCTTTCCCATCCGTACGCTCAACCTTCTATGGGCTATGGTCTCCCTCAGGGAGGGGCCAGCACCTCTAACACTCTTCCCCCTCCCGGTAGCATGTATCTAGGATACGGCATGCCTCCTCCTTTTGCCCAACCTCCTGCTTACCTCAATGTTTCCCAACCCCACCATTACCCTTATCCGCAGCCTGGTGCGCCAGCACCTCCAGCATACGCGCTTCCATCTCCCTTGCCTCCTCAAAACCCGCAACAGCACTTACAGCCCCCTCCAGGGCAAGTATTTGCATAGCAGGGCGTGAATAATCCCCCTTCTTCTCAAAGAAGGCGGAGAGGCAATCAAAACCAATCTGCCCCTGGCACCCGTGGACCTAATCCTGGTGTGGACCCTAACACTGCCAACCAGCAACACAGCACTCAGCCCAAGCCGGACAGGCCGCTTCGCACAAATAAGCCTTGTTCGTGTTGCGGTGTTTATGGTCATTACACCCACGATTGTCCCCTCTTACCCCAGATGCGGCAGATGTGGGAGTCTCAAGCCACATTGCGCGGTTAGCACGCCTCCCCTCATGCTCCTCCTAATGTGGCCACTACCCAACCAACTGTGTTTACTGATCCTTTCCCTCAGCAAGGATTCGTGGCTACCCAACCACCTGACAGCCAGGTCACCACTCCCCCTTCCCTTTCTAGTTCCTCTGATTACCAAATCCTTATGATTCACTCTGATCCTAACTCAACCGTCGATCTTCACCTTCAAACTCGGTCTCGCCAGTACCCCAAGCCTCCTGCTCAGTCTGCCCCCGAGCCTCCTTCTTCAGGTTCTACAGAGCCTCTTTTGACATCCAGTGGCCCCTTACATATCCCTCAAACCAAGGTTGAGGTCCATACCAAGATTTCCTAAGGGCCCCCTACGTCGAAACGCTGCTTCCGGTCGAGCTGCTCATTCGTATAGTATAGTAGATGATTTGGCGCAATCTCCTACTGCCATTTCCACACTGGAACTCCTCCAGTCGTGCCCTTCCCAAAAGAAGGCTCTACTATCTGCTGTGGGCACTGTAGATCCTGCTGATGACCAAATGATTGTTTTCGACGCCACTCAATCGGACCATCCCCCTCTTCCTGCTTCCATCGCCTTCCAAATCCTAGTCAAAATCCAGAACGCCAACGTATCACGGTGTATAATTGATGAGGGGGCATCCACCTGTGTGATGTCTGCTTCGGTTTGGAAGCAACTTGAATCCCCTGAGCTTGCCCCTTCCACGATCACCCTTCGAGCGTGGGACGGCCATGCCTCCCAGCCCATTGGCCTTTTCCGTAATTGTCCTATCACCCTCGCCGGTAAGACTATTTGCGTTGACGTCGAAGTCATAGACGCCCCGCTAGACTACAACATTCTAATGGGGCAAAGCTACACCTATGCCATGTCCCCGTCCCGTCCGCGTTTTCCGCAAGATGTCTTTCCCCCATAATGGAAGATAGTCACCATCGACCATGACATATCATGAGCCAAAATCATCTTCACCGAGACGACCATCTCTTTCTCGTAGCCAACAAGCAAACCGTCGCCCGACTGTCTCCCTGCCATAAAGCTTCCTCCCCTCGGCTGAACTTTTCCCACCTCTCCTCCTCCCATCATCGATCCGCCTAAAAAATGTTTGCATGATGCAATCGTCTGTGCTTTCTATAAGCGGCCCGGCCTCGGCTTAGTCGCAACCTCCCCTCGCCCTCCGCAACCCGCTCCTAGCTCCTTCATCCCCCGGCCACCGACCTCCTCCTTCTGGCCCTCCCCCTACAGCTGGTATCCCTGAACCCCTTTATTCTCCTGGATCGGTTCCCCCAGGCCTTAACCATCTCAGAGCCGTTCCTCCTGGTCATTTCCTTGCTGGGCGGATACCTTTCCTGGCTCCCCCTCCCGGAGTATATTCTGTCCCCGTCATGGCCACCCTCTCTCTCCCTAACCTGACCTTGGGCATACCGGTATGGTACCTTGATCCCCCAGCCTCCACCCCTCCTGGTCACCCCAAACCCTACATGGCTTTAACACCGGTTCAACCGGTCCCCCTCACTTCCTCCGTTGCCATTGTGCCCCCAGCACCTCCACATGACCTTTCTCCTGTCGTGACGACTTCCGGGAAGAAAGGCAAAGCCCACAAGGGGGCACCCAAAGACAAGACCACCACGACTGACCCGGCCCCTCCTCCGCCCGCAAAGCCTTGTGCCTTATGTGATGTCACCAATCATGCCACCCATGCTTGTCCCGAGTTGCCCCGTATTTAGCCCATGGTTAAAGTCGCGTTCCCCGAGTCTACGGTCCCTAAAGCCTCCATTCCTTCTTCGTCCATAACCAAGAACCCCAAGACTCTCCGCACCAACAAACCCTGTGCTTTGTGTGGCGTTCATGGCCATTACTCCCACCATTGTCCTCACCTGACGCATTACCGCGCCTCTTTAGAGGTGGTCCGAGAGTATGAGGTTGAACAAAATCAATCCGCCTCTCCCATCCTCGCGCAGTATGCTTCAGGTCAGCCTGAGGATCCCCCCGCTCCCATCGACATTCCCCCCCCTGATGTTCAGATGACGGAGTCTACTGTAACCATTCTTTACCTATCCTCCTCTACGAGATACTTGGAGCCTAGCCCCCCTGCTTCCTCCCCTGTTGTGTCCCCTGACCACCCCTTTCTTACCCATACACGAGATCACTCCACCCGTGTCTCTGTTGACCTCCGCAGCCCGAGTCCTCACCATACTTCCGATAGCCCTCATACACCACCCTCTAGTTTGTATATGAGTCATAGTCATCCTGCTCCTTGCACTCCCTCCTGCAGTTGCCGCCCAATGTCTTCTGTGCACTCACGCTGCCGACATTGCCTCTCCTCCCCTCATTTGTTGTCTTGTAACACCATTCCGCAGGACCCCCCGTCCACACCCTTTATTAGTTACGCCGATGGTGCAAGTCGTTACTCCCAGAATTTAGCCTCGGCGGGTTGGGCCATCTTCACCCCCTTGCATGCCCTTGTTCTCTCTAACGGGGTCTGCATTGGTTATGCCACCAACAATCAGGCCGAATATGATGCAGTGTGTGGTCTCTTAGCCGATGCCCTCTTCCCTCGCATCCTCCATCTGCACGTTCGTTTGGATTCCCTACTTCTTGTCATGCAACTAAATGGTGTTTATCATGTGCATAACCCTGTGCTGTTTAGACGCTATTTACGAGTGAGACTCTTGATACGTGCATTTGAAACCATAACTTTCAACCATGTACCTCGAGAACAGAATCACTATGTAGATAGTATTGCAAACCATGTTCTAGATTGGAATTTATCACACGCATTTAATACAAGACAATAACATTCATAATCACTAAAAATGACGCATATCCATAATATGTGTCGCAAAAACATGTGTTTAGAGTCCGTCTACTCTGATACATATGACATGCCCATAGCATGTTACAAAAAACTCAAAACTGGGGGCACCACCTGCACCTACATACACACTAGGGGGCACCACATGCCCCACACCTAATCACTATCTGGCGGATCCCGAGCCAATGGCTCTGCCCCTGCAGCCTGTAGATCACGTATCCCCTGACCGGCCATCGCCATGCGCCGCATGACCCCTCGCCATTCCGAGGGTAGACCAATACATGGCTCTATGTACTGGTCGTCTAAGTCCTGCCACCCGCACTCTGATACTCCGGTCAGCAACCTTTCACATCTACGGCGGATGTCCTCTAGAAGGGCAAACAGATTCCCATTCTTTGCGTCGTTCGACGCACCGAATCATAGTCCAAATGTCGCTGGGGTTGTCCCATATATATCCCATTATTTTACTCTAAATACATTCGCATACCAACAAGACAGCACACAAAGACTTAGCTACTATTCAAAAACTAAGAGGCCCATGTCAAAAGAATAAATAACTGTCACTTACCATCTAGCTCCTGCACTTGACCAAAGCAAGTGGCAGGTCCGGATCTCCACAATAACTCATCCCACTATAGGGATAGTCGTCTATGTATAACGGCATCTGATCCCAATGGGCAAAAAACTCAGGTCGAAACACTCGCCCAACCACCCCTCCTCCTCCTCTGCACAGTAGCCGTCCCCAACGGCGCATCCTGGGCTCTCTCGGGCCCCCATTTGGAAGATGTACACAAGGCCTCAAGGTCAGGATCTTCTCAAAGAAGAAGGCGCACAATAAAGTCCCATATGAGCAATCATGGTTCACCTGCCGCCTGCATAGCGACAACTGTCACTTTAGCGACACCAACATCATTTGGGCCCACCCATAGTAGGTCCCACCCAGCACACTCTCCACATCATCATCTCACCCCCAAAGGATGTGGGATGGAGAGCCCGGTTGCTCAGATACGCACATGAACTCCAGCTCACCACTGTTTTCAAAGGCCTTCTATAGATCCCCGACGGTGTGGCCCTGTTCCTTGACAGACCCGGCCACACTGACGCTACATGGAAACAATATGCCGCCTCTGGGCGCACATCAAGTCGTGTGTTTCCCACCATCCCCAGTGGCGGGAGACCCGTCAGGAAATACACATCCTGGACTGTCAGTTCGATCCTGTGCCCCTGCACTACAAAGACCTCATGCTCTGGATCCCAGTAACTGATAATCTGTGCCAACAAAGGCTCTCTTTCTCTCATCAAAGGGTTCTCCAAAAAATTTAGAACCCCAAACCTGGCCAACACACGACGGACACCCTGATCTGCCTGGATCTCTACCCATAATGTACCCAGGTCTCTCTCTCTCCATTTAACCCGTAAATCTGCCATACCTGCACAAACACATCATCTTTGTCAGCTTACAGATCGGTAAAACCATAACCAAACACCAAAACCCAACTTCCAGCCATAAAATAGCACCAAAACCCCCTCATCTCCCAGGTCGCAGTTTTCTGCCCATTTCTGGGACAGGTCGCACTTTTTTTCCTGAAACCTGCTTCCCATGTCGCACTTCTTGGCCCAAAAAGTGCGACCCGACCGTAGAGATGAAGGAGGGGCTGTTTCTGGGATTCTGGGCCCTAAACTAAAAGTTTAATCCATCAAAATGCAAGAGAAAGGTTAGGCCTCTTACCTGCAACTGACAGATCTCGATTCCAACGGTCGGTTTGTCCGCTACGTTCGCTGCAAGATTTAGGGCCTTCTCTCCTCTCTACATTCACCACAGCAACAATAGCAAATGAGTGATTTTGGAGGGAAAACTGCCTTATTAAAAGAGAACCCCTGTTTCTTCTTTCGACTGCTGCGACCACCCTGTAGCCCCGTTTGACAAACCGTCTGCACCGTTGGAAAGCTCTCACCGAGCCCTCAAATGGGTATTGGTTATTTTTTTGTGATCTGATACTTCACCAGGACACATTTTGTCCAAGAAGGGTCACTTCACCTCTCCTTAAAATCGAATTTTCTTACTTACGACACTTGTACTTGGGGCACCATCTTTCCTCCTTACTTGTCTTTGTTCGTGTCGATTTTCGTCATGAGTTCCCATCTTGTACTCATGTTTCCACAATCCCCCATTGGGGCCTTTATTGTGTGGCAGCACCATCGAGTCACCCTTGTTTAGAGCATCCAAGTTGAGCCATCATTCCCTCCATGGAGTCTATACCAAGTCCCTTTGTACCCCACTATAGCCCTCCATCCTTCATTGCTTGGTCTCTCTCTTGTGTCGCACATTATGACCTTCAGTTCCATTGACCCCTATCCCTTATGATATCGTGTCAGTTGCTGCCATGTCATTCATGCCCTTTATGCTCTAACAAGGGAAGTCATCCATTCGCTACTCAGTCCTTCCCATTTTCACTATCGTCATTAGTGTCAGTCTGTCCGTCGCTCTACTATTTCCTCTCATGCCTTAGTTGAGGATCTCTCATTGCCTCACCTATGGCGGACCTCCTTCTGTCGACATCAGCACATTCATTCCAGAAGCCAGGTCTAGAGGGCGGTGTACCTTGGTTCCAGCTTCCACTCTTGTTCGGTGCCTCGGATCAGGCCAAGGGATCTCTCATTTCCCTTTGACTTGATTGTTTCTCTAGCTCCTTTCAGCATGATCGAGATTCATATACTTGATGGTCCAGTGATCCAGCAGCAGCTCTTGATGATTCCCGGGTGTGTGTGAGATGTCTCAACCCTCATGAGGGGGTGGCCCTGCAGGTAGCCCCCCACATGCCCGGATGACCTCTTCATTGCAGCCTTCGATGCAGCTCCATATATTTGATGATGTCGGCCTTAGCCACTTGCAGCGCCTCTTTGATTTTCATGTATCAGTTAGATTTTGTGAGCCCTTCCCCGCTTATAGGGGGAATTTGGGTTGTATTTGTATCTCATGTACTCAGATATTATTGTATAAGTCCTGGCTGTTATCCCAGGCACAACATGTATGTGGGATTCCTCATTGTATTTTTATCTGGCTCATGATTATGCCGTCTGTACTTTATGGTTCGGTCCCTTGTTTACTGGACACACTATTCTTTTGTACTTTGTCTCGGCGGGCATAGGTATGCCTCCCCCGCCGCCTTCAGCACAGGTACCCTCTCATAAAAAGAGACTTGTTGCACCTGCGAGTCTCGTCTCCTCAGGGTCTAGTCCTTCAGCACACTATCTACCTCACCTTTCTCTCTCTGACTTCCCTTTTGTTGTCTAGTGATTGAGTTCTTACAACGTACTTCGGTCATACGATTTGCTCCTGACACTTGCACGCTGGGGGGCAATCTGTTACACCATTTTTTGGTCATCTAACCTATTATCATTAGATGGACCAAAGTACACCATGTAAGACCAGTTTTACCCTAAGTAAAACTGCTTTCACTATGTTAAAACAGGAAACCCCAAAAGGAAATATTAAACAAACCTATATTTGTTTGATTTTCCTCATCGAATAATTAATTAAACCATAATTTAATTATTATTCCCAGTCATGTTTAACCCAAAATCAAAGAAATTAATTAGATAAACCTTTATTTATCTTATTATTTTCTAGGAATAATTATTTAAACCTTATTTAGATAATATTCCTTGTTAAATATGACAAAATCACCCACAAATAATTAAATAAATCATTATTTATTTAATTATCTTTCAACCACTTCCTTAAATAATTAAATAAATAATTATTTATTTGATTATCTTCTAACCTCTTCCTTAAAAAGATAAATAAATCATTTATTTATTTATTTTTGACAAATTAAGGGATTTGACCCAAGTCAAATACCTTTTCCCTCCAACAAATATAATAAAATATTCCATAAAAAGTGGATCTAGATGTGGTTAACCCATGCACCAAGATCTAGAATGACCCAATATTTTGTTATAAATAGGAGGGTTTTTCCTACCATTCTTCACCTTTTGTTGCCTATTAGATCACTCTGGATCTATACACTTGGTCACCCTTTTCTACCATTTGTTGTGTGAGATCCCTTTGACTTCCATTCTTTGTGTGGGTTTTCTACACCAACAAGAGAGAGAAATCTTAGATCTGAAGTGCTGAGGACTTCCAAGAACCCATCCCACTGAGGAGAATTGGATACGCCTTCTTGTTTTCCTCCCAGGTGCCCAATTAATACAAAAATTCTTTCAAAAAATTGTTCTTGTCTTGTCTATTGGTATATGGAGCAAACCCTTGTTTTTACTGCTTAATGTCTTTCCATGCATAGATCTGGTTTTTGCAGCTCTTTTCTTGTTCAACTAACCGCAGATCTGAAGATATTGGCAGCCATTTTTGTTGTTAGGGCTATTAGTTATGCGTAGCTAAAGTGGTCCTTTTTCGTACACTTCGACAAAGGATTCATACTAACAAATGGCGACTCCACACGGGTTTTAAATTACGACCGCTGTCGTTTTTCATATTTCTGCATATCCAGCTACTTCAGACCCTAGGGTTTCTTTTCAGCTGTTTATTTTTCCTATTTTTATGTTGTTTTTCTCACATAAAACCCTAAAACATTCAAATTTCTAACTTCCGTGTGTTTCTGGCCCTATTGCGCAGGTAAGCGACACCAGCCGCAACTGAGACGGCAACTTTTTTGAAAATCTGCCGCCGAGACAACCGGAATGGGGGGTCGCACTTTTTGGCCCATAAAGAGATAAAGTTTTGAAGTGGGACTCAAGAAGAGAGGATAAAGGAAAGCATAATAAATTTGACAGTTTGTGGCAAGGTCCCTACATCATCCAGGCCACTGTGGGCCCAAATTCATTCTTCTATAGAAATTAGATGGTACTGAGCTATTTGGGGGTCCTGTCAATGGCAGGATGCTCAAACACTACTACTGCTGATTTTCAATTTCCAGTTTTCATTTCCATTGTACATACCATTGCAGTTTTTGTTTTCAAAAAAAAAAAAAAAAAACGGAAAGAAAGGAGAGGTTCAGACATGCTCAAAGCATGAACCTCTGAAGTTCAAAATATTGGCTCTAATATGATCAAAAACTGAGCCAAAGAAAGTAAAGACAGCTGGTCCTAACATGCTCAAAATCTGGACCAGCAAAGAAAAAATAAGAATCAGCTCTAACATGCCCAAAACCAGAGCTAGAATGAAGAAAAAGAGTGACTCTAACAAGCTCAAAACTTGAGTCACAAAAGGGAAAGAAGGATACTGCAAGCTTTAGATTTCAAGCCTTCACAGTTTTGTTTTCAGTTTTCTGAAAATTTATGTCCATGTGCAGTTGTCTTTATGCCTTGGATCTACAACAAACTAGACTGTCTAATCCTAGTTTAGATGTTTTTAAATTTTTGTTGTAGAATGTAGAGAAGAAATCTGCTAGACAGTTTAATCCCAGCAGATATTAGATTAGGTAGAGAAACATATGGGACCAACAGTTTAATCTGGTCTCATGGAGTAATAAGGGTAGAAGTAGAATAGGTTTATTTTCCTGTTTGTAAAAAATAAAAGATGTAAAGGGTCTGCTAGCTCAAATGCACCCGAAAAGAAAAATTCTAGGATTGTAGGAAAGGGTAGGTAGATTGTTGAGGAAAGTTTTTCTGCTGATGTATCTATCATGATTGTGGCAGCTGATCTGAAGAAAGAAAGGGATGTTCCAAGCAGCAGGCATCTGGCCTACACCAAAGATCATTTTCTGAATTCTTGACTCCTTCAATAAGAAGCCATCCCCATGTGGAGCCACTGTTAGCCCCCCTATAAATTTTTGACAAAGCAAATTAGGGGGCTAAATCATTTTTGAGCCTTCAAGGAACGCATCTCCCTTGAAGACACATCATCCTTGAAGTCTCCTGTGCCTTTTCCTTTGATAAATTTCCCTCTGCTGACTCCCTTTATAAGGTCTCATTGATTACATAAATTCTGCTCCAAAAGGCCTACATTAACCCTTATATCCCTGCAGAATGTCCCTTTTCACCTCTTCTTCATTTGTCAAAACCCCTTCTCTTTACCCCAAAATCCCTCGCCTAGTCCTTCTAATCCTCCCAAAAAACCCCTTTACATCCCGCATTCACCCTTGGTTTGGCCAAGCACCCCTTTTTTCCCTCTATAGTTATCCATATTTGGCTGTGATTTTCATTAAAACGAGCCAAAAAACCCACTTTTATACCTTTGTAACGGGCCTAGCCCCTTTCGGCCTAGTGCCTGCACCTTTTCCTCCACGTGACCAGAGCGCTAAAACCAAGCACCAGCCCGAAAGGCGCTTACCGCAGATGGATATCGGACGCAATTTCAACCGTCGATCTGTGTATATCGGACGATGATCGTGGCACCCACAGCGTCCATTTTTCACCCGGTTCATCGCCCCGATCGTGCCATCGCCATCTATTTACCCACAGATCCGACGGTACAGAGTCTACTCGCCCCAGTGGTCCCTGCATACTATTCAAAAACCATCCGGTTTCTATCGCACCGCCTTTGGGTGGAGGGCGGTATTCTTCGATAGGCTAGTGATTCCACTCAGCATTTGGCACGTGGCTCCAACACTATTTCAAAACCACTACCCCATCGTGCATTAATGTTCGTCTATGAATGCGTAGCGATATGCACGTGCACCGTCCGATCTGGGGCAGTTGATCCAACAGTCGTCGTTCCACAAAGCTGCGCACGAGTTAACCCATGGCAACTGTACGCCTGGCCTATAGTCCATCGCCCTCCGACATGCTTTCGACCATCGATCTCTGCTGAGATCGGACGGTCCAGATTTAATTGCCCCGCCGTTGACCACCCCGCCATCGCCTAGTCCCGCCACGTCACCCCCACGTGTATCCACTGTACATCCGCCCATCCCATTGCATATATTTTTTCAAAAGTCGAGTTTGTTAAGGTTTTTCATTTAAATTTCCTCTGCACTCTGCCAACCTTCACCAAAGCTTCCCTCCATCATTCCTCTGCATTGTTCCACCATTTCACCAGCCGCACGACCATTTTCATCATCCGCACTGCATCCATTACCCCCATTCATGGATTTCATAACAAGTTTTATG
This sequence comes from Pinus albicaulis, assembly GCA_034641835.2. Taxonomy (NCBI): domain Eukaryota; kingdom Viridiplantae; phylum Streptophyta; class Pinopsida; order Pinales; family Pinaceae; genus Pinus; species Pinus albicaulis. The sequence continues at coordinate 349,859 of JAXQQM020062925.1, read as the reverse complement.
TTTTGCAGGGTTTTTAGGTGGTGAAAGCCGCCATGGTTTGCACCGGCTGTCATAGTGACAGAAAGCACAGTAAAAGACCGTGTGCAGAGGCAGAAATCATGACGAATACCCGAGGAGGTCCTACGACAGGACTTGCATTAAAATACCAAGGTATTACTTTGTGAAAATGTCCCGGCGCCATTAATACACAGATTTCACAGTCAGAGATTTAAATTAAGCATCAGAGAGCTTAAGGCACGCAAGTGAAGATATATAAGCCTTATGATTAGAGATTTAAAGGTAAAGAATCAGATTGAAGACCCATGGATCACGCAGAAGGTACAGCATGAAAATCAGTGTGTCAGGGTTTCTACATCAGCAGAATGTTTTTTCCTAAAAAAGGACGGAGCACCCATGAAGCTTTTATTATATGCCGTGTTCCTAAAGAAGTTTCCACCCTGATAACAGTACGAAGCTACCAGAGCATTTGTTTCATAAGTATGGAAGACTTCTCAGTCATTCATTTGTCTTTTTTTTATTCACCAATAGTACCACAGAGTCCTGTAGCCAAAGTACGTCAGAGACATACCTGGAGTAAATAGAAGTCTGACGAAGACCATTTTTTCCTCCAAAGAATGCCAAAGATCAATACACAGGAGTTAAAACAGAATGGGCTTCAAGCCTTCTTTTCTTTCCTGAGTTTAATGCTTCATTTAGTATTGCACCTACCTCCTTGGCTCATCTCCTGCTATAAAACTCATGAGAAAATTATTGTAAAGGTTGTTGATCAGTCATCAGAGAATTGCAAGTAGTTTCTTTTGAGACACAGTCTCTGTGTAAAGTGTTAGATAGGCTGAGGAATATTATTTCAGACTGAGTATTCAACTATTGGCAATGTTGTACTTGACTGGTATTGCTATTTAATATGACAAGCACATTTCTTTGGATCCTGATCTAAAGCAGTGGTGATGTTTTCCTATCTCTGTGTTTTAATTCATTTCATTCGTTTCTACTGACTTGCATCAGAATATTGGCATAGGATTTACCCTTGTTAGGTACCCTATGTTTCTGCTCTCCTTGCCATTGATGTTCTTCTTATAAATGTGTTATCTAAGAATTGATTTCAATTAAGTAACCAGTGTAGTGGATGTTATTGCCTGCTCTCTGATGTATGAATTAAATGTATTTGTTCTTAGATATTTCTTGTTAAGGATTTAGTTGGAAGATTTGGGAACACTGGGGATTAGAGTTAGCCCTATCCACTAGGATCCTTGTGTGACCATCTGGTCTTTAAATTTGTGCCCTGAATCTGTGTTGTCTCCTCCCCTCTTGCCATTCCATATCACACAATCATCTTTAAGATCCAATTTTTTATATGACTAGCCCAATAGAAAGCCTACCTATTGATTAGCAAGAAAATCGTCTCCTGACTCCATTGCCCAATGGTTTTGAATGCTCCCTGGAATACTTCACCTCTGCCTTATTCCTCTTTGCTCATCCTGGTCTTTCATTGAATCCTTCTTTCCTGATAACCAGCAACCAAAACAAAAAATCAAACAAACAAACCTCGAGCCTTATAACTAGCCTAACATCTTGAACTTTGAGCTTCAAAGACATATACTTTGACACACCATAGAGAGATCCTTGTCTGGACTCAGGAGGGCTAGATCTTGAGGTCTGAAAGTGGTTTGATGTTGTGTCATCTTTTGGTCTTGCCAATCTGGCCAAAACATGGGAACACCAACATATGGGAGACGAAAAAGTTATCGTCAGGTTCAATAAATATTCCCATCCTGACCTTTAAAAATTTAATGAAGAAAATCAATGAAAAATAAAGGTTTGGGACCTCCATACCCATTACAACACATGAACCAATTGAAGGAGGACACATGGCACGATTTTATTGGATGAAGAAGAAATAGTGGAAACATGACATTAGTATGACATGGAACTAATAGGGACATGACACGTGGCATGCATATTTGGAATTTTTGGTTGTTCAAGTGGGATGAAAATGGGCGAATGTTAGTATGAATCTTTTGCCGGAAAAATACCACTTTAGCTACGCATAAAAATAGCCTTAACATCAATTATGGTTGCCAATATCTTCAAATCTACAGTTAGTTGATCAAGACAAAGTTGCACAAATCCAGATCTATGCATAAAAGGACATTAAGAAGTAAAAATGAAATTTTGCTCCATGCATCCAATAGACAAGACAAGAACAATATTTTTGAAAGAATTTTTATATTAAGGGGCACCTAAGAGGAAAACAAGAAAGGTGTTTCCGATTCTCCTCAATGGGATGGGTTCTTGAAAGTCCTCAGCACTTCAGATCTAGAATTTCTGTCTCTTGTTGGTGTAGAAAACCCAGACAAACATAGAAATCAAAGGGAGCTCACAAAGTAAATAATGGAGAATGTGACAATGATAATGACTCAAAGTCAGACCAAGAGTATAGATCTAGAGTGATCTAATATGAAATGAAATGTGACCAATGAATGGAAAAAACCCTTCTATTTATAACAAAATATTAGGGTAGTCTAGAACTTGGTACATGAATAAAATATTATTAGCCAACTTCTAGGAATATTTTATTATATTTGTTGGAGGGAAAAAGATTTTGACTTGGGTCAAATCCTTTATTTATAAGTAATAAATAAATAAATGATTTATTTATTATTTTAAGGAAATGGTGGAAATATAATTAAATAAAAAATGATTTATTTAATTATTTATAAATGATTTAGTCAAATTTAACTAGGAATATTATTTAAATAAGGATTAAATAACTTATTCCTTTGAAATAATCAAATAAATAAGGATTTATTTAATTGATCTCCTTGTTTTAGGTTAAATATGACCAGGAATAATAATTAAATTGATGTTTAACTAATTATTCTTTGAGGAAATATAAATAAATATAGATTTTTTTATTATTTCCTTTTGGGGTTTCCTATTTAGACCATAAACAACTTAATAAAGGTGTTTTACTAAGTTATTTTACATAGTGAAAGCAATTTTACTTAGGGTAAAATTGGTCTTACATGGTGTACTTGGGTCCATATAATGATAATAGGTTAGATGAACAAAAAATGGTGTAACAGATTGCCCCCCAGCGTACAAGTGTTAGGAGCAAATCGTATGACTGAAGTACATTGTAAGAACTCAATCACTAGACATCAAGAGGGAAGTTAGAGAGAGAAATGTAAGGTAGTCGAAAGCGTTAAAGAACTAGAACCTGAGGAGATGAGACTTACAGGTGCAACAAGTCTCGTTTTATGAGAGGGTACCTGTGCTAGAGGCGGCGGGGGAGGCATACCTATGCCCACTGAGAGAAAGTACAAAAGAATAGTGCGTCTAGTAAACAAGGGACCAAACTATAAAGTACATGCTGGTGTAAACATGAGCCAGAGAAAAAATATAATAAGGAATCCCACATACATGCTGTGCCTGGGATAACAACTAGGACTTATACAATACTATCTGAGTAAATGAGATACAAATACAACCCAAATGCCCCCTATAAACGAGGAAGGTCTCGCAAAATCTGACTGATACATGCAAATCAAAGAGGTGCTACAAACGGCTAAGGCCAACATCATCAAATATATGGAGCTACATCGAAGGCTGCAATGAAGAGGTCATCTGGGCATGTGGGTGGCTACCTACAGGGCCACCCCCTCATGAGGGTTGAGACATCTCACACATACCCAGGAATCACCAATAGCTGCTGCTACATCACTAGACCATCAAGTATACGGATCTTGATCATGCTGAAAGGAGCTGGAGTTGAGAAACAATCAAGTCAAAGGGTAATGAGAAATCCCTTTGCCTGATCTGAGGCACCGAACAAGTGTAGAAGCTGGAACCAAGGTACACCGCCCTCTAGACCTTTCTTCTAGAGTGAATGAGCTGATGTCGACAGAAGGAGGTCTGGCATAGGTGAGGCAATAAGGGATACTCAACTAAGGCATGAGAGAAAATAGTAGAGCGACTGACAGACTGACACTAATGGTGACGATGAAATGGGGATACTGAGTAGCGAATATACATGTTCCCTTGTTAGGGCATAAAGGGCATGGATGACTTGGCAGCAACTGACACAATATAAAGAGGGGTAGGGGACAGTGGGACTGAATGCCATCATGTGCGACATGAGAGAGGGACCAGGCAATGAAGGATGGAGGACTATAGTAGGGTACAAAGGGAATCGGGCTAGACTCCATGAATGTAGGTGATGACTCAACTCGGATGCTCTAAACAAGGGCGACGTGATGGTGATGCTACATAGTAAAGGTCCAATGGGGGACCATAAAAACATGAGTAAAAGAGGGTAGCTCATGACGAAAATCAACACGAACAAGGACAAGTATGGAGGCAAAGTGGTGCCCCAAATACAAGTGTTGTAAGTGAAGAAATCCGATTTGAAAGAGAAGTGAATAGACCCTTCATGGGGAAAATGTGTCCTGGTTAAGTATAAAATGATGAAAAAATAACAGATACCCATGTGAGTGCTCGGTGAGAGATTTCCAATGGTACAGATGGTGTGTCAAATGGGGCTACAGTTTGGTGGTAGCAGGCGAAAGAAAAATTAGGGGTTTTTCTTCTAATAAGGCATTTTCCCTCCAACTGCATTCATTTGCTTGTGTAGCTGTGGTGAATGTAGAGAGGAGAGGAGGCCCTAAATCTTACGGTGATCGTAGCGGAAAAAACGACCGTTGGAATCGAGATCTGTCAGTTGCAGGTAAGATTCCTAATCCTACTCTTTGTTTTTGATGGATTAAAAGTTCAGATTAGGGTCCCAAATCTCAGGAATAGCCCCTCCCTCATCTTTACAGCTGGGTCACACTTTTTGGGCCAAAGACTACGACCTGGGACGCAGGTTTTGGCCTGAAAAGTGCGACCTATCCCAGGATTTGGCCAAAAAGTGCGACCTGTCAGATGAAGGTGATTCCAGTGTTGTTGTGGGTAGAGAGTCAGGTTTTGTGTAATTGAATGCATTTTTTCCTATTTTTACTAATAAAGATGATGTTTTTATGCAGAGATGGTAGATATAAGGATCAAGTGGAGAGAGAGAGACCTGGGTACATTGCGGTCGGAAATCCAAGCGGATCAGGGTGTCCGTCGTGCATTGGCCAGGTTTGGGGTTCTGAAATTTGTGGAGAACCCACTGATGAGAGATGGGGAGCCCTTATTGGCCTGGATTGTCAGTTATTGGGATCCAGATCATGAGGTCTTTATAGTGCAGGGGCACAGGATCGAGTTGACAGTCTAGGATTTGTATTTCTTGACAGGTCTTCCACCATTAGGGATAGTGGGAAATACACAGCCAGTGTTACCGCGGGGGCATAACATTATAGACTTTGTGGAGCGACATTGTCAACCAGGCCTCTGAGTCAAAAGGACGAGGATACCGATTGGGGATCTAGAGAGCTTAGAGACCTGTGCATTGGCGGCAGCAGTGTTGTGGATCCTGGGCAGCCAGGTGCTCCATCACATCACTAGAGGGTAGATGATGATTGTGGAATCAGTGTTGAGTGGGACCTACTATGGGTGGGCCAAATGATGTTGGTGTCGTTGAAACGACAGTTGTCACTTTGCAAGCGGAAAGTGAACCATGATTGCTCGTATGGGACTGTGTTGTGCTCCTTCTTTTTCAAGAAGATCCCGACCTTGTGACCTCATGTACAGCTAGCAGATGGGGGTCCGAGAGAAACCAAGATGCGCCGGTGGGGGTGATTACTGTGTAGAAGAGGAGGAGGGGCGGTCGGGCGGGTATTCTGACCTGAGTTCTTTGCCCATTGGGATCAGATGCCATTATACATAGATGACTATCCCTATAGTGGGATGAGTTATTGTGGAGCTACGGACTTGCCACTTTCGCCTAGTCGAGTATGGGGGCCTGATGGTAAGTGACAAGTGACTAATCTTTTATGTGCATGTTAAAGTTTGTGAATAGTATATATGGTACTAATTCTTATACTTTTGGTATGCAGATATAGCTCCAGTGAAACCGGCCAGATATATGGGACGACCTGTCATAGCAGAGACTGCAGGTGCTAGTGGCTCGAGAACGACACAGAATAAGTATATGACCACTCTCCTGGAGGACATCCGTCAGAGATGTGAGGGGCTGCTGACCGGTGTATCAGAGCGGGGTTGGCAAGACTTAGACGACCATTACATAGAGTTATGTATTAGGCTACCCTCGGAATGGCGAGGTGTGATGCAGCACATGGCGATGGCCGGTCAGACTATGCATGATCTACGAGATACGGGAGTAGAGCCATTAGCTCAGTATCCTCCAGAGAGTGACTAGATGTAGGGCAGGTGGTGCCCCCTAGTGTGTATGTAGGGGCAAGTGGTGCCCCCCGGTTTTGAGTTTTGTTTTTTGTAACATGCTATGGGAATTTCATATGTATCAGAGTAGATGGACTCTAAAACATGTTATATGATATATATTATGAATATGTATTGTGTTGATGATTTGAAATGCTATTATATTGTGTGTGATAAATGCCACTCTAGAACATGGTTTGCAATGCTATCTACGTAGTGATTTTGTTCTCTAGGTACATGATTAAAAGTAATGAATAGAAATTCACGTATCAAATGTTTCACTTGTAAATATCGTCTAAACAGGATAGGGTTATGCACATGATAGACACCATTGAGTTGTAAGACAAGAAGAAGAGAATCTAAATGAACATGCAGATGGAGGATGCGATGAGAGAGGGCATCAGCTAAGAGGCCACGTACTGCATCATATTTGGCCTGATTATTGGTGGCATTAACAATGCAGACTCCATTAGAGAGAACAAGGGTATGAAAGGCGGTAAAGATGGCCCAAGTAGCTGAGGCGAGATTCCGAGAATAGCGACTTTCCCCATTGGCATAGCCAATGTAATGTGTGGATGGGAAGTCTTGCAAAATAGTGTCACAAGACAAGAAACGAGAGGAGGAGGAACAATGATGGCAGCGTGAGTGTAGGGTAGATATCAAATGATTACTATGGGAGGGATTAGTCTGGATAGGATGGCTATGACTCATATACTGACTAGAGGGTGATGTATGAGGGCTACGGGAGGGATAGCTAGAGCTCATGCTGCGGAGAACATCATAGAGACGGATGGTATCATGTCAGTGATGGGTGCGAAATAAAAGGTTAGGGAAATGACATGACACTGCAAAGCTACCTAAATCATCATCATGGGAAGAAAGGCTCACATACAAATTGTCAGGGGGGATGACAGAAGAACAAATAAAAAGATGGTCAACGGATGTAGAGCCCGAGAATGTCGCTGAAGGGAGATCAAGTAAAACAGATGGAGGGGATTCATAGGGAATGTACTCCGAGGGTCGCATGGATGATGATAGGTATAGGATGGCGGAAGCAGGTTCCATCATTTCAACATTAGGAGGGGGAATTTCATTGGTAGTAGGGGGATCCTCGAGTTGACCTGACGCATACTGCACGAGGATGGGAGAGGCGGATTGATTTTGTTCAACCTCATACTCACGAATGACCTATAAAGAGGCGCGGTAATGTGTTAGGTGAGGACAATGGTGAGAATAATGGCCATGGACACCACACAGATCATAGGGTTTGTTGGTGCGAAGATTATTTGGGTTCTTGGCTGCGGACGAAGAAGAATCAGAGGGTTCAGGGACCGTAGACTCAGGGAACGCGACTTTAACCATGGGTTTGATACGGGGCAACTCAGGACAAGTATGGGTGGCATGACCAACACCATCACATAAGGCACAAGGCTTGGTGGGTGGAGGAGGGGTAGGATCAGTCGGGGTGGCCTTGTCTTTGGATGCCCCCTTGTGAGCTTTTCCTTTCTTTCCCATAGCTGTCACAGTAGGAGAATGGTCTTGTTGAGGTGCTGGTGGCACTGTAGCGATGGAAGAAGCTAAGGGAATCAGTTGAACCAGTGTCAAAGCAAGGTAAGGTTTGGGGTGACCGAGTGGGGTAGCAGCTGGAGGGTCAAGGTACCAGACGGGTATTTCCAGGGTTAAATTAGGGAGGGAGAGAGTGGCCATGATGGGGACCGAATAAACACTGGGAGGGGAGCAAGGAAAGGTATCTGACCAATGAGGTAATGGCCAGGAGGGATGGCTCCAAGAGGGAGGAGACCTGGTGGGACGGACTCTGGAGGATAAAGGGGCTCTTGGGCACCAGTGGTAGAAGAAGGGCCAGAAGGAAGTGTTAGCCCCCTATAAATTTTTGACAAGCAAAAAAGGGGCTAAAATGTTTTTGAGCCTTCAAGGAATGCATTTCCTCTAAAAGCACATCATCCTTGAAGTCTCCTAGTGCATTTTTCCTTTGATAAATCCCCTCTGTTGATTCCCATTATTAAGCCTCTCTGATTACAAAAATTGTGCTCCAAAAGGCTTTAATTTGCCCCTTGTATCCCTGCAAAATGTCCCATTTCAACCCTTTTTCCCTTTGTCCAAATTCCCCTTTTTACCCCCAAATTCCCCCCCTAGTCCTCTTAAACCATCCTAAATCCCCTTTAAACCTTCCGAATACACTTTGTTTGGTTTAAATCCCCTTTTTCCATCTACCGTAGCCCTTTTACTGGCCTCAAATCGCACTGAAAAGGTTGAAAGACCCACATTTTAACATTATGCAGGCCTAGCCCCCTTCGGCCAGCCCCCTAAAACCGTTCCACCATGTGACCTGAGTGCCAAGACCAGGCACCAGGGCGGAAGGTGCTTATTGCAGAATCCATATCGGGCGCGTTTTAAACCGTCGATCTGTATAGATCGGACGGTCGTCGCATCCCCACAACGTCCATCGTTCAACCCGTTCACTCCTCCGATCACGTCATCCACCATTCATTTACCCGCTGATCAACGGTCAGCCTTTCACTCGCCTGGTGGTCCCTACAACTGTGCACTATTCAAAATCCGCCGGTTTCCATCGCACCGCCTTTGGAGGATGAGCAGTAAATTTTTTTCGGAGCGAATCCACTAGCCGAATGACGTGTGGCACCGAAACTGTTTGAAAACCGCCCTCTATCGCACCTTATCATTCGGCATTTGCCCCGGCGTGATATCGCTATGCGCCATCCGATCTGAGGCGGGCCATCCAACGACGATCGCTCCGCGAAGTTGCATGGGGGATAACCCAAGGCATCCGTACCCCTGACCCACCATCCGTCACCCTCCGCTGCAGTTTCAGCCGTCGATCTCCTCTCGAGATCGGATGGTCCAGATTTGATTGCATGTCCCGCCGTTGACCACTCCCGCCACGTCACCCATTCCACGTGTTTCATCGTATTTCTCACCCGTCCATGTACATATATGCATTCAAAGGTCAGGTTTTAATATTTTACGTTAAAATGCTGCGCCACCATTCTGCAAGCGTCCCACTACGTTTTCGTCGTCACCTTGCGCTCTTCCGTCATTTTACCAGTCTTCATGACCATCCACATCGTCTCGCTGTATTTCACCCACCCCGTGCATGAATTCTTGACATTTTTACGTTTTTTGCAGGGTTTCGGGTGGTGGAAACCACCGTGGTTCACAGTCACTATTGCAGTGGCATAGAGCGCAAGAAAGGACCATTTTCAGGGGTTGAATTTTTGAAGAAATCCTGGGAAGGAGCCATGACAGTATGTGCATTCAAAGAATGCAGCTAAAACTCTGTGAAAAATTCCAGAGCCATTTAAACGCAGACTTTGCAGAAAGAGAGTATCAGTGGAACAACAGAAAGTTCAAGGCACATAATTGAAGATTTTTGAGCCTTTTTTCAGGGATTTAGAAGGAAAAGGTACCAGTTCGAAGACCCCTAGGATTGATCAGAAGGTCAAAGGCACATAAAATAATACTAAAGGGTTTTCATATCAACAGAAGGTTCTTTCCATAAAGGACGATGCGCCCATATAGTTCTCATCCTATGCCGTGTTCTAGAGAGATTTTCCAGCCCTGACAACAATCCTATGCTACCAGTGCATTGGTTATGCAGTATGGCAGACCTTAGCATCATTTATTTACCTTTTTGTTTATTCACCAGAAGTACTACAAAATGCTGCAATAGAGTACATCAGAGACATGCCCGGAGTAAATGGAAGCCTGAAGAAGACCACTCTTGCATCCAAAAGAGTGCCAGAGATAAATGCACAGGGTTTAAACAGAATGGGTTTCGTCCCTCTTTCTTTTCTGAGATTAATGCTTTATTTAGTGTTTCACCTACCTTCTCTGCTCCACTGGAGCTATAAATTCATGAAGAAACTCATTGTAAAGGTTTTTGATCAGTTATCAGAGAATTGCAAGCCATTTCTTTTGAGACATAGTCTCTGTGTAAAGTTGTAAGATAGGCTAAGGAATATGTTTTCTGACTGAGTATCTCGCTATTGGCAATGTTTTACTTGACTGGTGTTTCTTTTTAATATGACAAGAACATTTCTTTGGATCCTGATCTAAAGTAGCGGTGATGTTTTCCTATATTTGTATTTGTGTTTAACTTACATTCCGTTTCATTTCATTTCTATTGGCTCACATCAGAAATCTGGCATAGGATTTACCCTTGTTAGGTACCCTATGTTTCTGCTCTCCTTGCCTTTGATGTTTTCTACTAAATGTGTTATCTAAGAGTTGATTTCAGTTGATTTAACCAGTGTAGTGGATGTTATTTCCTACTAGCTGATGTATGAATTAAATGAATCTGTTCTTAGATGTTCTTGTTAGGATTTAATCGAAAGAATTGGGAACAATGGGAGGTCTAGAACCTTGTCTCTATCTCACTAGGATCCTTTTCAATCGATTAAACCTTTCTAAGATCCCTCAAGATGGAGGCCAAAGAATTGAGAGTTCAAAGTCTCTCTCTGATCTTAGCTCTTTAACTTTGTGTCCTAAATCTTTATTGTTTCTTCCTACCCTTACCGTTCCATGCCACCCTATCATCTTTAGGATCCAATGCTTTAGATGACTAGCCCAACTGAAAGCCTGCACATTGAATAGAAAGTAAACCCTTTCCTGACTCCATTTCCCAATGGTTTTGAATGCTCCCTGGAATACTTCACCTCTGCCTAAATCCTCTTTTCTCATCCTTGCCTTACATTGAACCCTTCTTTCCTGATAACCAGCAACCAAACCAACAATCAAACAAACAAACCCTGTGCCTATAACTAGCCTAATATCTTAACCTTTGAGCTTTGAAGTCATATATATTTAACATATCATAGAGAGATCCCTATATGGACCTAGGAGGGCTAGATCCTGAGGTCTGAAAGTGGTTCTAATGTCGTCTCATATTTTGGTCTTGCCAATCTGGCCAAAACATGGGAACCCCAACATAATGGCGACTCCACTAGGGAAAAAGACCACTTAGCCTAGATTGGTTTTTAATTGCTGGTGGTGGACAGCAGCCTGCTCCAAACAGTCAAATTCATCCTCTTGGCGACTCCACACTCCATAAATCTCAAAGACTCCACTGGAGGAAGAACCTGAAATATGGCCAGACCTCATAGAAGGGTAGAACACATGGGTTAGATTTGGTTTAAAGAATTCATTGTTTTTGTCTACCACTATGTTCTATCCTACTTCAAGCCTAATCAAGTGTAAAAATATGAGACCCACAATGAGTATGGGAAATATCTCAAGCCTCAGTCTTCAGACCACGAACAGACCTATACTCCTATGAAGAACCTGGTGGAACAAGGGGCTCATGTTGTATCTCTCACCCATAAATAAGCTTCAAGCAGCCACAAGCCCATTGTTACACCACCTACACCTACAAAGGTCATAGAAATATATAAGCCTCTGGTTTTACCTCTTATCTTCCAACCCCTTCCTTCAGAACTTATAAACCAGCTGCCTCTTTTTGATGGAGAAAATAAAAGAGCCACTGCTGAAGAACATGTTCAAAACCTTGAGGATTTACTTAAATTGAATGAAATAGAATAAGATGATGTGTGCATTAGAATGTTTTCCTTGTCATTACAAGGAAATGTTAAGAGTTGGTTCAAAGGCCTTCCAGCGGCAAGCATTTTCAGATTTCATCAATTTTCTCAAGTTTTCCTTGATAAGTGGGCAGCCCCAAAGAGTGCTCTCCTCATCCTAGAAGAGTATCAAAATTTGAAAAGGCAGCCAGGTGAGACAGTACAAGAATTTTCAGCCAGGTTCAACAAGGTATATCATGCAATACCTTTTGATATAAAACCACCTCTAGGATGGGCCCTAGTGCACTATCCGAGTTCTTTTGACCCCGAGGTGGAATTCCATATAAGGGAAAGAGAGCCTTCGAGCCTGGAGGAAATGCAGAGCATAGAAATTACTGTCGAATTCAACACAAAGTGCAAAGAGGAAAGGTTAAAAGCTGCAAAGAAAGACCGAGCAGAGCAAATAAGGCAGATCTCTTTAGAAAACAAGCTGGAAAGATTGATAGAGACTACCAATACCCTGTTGAACACAGAAGAGGAAAAATATGAGGCTGAAACCAGAAATGATGATTGGAAAAGACCTGCTCCTTTTCCTCAAGAAAGACAAACCGGATCACTGCAAGATAGAAGCCACATGCCAAGCATGTATGATGAACCAGAGCTTGAATCAGAAAATGAACCTACAAACTATTTTGAAGAAAGACTTGCCAAGAGTCCTAAAGATTTGATGGGTGACGTTGCTTATAATTATGATTTATCTAATGATGATTTGTCTGATGATGATTTTTTCCAAAGGGAAACTGAGCTTGCAGGGCCATCTTCAATAGATTCATGGAAAGAATATCACGACCATCAACTTCAAGAAAATGATGAGCCAATGCAGGCCATCTATGATACTAATGAAGAAAGCGTTGAAAGCATGATAGCAGATGAAGATTCATTGAATCTTCTCTCTGATTTATATCTGAACATCAGTTATACTTGCCAAGAGGAGGGAAGCCAGCAACTCTTCAATGCAGAGGACAAGGAGGAAAGAGATGAAGAAAATCTTGAGCGGAATGAATATCTTGAGCCTTTTCCTGAAAGGATTAAGGTAATAAAAGAAGCCCCCACTCAAGAATATGTTTATTTTTTCACAGAGTTCAGTCTGTTTTAGCAGAACCAGCCTGCATTACTAGAGGACAGCACTGTCGAATATAATGAGCCCTCTAGCTCAGGCTGCAGTGAAGATGAGCGAGATCTTCTTTCCCACAGACATCTTTGTCTTGATCCAGAGGAAGAAGAGGTATTCCTGGTTTATGCTCATCTGCCAAATAATCCCAACCAGGAAAAGGAGGAGTGTGATTACAGAGGCCACATTGCAGATGCAATGATTGAAACTTCCCAGGATGCAGACAGCCTACCAGGCATGGGAGGTTTTGAAGAAAAAAAATTTCATCATGATTTTTTTGATCCTATGGCAGAATACTTGGAGGCCCTGATTGGCTCAGCCCCTCAAGCATTAATCTTTTATAGGAGCCAAATACATCAGAATTGGTCACCACTACTGGTGGCCTCAGTTTTGAAGATCCACATGCAGAGCATCCTACGGCTTTCTCTGATGAGCAGTCAGTTCTTCTTCCACTTTTTGCTATTGCTTGACTGGCTGCATTGGCATTATTGTATCACCTAGAGCATCAGATATTTCCAGTTAGATTGGGGTAGGTAGGAAAATATTAATAAATCTCAGTCTATGATCATTTAGTCAGGTGTTTTAATTTCTGCAAAGTCTAGCAAGTCAGACAATCTAATCTTGACTTGGTTGTTTTTCAATTTCTGTTGTAGAATATAGAGAGGAAATCTGCTGGACAATTTAATCCCAACAGATGTTATATTAGGTAGAAAAACATGTGAGGCCAACAGTTTAATCTGGTCTCATAGAGCAATAAGGGTAGAAATAGAATAAGTTTGTTTTCTTGTTTGTAAAAAATAAATGATGTAAAGGGTCTGCTAGTCCAAATGCACCTTGGAAGAAAAAATGATAGGATTTTAGGATGGGTAGGTAGATTGTTTGAGAGTTTTTCTGCTGATTTGATGTCTTCACAATCTATGGCAGCTGATCCAAGAGAAGAAAAGAATGAGTCAAGTACCAGGCATCTGGTCTACACCAAAGATTTATTTTATGAATTCTTGACTCCTTCAAGAAGAAGCCATCCCCATGTGGAGCCACTGTTAGCCCCCTATAAATTTTTGAAAAGAAAACAGGGGGCTAAATAGAAGAGGTCCGACTGGCTGGGGCGACGGGCGAGGAGCAGGTTGCAGCGGGCGAGGTTGAGGTTGCTGACTAGCCGAGGCGGGCCGCTTAAGGTTAGCCCGAGACGATTGCATCATGCAAACATTCGCTAAGTTGGGATCAGAGACAAGAGGAGGAGGAAGACCAGGGAAGGTTCTAAGCAAGGAGGAGTCTTTGTAGACACCGGGAGAGAAACTAGTCAAAGAATCGATGGTTTTCTTATTGGCTACAGAAGAGATGGTCAACTCAGGGGATGTCTGAGATCTGGGCTCATGATATGTCAACTAGTCAATGGTGACTATCTTTCCATTATGAGGGGAAAACATCTTGCGGTGGAGTGCATATGGGATAGAAGGCATGGCATAGGTGTATCTATGCCCCAAAATAATGTTATAATCAAGAGGGTCGTCGATGACTTCAACGTCAACGCTAACAGTCTTTCCCGCAAGAGTGATAGGAAAATTACGAAATAGGCCAATGGACTGGGAGGCATGGCCATCCCATGCACGAAGGGTGATGGTGGAAGGGGCCAGTTCAGGAGATCTAAGTTGTTTCCAAACCGAAGCAGACATCACACAGGTGGATGCCCCCTCATTGATAATACACCGAGCGACATTGGCATTCCGGATTTTGATTGGGATTTGGAAAGAAACGGAAGAAGGAAGGGGAGGATGGTCTGACTGACGGGCATCGAAAATAATAAATTGGTCATCAGTAGGATCTACAGTGCCCATGGAAGATAGTAGAGCCTTCCTTTGAGAAGGAAATGACTGGAGGAGTTCCAATGTTGAAATGGTAGCAGGGGATTGTGCCAAAACATCTACTATGTTATACGAATGGGTAGCTCGACCAGAAGTAGCATTTTGATTTTATGGGCCCTTAGGAATCTTGGTATGAACCTCAGCTTTGGGCTGGGGTATCTGCAAGGGACCATTGGGTGTTGACAGAGGCTCTGTAGGACCTGAAGATGGTGACTCGGGCACAAACGGAGCGGGAGGCGTGGAGTACTGACGAGACCGAGTTTGAAGGTTAAGGTCGACGGTAAGGGGTGGGTCAGAGGTCATCATGAGAATCTGGTAATCAGAGGAACCAGAAGGGGAAGGGTGAGTGGTTACCGGTGCGTGAGGTGGTTGGGTAGCCACGAATCCTGGCTGAGGGAAAGGGTCAGTAAACAAAGTTGGTTAAGAAGTAGCCGCATTGGGGGGAACAGTAGGGGAGGCATGTTGTCCTCGCAATGTGGCCTACGACTCCCACATCTGCCGCATCTATGGTAATAGGGGACAATCGTGAGTGTAATGACCATAAACATTGTAACACGAACAAGGATTATTGGTGAGAAGAGGCCTATTCGGCTTGGGCTGAGAGCCTTGTTGTTGGTTAGCAGTAGTAGAATCAAGAATTGAAGGATTGGATCCACGATTACCAGGGGCAGATTGATTTTGATTGCCTTTCCTCTTTCTTTGAGAAGAAGGAGGATCAGTTGCGCCCTGCTATGCAAATACTTGCCTTGGAGGGGGTAGTATTTGTTGTTGTGGGGGTTGAGAAGGCAAGGGAGGTGGTGGTCCAAATGATGGAGGAGCTGGGACACCAGGCTGTGGGTAAGGATAATGGTTAGGATGGGCAACATTGAGGTAAGCAGGAGGTGGGGAAAAAGGAGGAGGCATGCCATATCCTGGATACATGCTACCTGGAGGGGGAAAAGTGCTAGAGGTGCTAGCCCCTCCCGGAGGGAAACCATAGCCCATAGGAGGTTGAGCATAGGTATACGAAAGAGCTCCAACGATACTGTCGGCAGAGTGAGGTGCCCCCAGGGTGTTAGTGCCACTGGGTCTGGGGAGGTCAGGAAGGACGGTATAAACATAACCAGATTGAGCATAGACGAGGTCATATATCAAGGCTATTTGGAGGGCAGCTTCTTCAATTTGAGGGAACTGGGATGTGACATATTTTTCGATGGCAGGTAAGAGAGAGCGAAGGAACCAGTCCATGTAGACTTGATCTTCAAAGGTGGGAGCTTGACATAAGCTCCGTCTTCTCCGCCATTCCTAGACATGAGTGGAAAGGCAGGTTGAAGATGATTGATGGAAGGAAGTCAAGATTTCGGTACCAGTGTCGTATCAGAGAGGGAGCTGGAAATAAGATAAGAAGGCTTAGGCAATGGTTGCAAAGGTGGTATGTGAAGAGGCGGTCTGATCAACATACCATTTAGAAGCTTTGCCTATAAGTGTGTGTTGGAACAATCTAAGACGGATAGAATCATCAGTAATGGAATTGGAGGAACAACACATGTGGAAAGATCGGATATGGTTGGAGGGATCTTCACTAGCAAGGCCATCGAACTTGGGAATGTTGGAGGGGAGCTTGGTTGGCATAGCAGGCCAACTAACATCGTGGCGGATAGGATCGTTGATCAACTGATTGAAATCGGGGAGACTAAGACCTGCCATATAAGGGAGCAAAGGGACAGTCGAGGTAGTTCTCGTGGTGGTTGCACTAGTAACAGACCCAGCAATAGGATCAGGGTTGCTGCTAGCATTAGGCCTTGAACTAGACATGGTGAAGGTAACAGGGGGAGAACCAGAAGTAGGGGGAGAACCCAAATAATCAGAAGAAGAGTCGGAGTGTGGACTCGGGGGGGGGGACTAACTCGACGATGGCGGGAAGGAGTAAGTCGACCAACCAGAAACTAAGGGTGAAGGCCAAGAAGTCTCCGGGATATACGCCTTGGGGGCGCAATGATGACAGCACAAAGGGAAGAAGAATAATCGACAAAGGCAGGGAGGTGCAGAATCAAGTGATGTCAATGTCAAAACAAGGGTAGAGAGGTGTAGTGTCAATTGATTTTAAAGTATTTTCCTGGCGGTGGTAAACAGGCTCTTCTTCACTTAGGGTCAGTGTGTGGTGTGTGTTAATTTTAATTTTTAAACCCAGACGTTTTGAGAGTAAAATAAAAAGTGTGTTGTGTAACTGAAAATAAATTTGCAGAGAACAGTAAATAAATCTGAAATAACAGAAAATTAACAGCTAACAATGCATTGATATAACCCAAGAAGGCGGGTCTCTCAAAACTAGTCTAAAAGAGGGAAAAAATCTAGTCAAAATAGACTAAAAAGGGGCCAATAGATCTAAGGTCGAGAGGGACAGGGATCTAAAGGAGAAATCTACTAAAAAGAGGTGCAGAAAACAGCAAAGAGGCAGAGGCAAGGTTGCTGCAACAAAGGAGGAAATCAATTAAAGGTAGAAGGGACAAGGAGGTGACCCTAGAGGAAAACCCAAACAAAACTATATGAGGTGATTTGAAAGGGAGAAGAGCTGATCTAAAAGGGATTTGAAAATGAGGTATCAGATCTGAAAAGAACAAGGCTGAAACTATGAAAATTCAGACGTCTGAAACAGCTAAAACTCTTCCACAAAAAGTGGAGGGTACTAAAGCCCTAAGGGGCGAGATTCCCACTTAGTTGAGTAAAACAGATCAGAAACAGGTCTAAACAGGCGAATACAGAGGCTGGAAAACCCTGATAAGAGCTTTAGACAAACCCAAAAAAATTGTTGGAAAAGTGCAGAAAAATTGCAGGTCGCAGGTTCTGACCTATTTTTAGTCTAGGTCACAGTTTTGGGGTAGAAAAGTGCGTCCTCCAAGCCAGGTCATAGGTTTTGGGCCAATAAGTGCAACCTGTAGATCCGGGTCTCTCGGCGGTAGATTTCAGAAAAAGTTGTCGTCTCAGCTGTGGCTGATGTCTATCACCTGCGCAATAGGGCCATAAACACATGGAAGTTAAAAATTTGAATGTTTGAGGGGTTTTGAGGTGAAAAATACCATAAAAATAGGAAAAAAAATAAGCTGAAGAGAAACCCTAGGGCCTGAAATAGCTGGACATGCAGGAATATATAAAACGACGGTGGTCACAAAAGAAAACTCGTGTGGAGTCGCCAATTGTTAGTATGAATCTTTTGTCAGTGTTAGAGTCGGTCTTTATAGCCCTCCATCAGAGATCATTTCTCTTATTTCATTTCATTGTCTAGGTGTCTCATTCAGCTCATTCATATGCATTTCGTTAGGGGCATGCCATTGTCTGACGGAAGGGTTTTGTTCTTTCATTTTCCCTCATGCTTGTACCTGTTGGGTTGGTCAAATCTTCTCAAAATTCATCAAAGTTCATTTCATGTCATCTACAGTCCTAGATGTTTTTTTGGTCAAAGAGTTAGTTTAGTTTCTAGGTCTAGGGTTTGGTCTTTCGAAATGTTGAATAATGTTCGCAGGCCATGAGGAGGTTTTCGATAAGTTTTCAGTTCAAAATTTTTATCATCAAACATGCTCAAGGACATTTCTTGTTCAAAACTCTGTTTTGAATAATAAATTGTCAAAACAAAAAAATTGTAATAAAATGTATCTTTTCACCATGATGTACTTCACCATGCAAACTCTGGTCATCCTTTGCCAAGTTCAACGCCAACATCCTTGCAAAAATCAATCAATTTCATCATTTCAAGTCCAGAAAGTCAGTGAGGAAACAAAAGACAAATTTGTATTTAATGAAAAGTGCCAAAGGTAAAAAAACATTACAAAATGGGTTTTGAGAAGAAAAAATTAAAACCATCTCTTTTCAAGATATTTCTCAAAGTTATTTTTTCATTTGCTTCAAGAGGCATTCAGAAAATCCAAGGGAGAAGTCGAAGTTGGAAGTTGAGAGACAAAACTGTGTTTTAGAAGGCCGACTGTGTGTGTTGAGTTCAGCGCGGCGCATAGAAGGCAGGCGCGGCGCATAGAGCCGAAAAACTCCGTGTTATTTTCTTATGGTGCGGCGCACCCAAAGGCCGCGGCGCATTGGGCTTGCGTGCGGCGCACAAGCTCGACAGGCTTAAAAATCATCATTGTTGCTCCAAATTCAAACGATTTCAAACTTGTTGCCTCCAAGTAAGTTGTGTGTGCTTGCTATCTGAGTTTAATTCCTGTTGGGTGTCATTTGAAGGAGGTGTTCAAAGAGTTTAATTGGTGAAAGAATAAACCCTATACCCATATTGAAATTTGCTCCATAGGGTTTTGAAAAGAGGTGTTGGATGTTGTTTGGTGTTTGAACTATCATTCCACTTTCATTCGTGCTGTCATTACTGTCACACTATCATACCATAGTTTTTACTCCCATTCCCGCTGTCCCATATCCCTATACCCTTTGTCCCATGTGTTAAATCCCAAAACCCTATCACTTGCCACCATTTCATATCACTTAAATTTCCAATTCCCAAAACATGCAAGGACTGTTTCTATATCTTTGAATTCACCTAGCTTAAGGGTATCTTGTCATTGCATTTATACCTATCCCTAAAAACTACAAGTCCCATCACCATCCCACTCCCATATCCTTTGCAAATATTCCTAATTCCCAAATATCCCTAATCCCCATACAGTCAAATGACTTCACAAGTTAAGTTTGATTTGAAAGTCCTTTAGCCCACTGTTTATACTTCCCACAGTCCCTCATTTCATTCTTGATACATTTGGCATATTTGGTATTGAAAGGCAAGCACCAATTCATGATTTTCAAACATAAACCTAACTCTTATTTTCACCATACATATATCAGCATATATTTGTCAAACACCTTGTTTTCAGCACCATGTTAGAGAAAAAATCATCATATGATCAGGGGTATGAGCAGGAAAGTGATTCAACCGCAGAGCTAAATGTGCCGAGGAGGTCTCATAAGAGTGGTAGGCACGTCAGGGAGGAGCCCATTTCGTTGGCTCAATTGCAAGCCTGCCCACTTGCAATGACATGCTTTCAGCAACATTCATGTTATCGGTATTGCGAGATGATATCTCGGATTCAGCACCATCCGGAGTTGGTTCGCTTATTTGTCCTGCATTTTCATGATGGTCATGTAAACCTTGCTGGAGTGAACTTCACTTTGACACCAGAGACCATTTCTGAAGCGACCGGGATACCGAACATTGGTGAGGAGTGGAATAAGAGATAGCAGCTGGATAGAGCATATTATGAACCTTACATCAGGCTTGGATATTTGAGGCATTTTAGCAGAGTATTCCTGTTCTGGTTTCTGAAGGAGTCCTATGCACCATTAATGAAGCTCATCATTAGATATTTCAGCTGTGAGGGTAGATTCTCGCGTCTTTATGCATACCATATCAGACTTTTGATGCATTTCACAAGAGTGCGAATGATGAATGTTCCATACTTCATCTGCCAAAACATAGAGCGTATGAATACCCTTGTGTAGAAGAAGACTCTAGAGCAGCAGCATAACAGCATCTATCATTACGCGCTCATCAAAATCATTGTGGTACATCAACTTCATTTGCAGGGCATCACATGGGATGAGTTCATTTCCCGTAACTTCTTTGCAGCCCCCCAGCTTCCTTCCGAGATTGTTCATGATGAGGCAGAGCCTTCACATCAGTTTGAGGTTCCTGAAATTGAGCCTATCATTGCTCCAGTGTGTGTGACATATCAGAGAGGCCACAGAGCCTTATTTGCAGCAGCACGACGAGTACTAGCTCCACCAGGGGTGGAAGGGGTCTCGTTATGTTCATCAGCAGTGCGAGCACTATCTCCACATGGCATGGGAGGGGTCTCGCCTTCGACATCAGCATAGTTACAGGTTCAGGACAGAGGCAAGAGGCCAATGCATGATGAGGGCCCTTCAGGAGGCCAAGACACTGATTTTATACTCATCGATGTTGATGTGAGCTCTCCCAGCTCAAAGCTGAAAGAGATAATCCAGGAGAAGAAAGCTGAGATCGGCACACTGACCGAGAAATTATAGAGAGCTCAGTGGGTTATAAATTATTTGGAGCAGCAGAATAAACAACTGGAGGATCAACAGACACTCATAGAGTTGCGGCAAATCCGTGAAGACCGTGAATTGGCCCGGAAGAGACCAGGTGACATGACACCAGTTGAGCGAGAGACTTGCCTTACGCATGTCAAAATTCATCTGGAGAAGCTCTTGGTGAAGGCCAATAGGGACAAAGACATTCTCAGACATATGAAAAACCACTATTGGGCCCGCACACACATTTGCACAACGAAAATGAAGATCTTGAAGGCGAGGTTGAGAAGAGCACTGAAACGTCGGAAAAGGCCGGATCCACTCCGAATATTGGCTGAAGCTTCCTTGGCTGAGCATGAGACATGATGAGAGACCTTCACTCCAAATTTCAGCAAATTTGGAGAAGATTTTTTCATTTTGAAAATTTTGGTTGCAAAACAAGTTTTTCCGCTCGATGCGTCGCGCCACCCTACGCGCGCTTATGATTGGAACATCTTCTGGAGGAAAACTTTTAATTTTTGGGTTTTTCATGATATATTATGCATGTTCAGGAATGGCCGAAGAATTTCATCAAATTCAGGGCTGCCTAAAGGGCCAAAAACACCTTGAAAATGGCCTTTCTGCCACTTTTTGCACCAGCAGGAACCAGTCTTGGGAGATTGAATTTTTGGAGGGACAAATGACATCAAAATCTACAAATTCCACTTGGGTTGGATATTAAACATCTAGGGATTTCCAACGAGCTATCATGAGCTCAATTTGGACTTTGGGAAGTGCCCCAAAAACAGGCTCAAAGTGGCGCGACGCATTGAGTTTTTGAGCGCGGCGCATAGAAAAATTTTGCCTCATTTTCACTCTTTAGCTCAGAAATTCGCCCAGTTTTGACTAGTTTTACTTTTTCATGTGATGATTGATATAAAATGATGTAATTTGGTAACCGTGATGTAATTTTGGCATATATTTAATTGTTCTAGAGGATTCATTCACTAAAAAGTGAAAATTAAATGAATGAATCAGTTTCCTTCCTTATAGAGGCAAGTTGTTTGGCTGCCTAGATTTCAGTTCCACGTTTAGAATTGGTTGAAACAGCTCCTAGAAGGATGAGCTCGACCCCTGGAGGCATGGGATTGGGTTGGGCTGGTCTATATCATGTATTTTCTGAGTCATTTTCAGTGGCGGGACTGGTTGGACTCTTGGGAAAATTTTGGCACCTCATTGTATATCCATTTTGAGTTTTTGGCAAAGGAAAGACCAGAGTTTTGCAGCACTTGTTGGGATCCTTGTGGCTTCTGAGTTTTTATGATGTTCTTCTCATGTTATTGTAAGTTTAATTAATTTTATATGTATGTCATTTCCCTTCTCTATGCTTCTGAATTAAACAAATGAGTATTTGAGGTAGAATTCATTGATTTGTTGGTGCTCTGCCTTAGACTTTTGTTTAGTTTTACATGTTTTCATCAGTTTGAAGAGGATCCTTGCACTCTCTTTCCCTCTTCAGATCCTCAAAAATATTTTCAATCCATTCATTTGATCTCAGACATCAAAGCCGCTACCTACCTCACCCCAACTTGAACTCTGCAAGAATTTGGCCTCATCCCCAAGCCCAAAATTGTTTTTCCCTTTTTCCAACAAAAACCCCTAAAAATCAAAATCAAATCCTCTTATTTGTTTATCTAGCATAAGATAAGTTGTTTTTTTAGTCATCTCAAGCCCCTTTGAATATTTTAATTGAGATTGACCCGAAGAGAGCCCTCTCCTGTCCTCGTAGGGCTAGCTACGAGGCTGACCGTGGTTTGGTGTTGTCCTTCTTCTGCCTTATTTCAGCCTAAGGTGGATTTGGGAACTAACATAGTGGCGACCATACTGGGGAATCACAAGTTAGATGTTATGTTTACAGGCTACAGATGGAGCCTGAAGTTTCGCCAGGTAGCCTTCGAAACGCTCTTGCTTTGCATTAGCGAAAGTAGATAAACGCTGCTTCAGTCAATCTCCGGTCTAGCTTGTGAATGTGAAACTCCACTTGTAGATTGTCTTGCCCCACTACATGTATCAAGTTCAGATCTGATTGTTGATGGTGGACAACATTCAGACATATGAAGGCTGAAACATTTGCTTGGCGACTCCAACTCAATCCAGAGATTCCAGTGCTCGCTAATCCATTCATGCAATGGTAGGGTATGTGGCAAACCCTACACTTTGTGAAGTTGTAAAAGAAGTTAGAGATCAGTTAGTGGATTTTGAAATTGATGAAGTACTTTTCATTGCCGTGCTTCAATGTTTGAAATCCTCGAAGTTTCCTCCTGAAGCTAAAACTGGTTTCTGCGAGTTACTTGTTGAAAGATTTGAGGAGGAGATTCAGTATTTAAACGATTAGATCCAATCATATGAATTCCGAGATCCCAAAAATTTCTTGGAAACTCTCCCTCCTTTAAAACAAGAAACAATAGAGCTACCTGTGGATGTTTGCATTGACAGTGTGCAGCTGGAAGTATGTATTGCGGAGTTGGGGAAGCAAACAGAGTCTAGCTTTTGCGATCCTATTGCAAAGTACATGGAAATGTTTTTTAGTTTGAATGATAGATCAAATTTTCTTTTACATAACCAGACTCATTATGTGCATGTATGGCTGCGAGCAATTACATCTGTGTCCTCGTGGAAGCACTCTCAAGCAGCATCCTTGTCACAGTTACTTGAATGGTTGATCTGGTATTACAGCATTACTTGATCTATTGGCTCTGCAGCAAAGTAGGGTAGATTTTGTAAATAAATAAGCTGCCAAAGGCAACATTTCAGTTTCTGGTATTTTTTTATGTACAGGTTGCAGTATGTATATGTTTTTGGATTGGTATGAGTTGTTTTGGGTTTGCAGTTATTGACTTCATTGCCCAATGGATAAGGCACTGGTCTGCTCTCCCAAAGATCTGCCGTTCTTGGCACCTCCAAGGAGCTACCATCCCCATTGGAGCCAATGTTAGAGTCGGTCTTTACAGCCCTCCATTAGAGATCATTTCTCTTATTGCATTTCATTGTCTAGGTGTCTCATTCCGCTCATTCATCTGCATTTCATTAGGGGCATGCCATTGTCTGACGGAAGGGTTTTGTTCTTTCATTTTCCCTCATGCTTGTACCTGCTGGGTTGGTCAAATCTTCTCAAAATTCATCAAAGTTCAGTTCATGTCATCTACAGTCCTAGATGTTGTTTTGGTCAAAAAGAGTCAGTTTAGTTTCTAGGTCTAGGGTTTGGTCTTTCGAAATGTTGAATAATGCTCGCAGGCCATGAGGAGGTTTTCGATAAGTTTTCAGGTCAAAATTTTTATCATCAAACATGCTCAAGGACATTTCTTGTTCAAAACTCTGTTTTGAATAAGAAATTTTCAAAAAAAAAAATTGTAATAAAATGTATCTTTTCACCATGATGTACTTCACCATGCAAACTCTGGTCATCCTTTGCCAAGGTTCAACGCCAAAATCCCTGCAAAAATCAACCAATTTCATCATTTCAAGTCCAGAAAGTCAGTGAGGAAAAAAAAGACAAATTTGTATTTAATGAAAAGTGCCAAAGGTAAAAAAGCATTACAAAAAGGGTTTTGAGAAGAAAAAATTAAAACCATCTCTTTTCAAGATATTTCTCAAAGTTATTTGTTCATTTTCATCAAGAGGCATTCAGAAAATCCAAGGGAGAAGTCGAAGTTGGAAGTTGAGAGACGAAACTGCGTTTTAGAAGGCCAACTATGTGTGTTGAGTTCAGCGCGGTGCATCCATAGCGCGCGGCGCATAGAGCCGAAAAACTCTGTGTTATTTTCTTATGGCGCGGCGTACCCAAAGGCCACGGCGCATAGGCTCGACAGGCTTAAAAATCTTCATTGTTGCTCCAAATTCAAATGATTTCAAACTTTTTGCCTCCAGGTACGTTGTGTGTGCTTGCTATCTAAGTTTAATTCCTGTTGCGTGTCATTTGAAGGAGGTGTTCAAAGAGTTTAATTGGTGCAAGAATAAACCCTATACCCATATTGAAATTTGCTCCATAGGGCTTTGAAAAGAGGTGTTGGATGTTGTTTGGTGTTTGAACTATCATTCCACTTTCATTCGTGCTGTCATTACTGTCACACTATCATACCACAGTTTTTACTCCCATTCCCACTGTCCCATATCCCTATACCCTTTGTCCCATGTGTTAAATCCCAAAACCTTATCACTTGCCACCATTTAATATCACTTAAATTTCCAATTCCCAAAACATGCAAGGACTGTTTCTATATCTTTGAATTCACCTAGCTTAAGGGTATCTTGTCATTGCATTTATACCTATCCCTAAAAACTACAAGTCCCATCACCATCCCACTCCCATATCCTTTGCAAATATTCCTAATTCCCGAATATCCCTAATCCCCATACAGTCAAATGACTTCACAAGTTAAGTTTGATTTGACAGTCCTTTAGCCCACTGTTTATACTTCCCATAGTCCCTCATTTCATTCTTGATACATTTGGCATATTTGGTATTGAAAGGCAAGCACCAATTCACCATTTTCAAACATACACCTAACTCTTATTTTCACCATACATATATCAGCATATATTTGTCAAACACCTTGTTTTCAGCACCATGTCAGAGACAAATTCATCATATGAGCAGGGGTATGAGCAGGAAAATGATTCAACCGCAGAGCTAAATGTGCCGAGGAGGTCTCATAAGAGTGGCAGGCACGTCAGGGAGGAGCCCACTTCTTTGGCTCAATTGCAGGCCTGCCCGCTTGCAATGACATGCTTTCAGCAACATTCATGTTATCGGTATTGCGAGATGATATCTCGGATTCAACACCATCCGGAGTTGGTTCACTTATTTGTCCTGCATTTGCGTGATGGTCATTTAAACCTTGATGGAGTGAACTTCACTTTGACACCAGAGACCATTTCTGAAGTGACCGGGATACCGAACATTGGTGAGGAGTGGAATAAGAGACAGCAGCTGGATAGAGCATATTATGAACCTTACATCAGGCCTGGATATTTGAGGCAGTTGAGTAGAGTATTCCCGTTTGGATTTCTGAAGGATTCCTATGCGCCATTAATGAAGCTCATCATTAGATATTTCAGCTGTGAGGGTAGATTCTCGCGCCTTTATGCATACCATATCATACTTTTGATGCATTTCACGAGAGTGCAAATGATGAATGTTCCATACTTCATGTGCCGAAACATAGAGTGTATGACTACCCTTGTGCAGAAGAAGACTCCAAAGCAGCAGCATAACAGCATCTATCACTACGCGCTCATCAAAATCATTGTGGTACATCAACTTCATTTGCAGGGCATCACATGGGATGAGTTCATTTCCTGTAACTTATTTGTAGCTCCCCAGATTCCTCCCGAGATTTTTCATGATGAGGTAGAGCCTTCACATCAGTTTGAGGTTCTTGAGACTGAGCCTATCACTGCTCCAGTGTGTGTTACATATCAGAGAGGCCACAGAGCCTTATTTGTAGCAGCACGATGAGTACTAGCTCCACCAGGGGTGGAAGGGGTCTCGTTATCTTCATCAACAACGCGAGTACTATCTCCACATGGCGTGGGAGGGGTCTCACCTTCGACATCAGCACAGTTATAGGTTCAGGACAGAGGCAAGAGGCCAATGCATGGTGGGGGCCCTTCAGGAGGCCAAGACACTGATTTTATTCTCAACGATGTTGATGCGAGCTCTCCCAGCTCAAAGCTGAAAGAGATAATCCAGGAGCAGAAAGCTGAGATTGGCACAATGACCGAGAAATTGCAAAGAGATCAATGGGTTATAAATTATTTGGAGCAGCGGAATAAACAACTGGAGGATCAGCAGACACTCATAGAGTTGCGGCAAATCCGTGAAGACCGTGAATTGACCCGGAAGAGACCAGGTGACATGACACCAGTTGAGCGAGAGACTTGCCTTACGCACGTCAAAATTCATCTGGAGAAGCTCTTGGCAAAGGCCAATAGGGACAAATA
The DNA here is from genome assembly GCA_034641835.2 of Pinus albicaulis. Lineage (NCBI taxonomy): Eukaryota > Viridiplantae > Streptophyta > Pinopsida > Pinales > Pinaceae > Pinus > Pinus albicaulis. The sequence continues at coordinate 322,944 of JAXQQM020062925.1, read as the reverse complement.
CATGCTCAGACATATGAAAAACCACTATTGGGCCCGCACACACGTTTGCAGAGCGAAAATGAAGATCTTGAAGGCGAGGTTGAGAAGAGCACTGAAACGTCGGAAAAGGCTGGATCCACTCCGAATCTTGGCTGAAGCTTCCTTGGCTGAGCATGAGACATGATAGGAGACCTTCACTCCAAATTTCAGAAAATTTGGAGAAGATTTTGTCATTTTGAAAATTTTGGTTGCAAAACAGGTTTTTCCGCCTGACACGTCGCGCCACCCGACGCACGCTTATGATTGGAACATCTTCTGGAGGAAAAATTTGCATTTTTGGGTTTTTCATGATATATTATGCATTTTTAGGAATGGCCAAAGTATTTCATCAAATTCTGGGCTGCCTAAAGGGCCAAAAACACCTTGAAAATGGCCTTTCTGCCACTTTTTGCACTAGCAGGAACCAGTCTTGGGAGATTGAAGTTTTGGAGGGGAAAATGACATCAAAATATACAAATTATACTTGGGTTGGATAGTAGAAATCCAGGGATTTCCAACGAGCTATCATGAGGTCAATTTGGACTTCAGGAAGTGCCCCAAAAACAGGCTCAAAGTGGCGCGACGCATTGCGTTTTTTAGCACGACGCATAGAGAAATTTTGCCTCATTTTCACTCTTCAGCTCATAAATTCGCCCAGTTTTGACTAGTTTTACTTTTTCATGTCATGATTGATCTACCATGATGTAATTTGGTAACCATGATGTAATTTTGGCATATATTTACTTGTTCTAGAGGATTCATTCAGTAAAAAGTGAAAATTAAATGAATGAATCAGTTTCCTTCCTTATAGAGGCAAGTTGTTTGGCTGCCTAGATTTCAGTTCCATGTTTAGAATTGGTTGAAACAACTCCTAGAAGGATGAGCTCGACCCCTAGAGGCATGGGAATGGGTTGGGCTGGTCTATATCATGTATTTTCTAAGTCATTTTCAGTGGTGGGATTGGTTGGACTCTTGGGAAAAGTTTGGCACCTCATTGTATATCCATTTTCAGTTTTTGGCAAAGGAAAGACCAGAGTTTTGCAGCACTTGTTGGGATCCTTGTGGCTTCTGAGTTTTGATGATGTTCTTCTCATGTTATTGTAAGTTTCATTAATGTTATATGTATGTAATTTCCCTTCTCTATGCTTCTGAATTAAACAAATGAGTATTTGAGGTAGAATTCATTGATTTGTTGGTGCTCTGCCTTAGAATTTTGTTTAGTTTTACATGTTTTCGTCAGTTTGAAGAGGATCCTTGCACTCTCTTGCCCTCTTCATCTCCTCAATATTATTTTCAATCCATTCATTTGATCTTAGACATCAAAGCCGCTGCCTACCTCGCCCCAACTTGAACTCTGCAAGAATTTGGCCTCATCCCCAAGCCCAAAATTGTTTTTCCCCTTTTCCAACAAAAACCCCTAAAAATAAAAATCAAATCCTCTTATTTGTTTATATAGCCTAAGATCAGTTGTTTTTTTAGTCATCTCTAGCCCCTTTGAATATTTTCATTGAGATTGACTCGGAGAGAGCCCTCTCCTGTCCTCGTAGGGCTAGCTACGAGGCTGAGCGTGGTTTGGTGTTGTCCTTCTTCTGCCTTATTTTAGCCTAAGGTGGATTTATGAACTAACAGTCGAAAAAATACCACTTTAGCTACGCATAACAAATAGACCTAACATCAATTATGGCTGCCAATATCTTCAAATCTGCAGTTAGTTGATCAATACAAAGCTGCACAAATCTAGATCTATGCATAAAAAGACATTAAGCAATAAAAATTAAATTTTTCTCCATGCATCCAATAGACAAGACAAGAACAATATTTTTGAAAGAATTTTTATATTAAGGGGCACTTGATAGGAAAACAAGAAAGGTGTTTCCAATTCTCCTCAATGGGGTGGGTTCTTGAAAGTCCTCAGCACTTCAGATCTAGAATTTCTCTCTCTTGTTGGTGTAGAAAACCCAGACAAACATAGAACTCAAAGGGAGCTCACAAAGCAAATAATGGAGAATGTGACAATGATAATGGCTCAAAGTCATACCAAGAGTATAGATCTAGAGTGATCTAATATGCAATGAAAGGTGACCAATGACTGGAAAAAACCCTTCTATTTATAACAAAATATTAGGGTAGTCTAGAACTCGGTGCATGAATAAAATATTATTAACCAACTTCTAGAACCACCTTTTAGGAATATTTTATTATATTTGTTGGAGGGAAAAAGATTTTGACTTGGGTCAAATCCTTTATTTATAAATAATAAATAAATAAATGATTTATTTATTATTTTAAGAAAATGGTGGAAATATAATTAAATAAATAACGATTTATCTAATTATTTATAAATCATTTAGTCAAATTTAACTAGGAATATTATTTAAATAAGGATTAAATAACTTATTCGTAGGAAATAATCAAATAAATAAGGATTTATTTAATTGATTTCCTTGTTTTGGGTTAAATATGACCAGGAATAATAATTAAATTGATGTTTAACTAATTATTCTTTGAGGAAATATAAACAAATATAGATTTGTTTATTATTTCCTTTTGGGGTTTCCTATTTAGACCATAAACAACTTAATAAAAGTGTTTTACTAAGTTATTTTACATAGTGAAATCAATTTTACTTAGGGTAAAATTGGTCTTACATGGTGTACTTGGGTCCATCTAATGATAATAGGTTAGATGACCAAAAAACGGTGTAATAGAGACACATGGCACCAGTAAGCCAATGACACATGAAAATATGAGACATGTGGAAAATAAGTTAGCAATGGGGACACATTACCCCTATAAAACATGCCCTACTATTTCATGCCCTAGACTAAGGTTAACAGGAAGTGGTTACTATATTGACCCAAGATCCAAGGTATTATGGAAATGGGTTACTATATTTTTCAACCTTTTCAAAACCTTAAATGGAAATCATCATTGTGTTTGTCTTGACGAGACAATTCCAACGAAATGAATTTTATCTCAATTTGATCTTCGGATCAAGGGATATGACCATTTGAATTTTAGCGAATTAGATGGCATCACATCATCAACCCACCACATGGTAACCATGTGGCTATCCCAATCATTATCCCAATACAACTTGGCATTGGTGTATTATTTTCTGACCCAGTTATGACATGGATCCTCACATTCATATGTGTGTGTGTGTATTAACCATTGACCCATACACTCCAACCACATTTAATTCCATAAAAATTTGTGTGTTTAATTTATGGAATTTCAATTAACAGTAACATCACAGTCCCCCATGTATGTTACCCCACCCTTTTTCATTTTTGGCTGCACGATTTGTTCCGAGAATGACCTTTTGGGATGAATGGTCTTGTGGGTCCATTTTCTGCCAATAATAGGAAAACCAGGATCATGTGTATGCCATCATGTCCTAGTGCCGAGTCAACTCACACCATTTTAAGCATGCTTCACCATTGATCTGTCAGGGGTTGACATTCATGCTTACATGTTGTTATCACTTTGTAATTTTCTCAGTTGTGAAAGGAAAACCTGAAGGTAACATTGAGCCAATTTTTTTGATTGGAAGCTAGTAGTTCCAACCGAGAGAGGGATATCTCTACAACTCAGTTGTCTAATGCCACTTCTACAACTATTTTTGTGCTCAGATCAGTGGAAATATCTTTAGTAGGATAAGGGTTTTAAAGAGTGGTTGGACAGAGATAAAATCCATTGGGCAAGGGGTCAAAATAATGATATATCAATCAAACGACTTTCAAGAACTAGTTTATGAAAAATAACTCTCAAAAACAAGTTAGACAACATTTCATTAGGTATAATCGGTTGTATTATGGTGGATGAATCAAGAAGTACAATCCATTAAGGAAAAACATTAAACAATTATGAATTATGCTTTAAATTTAGAAAAATAGGGTGATCATATTTTCATGTAATGAAATAGAAGATCAAAGATGAATTCTATATTCATATACTTTCATTAGAAGATGAATAATAAACATTCCATGACTTACGGAGAGGGGAATACATTCATTTAGAAATGGACTGTAGAACACCAACACGAGAATCTTTGATCGATTTATCCAAATAATTCTGCCTTGGAAACTCTGATCTATATTACAAATATATCCTATACATAAAAAGGGTTTTAACTCTCAAAGTAAAAACCATTAATCATTACAAATTGTGGTTTAAATAATAAAAATAATAATCAATCTATTGCTAATTTTCTGGAAACAAAAACAAATTAATAATTCTAAATAAAACCAACTCTTAAAGAATAGTTTCAAAATATGCCCAAAAGGAAGAAAAGAAAATATGCCCAATGGATGAGGCACTAGTCTTCATAAACCAAGAGATCTGAAAGTTCTGGACACCTCTTGAAAAGGAGTTGCCCTCCCCAAGTGGAGCCACTGTTAGTCATCAGTAATTTTTTCCTTCATAGATGACTAAATAATTTCCTTAGATTTATAGAAATAAAGTTCATCAACATTGTGAGTTCTAGAAATCTCACTGCCTTCATCATCCTTAAAGATAAATTTTCACTATTTTATCATTTCATCATGTCAAGCTATGCTTACCAGTCCCAGAAAACCCATTAGGGGCTCATATCACTCCTTTTGTCTATATTTTGTCACGTTTGGCTGAAATCCTCTATTTTGTTTTGCCTAAACCCCCCACTGCTACCCAAGGCCACCAATCAAACAGCTCTGTTGTGTCTCCCAAAAATACCCCGACCATTGATGGTCTCAAAACTGTCTCTGTAGGCTCTTTAGATAAATCAAGTACATTGGATTTTGGATCTTCAATACATCAGTTTATCATTAAACTCTGTTTTACACTTGATGACCCAAAAATCTAAGTTTTTAGTCCAAAGCTAAGTCTAAGGAACCTTCCACTAGGTCACCTAGGGTTTCACAAGTCATAGGGTGGATTTGGTGTCCTAAAAAGCTCTATTTTTCCTGTATAAATATACTGTTTTCAAAGAATAAAGGGGACAAGTGACTTTGTCCAAAACTGATCAAAAGGTCATTCAAGAAAGGCCTCCTTGGCCTAGTGCACAAATTCTTCAAGGGTTAGCTACCCTTGCTCACATTATTGTAAAAATATCAAGATGGCCATCAACCTAGAAAAGAGGTAAGGTAATGGGAAAATCATCACAAGAAGACCATCAATAGCAAAAAGAAAGCAACAGGCATATGTTTTAGAGGATCAGGGTTTTTTGTGACTAATTGGAAAAACAAGTGAACCAGTGCAAGGAATCATTACTAGGGCTACAAGGACAAAGGTCACCTCAACTTTGTCCAGTGCACATTGAATATTTTTAGAAATAATTAATGAGTGTTGAAAGGTTTTAGAGAACTTAGAAGACAACACTATTTACTTTTTTCTAACAGCCATAAAACCTATGAGTTTGGAAAGAATGACAAACAAGTCAAATAATGATGACAGGGCCTCCTTCATAATAGCAGATGGCATTTCAGGGGGTATTCAAGCTAAGAAGCACTGATTTCACCTCACCAAAAGGACAAAATGACCAAGAGTATCAGTGCAAGGGCTTCAATTTTCAAAATACAGTTAGAGGCATTAAAAATGATCAAAAGGAGGCAGACATAAGGTAAAGTACCAAAGGATAAGATCATTAATGAGCATGAGTTTACTATTAGGAAAATAAGGTGTCAAAATTAAAAAAAAGGCTCTAAGGGATCAAAGTCAAAAGTTGTGCAGGCACCTGCAAAAAAAAAGTGGCCAAGGAGAGACACAAAATGGTTTAAAACTGCTAACTCTTCCCACCAGAGATATATCACTATCAAAATGATCAAGGGAACAAACATGTAATTGGTCTAAAAAGCAAAGAAGCCTCAAAAAATGGTTTCCTTATCAAAAGTACATTCTGCAAGAGATAGTTAGCCATGAATGACACTTCTGCAAGACTGTAAAAAGTGGCTACCTACAGGAAGATTGATAAGGTCAAACAAACCTAATGTTTATCACAATGGTGACACATATGAAGGCTAAGGGAACTGTTGATGCAAACTTCTATGGTTTTGCACACCATGAGGTTTTCACTGTTTCAAAGAGAAAACATGATAGAAGGTCAGTTGAAAGAAGGTATAAATTCTTCTTTTCAGTCTATTCACCAAGAAATCAAAGGCATAAAGATGCAGGATTGAAAATTCCAAGGTAAAAGTGCCAAAATAGTCACAAGCTTACTGTTTACAAGTGTTGAAGTTCATAGGGGAAAAAGCCTTCAAGGAGCACTAATGTCAGTGAATGACTTTTTCCTTAAACAATTTGTCAAAATGACTTTTTGCCTTTCAATAATTGGTTCATGCTTCCAAAATCTGGGTAAAGGGCAAAGAATAAGCTTGTTGAAAGTTTTGTAAATCCAAGAGAAGTATCAAGATGCTCCAGCCAAGGCAAAAACCATTTTTTCAGATTTCTACCACCTACAGGACAAACTGACCAAAAATTCAGTGAAAAGAAAGAAGGGAAAGAAAACATTAGAAAAGTGGGTTTGATTATAAAATTATTTTTCAAAAAATGAGTATAAAGGTCTCCTCTCCCTCTTCCCAACTCATTTTTTTCTTTGAAGAAGAGATAGAAAACCATTGGAACATTTCTGGGCATTTTTTCTGCAAAACTGTTAAAATTTCCAGGCGCTGGGCACAGACAGAGGCGCTACGCACAGAGCCGTAGGCACTACGCACAAAGGAGGAAGATACAGTGAAAAAAAGTACTGTGCTACACACCAGATAGGCAGCGCTGCGCACCAGTAGAGGCGATTTGCACACACCCAATTCAGGCCCGACTTGCCCACCATTCAACGACGCTGCGCACAGGGAAGGCTCGACTCGACCCGACACTATGCACATGGAAGGCCCGATAGGAACGACCTGTCGGGTGGCGCTATGCACAAATGAGATTTGGATAAATTTTCCAAAATTGCTCAAACTCCTTTTTTCTCCTCCTCAAGTTTGCCACAGGCACTTGCATGAGTTAGAAAATGTTGGTAGTCATTTTCTTTGCCCTCCAAATTGATTTTTTTTCATAATCAAAGGAGAATATCAAAAACCTAAATTTGGCCAAACTCTAATCTTCATGGCAATCAAATATTTAACCTTCTAGGGAAAGAATTACCAATTGGAGAGTTGTCATTAGCATAAATACACTCAATACAAGATAAGTCTCCTCCTAAAATCTGAAAGCATTCCTATACTTACTTCATTTTGCCCTCATTTGTTAAAATATGCCCTCACCATCACTCATTTGTCCTCCCTAGACCTAAAGCTCTCACCAAGATAAAAACCATTTTTTTCAATGATATAATCAGCCACCATGTCCGAAGAAGAGATCAGTACCAGTAGTGATGAAGGCCAGAAGCCTATCAAGCCAAAACACAAGGGAGGAAGGTCTAACAAGTTTGAGCCTTTAGAGTTCATTCAAATCACCTCTTCTCCCATGATCCTTGCATGTTTTCAAGATGTTGGATGCTATCAGTTCTATGAGAAAGTTAAACAGGTCCAAAACCACTCAGAGTTGACTAGGTTGTTCATTCTCAGCCTACAAAACCATCAGGTCAACCTGGCAGGAGTAAATTTTGAACTATCATCTGAATCCATTGCTAAAGCCACAGGAATACCAGATATTGGTGAGATATGGTTCAAACAAAAGAAATTGGCCTTAAGCTACTATGAGCCCTTCCTCAAACCTAGTTATTAATAGGGCTGAGGGAAAATTTTCACCTTCTCCCACCTACCAGAGAGATATGACCTACTAATGAGGCAGATTATCAATTACTTCACTTGTGAGGGGAGGTACTCTAGGATTTATTCATATCACATAAGGCTGCTAATGTACTTCACCAGGGTTAAATTGAAAAACCTACCATACTCTCTCTACTAGAGCATTGACAATATGGTTTCAGTAGTCAAGAAAAGGATTTATGCCCACCAAATGCAAAGCCATTTCACCACTCCTTGGTTAAGATGATTGTTTTGCACCAGCTAGAGCAACAGGGAATCCCTTGGGAAGTTTTCATCTCACATGATATATTTGAAAATCCCCAAGCCTTCATTCAGCAAAATTTTCCTTCCACTTCAAACTCACTCACCTCCACTCCTCCATCACCTCCACCTATGCCTTCTCCACAAGGAAACCTACCTCTTTCCTCTTCTCCTGATGCATCAAATGAAGACGATGACAGTGATAATGAGGAACAAGCAAATGAGAGTGGAAATGAAGAGATCAGTAGGTCAGAGATAGAGTTTAATGAGGAACAAGGGCGTGACAGTAGAAATGAGGAACAAGAAGATGATGGTGGAAGTGATGAAAACAGTGGGGCAGAAAGAGAGTTTAATGAGGAAAAGTAGGAGGATGACGATGAAAAGGAGGAGGGAGATAAACATGGCAGTCATAAAGACAAAAATAGTGAAGATAAGAAGGAAGACAGTAATGATAGTGATACCAATGAATCACTCCCAGGTACAGAAAAATGTGGTCCTGATGAGCAAGATGAAAGCCAAGACGATAGTGAAGACAATAATAAGGGTGAAAGTCAACAAGAAAGTGAACATGACAGCCAAGATAAAAATGTGCATAAGTATGAAAATGAGCCTAGTCATAGTGCAAATAGTGACAAAATTGATGAAGATGATGAACATGAAAAAAAAGAGGAAGATGATGAGGAAATAGAAGATCAAGAACAAGGAAATGTTGAAGTTGAAATAGAGTTTGAAGAGGCAAGTAGTGACCAAGGAAATGATACTGATAGGACAGTCAGTGAGAAAATAGACAGAAAAAGTAATATTCATGGCAGTCATGACTGTCATGACATAAATCAGCCTCCTAATGATGATGAAAGTGCAGATAACCCAGAATATGATGAAGAAAAGGACCTTCATGATGGACATAACCAAAGTGAGGCAAGTACAGAAGCTGATGATCAATTTGAAAGCCAAAGAGATAATATAGAAGGTATTGAGGAAGGTAATGATGATAATGATGCTAAAAAGCAAGAAAGAAGTGACCCAATGCAGCATGAAGTGACTCATGGAGGCCATAGAAAAAATGAAAAAGTTGGTGACAACAACAAGGGTCACAGCAATGATAAAAACAAATCCAAAACTACCATTATCACTCCTCTCACATGCACACACCATAGAGGGAAGAGATATGTGTTTGCGGCCTCAAAAAGGCAAGGGACCATCTCTTATCCAGCTATCGAACCATTGGACAAAGGCAAGGAAAAGATGGAAAGGGGTGAGCAGCAGGTAAAGGTGAGGAGAAGTAAGAGAATCAAGAAGACTACTCAAGAGCCCCAATTCATTGATATAGACAGTGACAATGAGGACAAGGAGATGACCACTAGATTGCTACTCTTAACAAAATATGCATAGCTTAAGGAGTGGGAAAGAGATTTCGAGATGGCACAATAGGTCATTCAGTATTACAAGAATGAGAACAATCACTTCAAGAAGGTGAAAAGGGGCCTTGATCTCCAAAAGAAAATGACCAAGCACTATGCAAAGAAAAACAAGCTTGCTTGTGCCAAACCTAAGGAAGCCATAATGGAGATAAAAAACCTAAAGGAGGAAAAAAAGCATGATAGCCTTGGATTTTTGGCTGAGGCTTCTGAAGAAGTGTCCAATACCTTTTGAGGGACCTCTCCACAAATTTTGGGCCAAGCTGAACAAAATTTTGTGTTTTTAAAATTTTGAGGCCTCTGTGCACAACACCCTTGGCGCTAAGCACAAATTTGGTGATTAGGTTGCAAACGTTACATTTTTGGATTCCTCTAATCATCAACAGTCTACTCATAAAATTTTAGATCATTTGGAGCAGTTTTGACCCCCCAAAAGATCAAAACACACCAAATTTTTTACCGTTCTGCCTCATTTTCAGGCAAGGTGCTGTGCGCAGAGTAGTGTTGGGAGAATGGGTTTTTGAGAAGGAAAATGGCACTCATTTAGGAAAAATAAAAAATTTTTGGAAATTCAACTCATGAAGTTTTCAAAAGAGCCATCATGGAGCCAAATCCGACATCAGAAAGGGGTCCAAATTGTAGTCACAAAAGACACTATTTTCTACTGAAGTGGCGCTGCGCACAGAGACTGTCTAAGTGTGTTTTGGACCAAAAGTCAACAAAACACACTAATTTATTTCAAATTGATATTTTTGAGTTTTTTTGAGGAAAAACACTCTATAATTAGGTGCAAATATTTATTTTTTCATTTATTTCTTATGATATTATGTGTCTCTTGGCCATAAATGTCATTTATGGTTGAATTTGACATTTTCCTACCATATTTAGGGTTTTATTCCTCCTTTGCTCCATAAATATAGCATGAGTCCCTCATGTATTTGGTTGGCATTTGATGAGCTTTGAGAGAAATACATGGTTTATATGAGCTTGCAAAAGAAATTGGTATTGTGGAGTTGATGAATGGCTTGTTTGGCTTGATGATGGAGAAGCTTATTTGTAGGATTCCTTATCTTGGTGAATGGTGATGTCTTCTAAATTTGTTTATTTTTCCTTGTTATCATTATGTTTCACTCTTCTTAGTTGCTATAAATCAAAAAAGTATAAGTTGAGATATGCTCTTTGAGGCACCTCAGTCCTCCTCTTTTTTATAGCCTTAATGTTTTCCTCGGCTGGTTGTGTTTGAAGAATTCTTAGTTGCTCTTCAAGCCTCCTTATGCTTGTTAGTTTCATTTATGGATTACTATGATGGTTAACAAATATGATTCAAGGTATGCCTTGCTTATTTGAGACTGTCTAAAACTCTTTCTTGGAACCTTTCTTTGGATTATTGTTTGATAGGTTAAGTCAAAGAGCTCTCGTTTGATCTTGTCGTTTGTCCATGTCTACCAACATATTTCAGAGTTCCTTATAGCTTTATTTATGATTTTTTGGAGTTCCCTCTTCATAGATTGAGTTATTATGCTATCTTGTATGTTTCCCCAAATTCTGAAGGTGAATTTACTAAAGTTAGAAGCTCTTATGCTCTCTATGTTTCACTGACATGTTTATCTTGGATATTTATTGGTTTAAAATATTATCATAGAGTAAATTTTTTTCCCTAGCTCTTGCTTAGTATCTTGTGCTAATAATATTTAATACCTCCTTGTTCGTAGGTATTTGACAAAGGATTATTGATTTCCCTTTACCCTACCTTATTCACAAACTTGATGCCCATCCCACTCCACTCATAAAATTAAAGGATCCATTAACCTTGCTAGATTTCTCTTGCACTGCACTCTGATTCATTATTGAGACACCCTTAACTTTCATTTGACTCCATAGCCCAATGGCTTTGACAGACTCTCACTCCACCTATCCTACTTGACCATCTTACCCAACCAAAACAAATCAACAAACCCTACACTTAACAATTAGCCTAAAATCAAAACCCTAAAAGAAAAAAGAACACATCCTTTGCACCCAGTAGAAAAATCCCTCTCTAAGTCCAGGAAGGCTAGGTCCTAGGACTCCAAAGACTGGTTCCATGTTACCCTGTCATTTGGTATACCAATTTTCCAAATCACGGGACCCTAACATTCTGGCGATCACGGTGGGACTTTATGAGTTAGTGACAATCTAAGTATCCCTCAGGACTCCAGAATCCCTTGTAAAAGAGTATCCAGTGATTAATCTACCACCTCATCGCCACACTAACATTCTGGCGATCACGGTGGGACCTTCTGAGTAAGTTCATGCTTAAATATTCCTTAAAAGATTCAAAAACCCTTGATTGATAGTATCTAGTGGTTTATCTGCCATATCATCTCCACACTAACATTATGGTGATCACGATGGGACCTTCTGAGTACAAATTTTCCTGAATACCTGTTAAAACTCTTTAGACATTCAGTTTGACATAGAAATCCATTGAATCTGCCACCTCATCGCCACACTAACATTCTGGCGATCATTGTGGGACCTTTTGAGTTAGTGACAAACTAAGTATCCCTTAGGACTTCAGAAACCTTTGTCAAATCATAGAGAACTCAACTTATAGCCAAGAGTAGATTCTATTTGTTTCAACATCTTAGAAAAATGATGATTCAACCATAGGACACTCTTACAAACCTTAAAACTATAAAAAAAAAACTCAGAGAACCCCAACACATCCATAGATTGGTTTTTGTCAATTATTGGTGGTGGACCATATACATACATCCTTAAAAACAACAAAAATATCCACTTGGCGACTCCAATAGCTTCCAATAGGCCTATTACTCCAATAATCCTCATAAAATCCCCTGGGAATGCATTAAGCAATCCCAATCATGCTCATGGTGGACAGCAAAGTTGAAATCTTCCACCTGATGACTCCACTGGTAGAGAACTCTAAACTGGTTGAAAAGATACAGTGACCCTTTCTGATTTAAAAACATGGATCCAAGGATGCAAAGGAGATATGCTCCAATGAACAGAGATCATATCCCTAGATTCCCACACAAAATGCCTCAGATAAATTGGATGAAAAACCTACCTATATTTGAAGATGAAAAATGTGATGACCCATTGCTACATCTCATCAAATTTCATATACATGTATGGAGGTTAAAGGTTGATTGGCTTGAAGACTACCTCATTGATCTAGGTGGATATTGGTGGCCACTCGGCTATTCCACTTGGGGCCCCACCATTGTCTCTTTCAGTTTTTTTCACAACTTACTATTTTTAGCAGTTTTTCGGGTCCTAAACTTCCGGAGCCATTTTGAGGCCCCAAATGGAGATAGTATGCCTAATTTAAATCCCCGCGAAGTTAAAACACCAATTTACCCAAATGAAGCCCATATTTTTGGCACTTCATCTCCTAGGTTTAGGTTTTTGGAAGTTTAAAGTTCTCCTGTAATATTCCAAAATTTGCATACAACAAATTGGATATTAAATTTTGCTAATTTCACTTAGGAGATGAATAATTGGGTAAGGAGGCCCATGCATAATAAAAAAATGAATAAAATCCCTCATAGTATGAAAGGGGATCATCATTGGAGCTGGATTTCACACCCTCAAGTGTGAAAGAGGACATTTTCATGGAGACAAGGTCAAGTTTGACCAAGTCAATGATGCTGGGATAGGAGGTGGAGAACAATTTGATAGACAACACAGTATGAATGGGAAGAGATTTATTTGGTGGAGGAAACCCTAATGAGTAGGACCCATGGAGAGAGGGCTTTCACTTTTTTAAAAGGAGGGCAAGGAAACCATTTTTATTCATGCTATTGATTCTTGATTTTATGGTTTGTTTAGATTTTGTGCATTCTCCTGCTATTTAGCAGAGTTGTAGTGCTGCTTAGCACAAGGCATTCCTGTTTAGGAATTCCTTCTCCTTCCAAGAGAGGCCTCTTAAAGGATTTTCTCTTCATTTCTCCACATTCAGGCTTGAGTCCAAGCATCCTCCTTTAGCTACAACGTAGCTTCTGTTTAGCGCTGAGTTGTGTTGCAGGGTGTTGCAGTGGAGGTTACTGAACACCACTTCCTATGCTTATTTTTCAGAGGAGGAAGTATTATTTCCTTTTGTAGGATTTTTGAGGGAGCATTTGAGCTGATTCCCATCATCTTTGGCACCAAGCCAACCATTTCCATGATCTACAGTGCAGTCACTCTCTTAGACTGTGTTATATTCAGAGTGTATCTGTAGTGAGGGTTTGCAACATTGTTTGGAAGGTCAGATCTTGAGTGTTAGGATAAGCCTTTCACTTGGAATATCCATTGGAGTAAGTCTATTTAGCTTGTGTATCATCTAAAACCATCTCCATCCAGTTCTTGAGTTGCAGTTGCTACGCAGCCCTGCTACTCTGACATTTTTTCCATTTTGTATATTTTAGCCAATCCTTCTAGGATTGACTTGATATTTTTTTCAGGGGTTAGAGATTTTCTCCCCATATTATTTGAGCCATACATTGCCATATATTTGTATTTATATTATTTTTGTAGCAATGCCTCCTATAAACTGCGCAATCATAGCCTTAGGCTTTCTATATGTAGGAGTGTTCTTCATTTTCTTGTACATGTTCTATTGAGGCTTGCATTGCTTGGCTTGAGTGATCATTACCTCAAGGATTTGTATACATTTGATTCTATAATATCAATTTTATGGATATTTGGATATTCTCATGATTTGTGTATTTATATAACACTACTACTCCAATATGTGTTTTAAATTGCTGCATCTCCAACTCTAGAATATCTTAAGATATTCTTATTTTTGTAGGAATCCCTTATTTTGGGATATTACAGTGGTATCAGAGCATAGTCTTGGCTCAGCCTGTGAGTTTCAGCCAAAGAATATAGAAGAAGATCAAAATATTGGATAGGATGGGTTTTGTCTCATCATTCTTCAGATCTATGAAGAACCTCCCCAAGGAGGATGAGCAAATAGAGAAGGGAGTACCATGCACTTCCTATTATCATCAAGAAGAAGAAAATGAACATGGAATATACTTGGATCATTTGATTCTAAGTAAGTACCTTGTTGAGTACAAATCTCAACGTAGAGCCTTCAAGGAGACTCTAGCTCTTCTGCAGTTCATTCAGTTGAAGGAAGAGAGGAGATCCTGCAACAAAAGAGGAATTAGAGGTAATAGGTTCCTATTTCCTACATATGATGGATCTTCTACAACAAGAGCTTGGGAAAAGAAGCTTGAGGCATTCTTCCTACTACATCCAGTGGTAGAGAGGGAGGTAGTATAAGTTGCAGCACTGTACTTGGAGGGTAAAGCAAATGTTTGGTGGTTCAACCATTTGAGCCATGCAAGGGTGAATACTTTTGCAGAGTTCACTCAAAGGTTGATTAGAACCTTTGATAGAGAAATATTAGAGGAGAAAAATCCCACACCACTATGGGAGGATACTTGTACCAGCACTGTCACAGCCTTGGAAGAGCAGCCTTCTACATCTGCAAATGGGGCAGCCATTTCATTGGAGGAAAGAACTATTGCAACCATACAAGGAGATCCCAAGTTCCATCAAGGTATGAATGAAGTTCCACTTTCTATTTCAGAAAATATTTTGGAGGATTGTGGGAATTCATCTTTATATGACCAAGAATCAACACACATTGCTAATGTAGAGCAACAAGCTTTCACTGCGCTGTGCAACATTGAAACATTCAAGGAATAAATAAACCATCATCCCCATGAACCACTTTTGGAATGCATACCACACTTGAGGTTGGGGTTTGAAGACTTGAAGGGAAGGATGAAAGATAGTATAAATATTGAAGTGAGAAACCCTTTCTCCTTTCTAGATGACCCTTTCTCAATGAGCACCTCTCAGCTCAAAGAGAAACTTCTACTTTCAGCAGATCCAAGACCTCATTGGTTTTGGAGGACTATTGATGAGAGGGAGATCTCATGGAGAGATTTCATTGGAGGTGCACTTCAACACATCATGGAGTGCAAAGTTCTTCAACAGTTTTAGGAGGTTCTTCCCTTCTCACACTTGGATCTTCATGGATTCAAGGAGGATCAGATAGATGATGGAGGACATATTAGGATGGATAACATCTCTCATGATTTTGTTGCACATTTCTTGAGCCTTACACGTCATGATGGGATGTTTTTTCCTACCACCTATTTGGGTCCTTATGGGGTCAAATTGATCCTTGAGAAGATTGCATTTCAACATCCCATGAAATGCAAGGACAAAAATCTGATTTGGGAGAAAGGTAGTCTTCATGGGAAGGGTGCCAAGATTGAGAATGAAGGAATACATCCACAAATGGGTGAGTGGATGTGGATGAAGAGAAAGAGGCTGGTGAGCCACTTGAAAATATATGATACCGGGCAGCAGAAGGCTTGGTTGTGCTGGTTACTCTTGAAGGAGTTTGGCCATCACTTAGCGTATACTCTTTCTAAGGTTAAGTGGATGGAGAAGATGTGGCAGGATGCTTGCATAATTGAGCAGCAAAGAGTATGGATGCATGATGTTGATGTGATCTTCATATCATTCATTATGTTTTCATGACATGACTTGTATGATGAAAGTATGATGAGGTAGCAAAAACTTTTGATGCTTTGGATGTTCCTAGGAGAGTAAGGGCAAGTTTCCTCTCACACTTTGCATGATGTTGCAAGAGTACGAGATGGAACTATCATGGTGCAAAGGGGATACTCCTTGGCCTTAGATGATCAAGAGGTACTTCCACTTTGGGAGGGACTTCTTATATGTAGAAACATTATGGGAGATGTCTTTGACAAGGAGCATGTCAAAGAATGGAGCTATGAGTTGGCAGGAGTTTATTTGCATGGGCCAACAATGTTGTCACTTGGGAGCTTGGGGTTATTGTTGGAATGTCCCCAGGATCAATTCACACTTGATGCACTTGGTGGAAAAGGAGGAGGTGAGAATGATGAAGTGGTGGATGGAAACATCTATTACATTGATATGATCTTCTTAACTTAGATTTCCAAGCATGAGAAGAGTGGTCTTCATGTAGCACATGGTTTATTCCTCTTCATTGGAGTGTGTCATACCACTATGGAGGAATTATTCACATACATATGCATCATCTTAGTCTCAACACATGGTAATAATATTTTTTTGGCATCCATGGATTGTCTAACACAGTATTTGGATACTCTTACCATTATTATTCAGTGCATTTCTCCACAAGGAGGAAAGCTTTTCATTGAGCTCCATGGTCAACATTGGGCCAAATTATATGATGGAGACAACCATCTCTTGTATGGCCTTGGGAAAGTGTTTTATTTCATGTATGTTCAATTGATGTACCTAGCCATTTTCTATTTATTAGTAGATGTCATGAAATACATAATTATCCATGTAACAACAAACAACTTGCCATGTACTTTTCTGGAGTAGCAGTTTGGGAAACTGCACTGTCACTATTGGGAAAACTATTGGTACCTTCCTGCACTACATGGAACCTTCAGAATTTTCCTCATTTTGATGATGATAATGATTTAATTTGATGATATTGAACTTATTTTTATTGGAAGCATGATTGGGAGAGTGACACATGAGTTGGGTGTGTCCTTTGGGAAAGAGGATTCCCACACTTTTTGCATTGCGTGTTCTAATGGGAGCATGAGAGGAGATATGGCCACCACAGCCAAAAATTTGTTTCCTTTTGTTGAGGTGGGTCATGTGATTGATGGGATGCCATATGGTGATGAATTCATATCCATCACATATGGGTTGATTTGGGCTAGCTTGATTCACATCGTTGGAGGGGAGATCTTTGGAGATCTAGTCTTCATCTTGCCACTTGAGGGCAATTATTTTGCAGCCCAAGATCAACATCTTCTCTACACTTATCATAAGTGGAGAGGAGGACAGCGTGGGGTAGGGTCCTATGTCTACAATGTTCAGATTTTCAACCCACCTACATTGCATGAGCTCAAGGTGGAGGAGCATTTTCAAAAGTTGTCATGTTGGGAGGTGACTCATTTGGTATGGATGATTGCTTGGGGATGGAGGATCCACTTGGGGAAAGATTTTTTCCTAATACTTTTCAGTCTCCATGCCTTGGGAGGAAAATTCTCAGTTATATCCTTACAATTGCTTGAGGACAAGAAAAATTTGGGAGGGGAGGACTGTAATATTCCAAAATTTGCATACAACAAATTGGAATATTAAATTTTGCTAATTTCACTTAGGAGATGAATAATTGGGTAAGGATGCCTATGCATAATAAAAACATGAATAAAATCCCTCATAGTATGAAATGGGATCATCATTAGAGCTAGATTTCACACCCTCAAGTGTGAAAGACGACATTTGCATGGAGACAAGGTCAAGTTTGACCAAGTCAACACCGTTGGGATAGGAGGTAGAGAACACTTTGATAGACAGCGCAGTATGAATGGGAAGAGGGTTATTTGGTGGAGGAAACTGTAATGAGTGGGACCCATGGAGAGAGGGCTTTCACTTGTTTAAAAGGAGGGCAAGGTAGCCATTGTTATTCATGCTACTGATTATTTATTTTATGGTCTGTTTAGACTTTGTGCATTCTCCTACTGTTTAGCAGAGTTGCATTGCTACTTAGCACAAGGAATTCCTTCTTAGGAATTGCTTCTCCTTCCAAGAGAGGCCTCTTGAAGGAGTTGCTCTTCATTTCTCCACATTCAGGCTTGATGCCAAGCATCCTCCTTCAACTACATCACAGTTTCTATTTAGAGCTTAGTTGTGTTGTAGAGTGTTGCAGTGGAGGTTACTGAACATCACTTCCTGCGCTTATTTTCAGAGGAAGTCTTCTTTCCTTTGGAGGATTAGTGAGGGAACCATTGAGATAATTCCTCTCATCTTTGGCTGTTGTGTAACCAGCTCCAAAAATAGAAGAAAAAAGATATCAACGCCTTAGAAATAAGCCACTTCGAGGGGGAAACCTCCAATACATTACATAAATGAAAAATTCTTGGATGATACAATTTACAAAACCTCCTTCTATATATAGGAGTCCATGGGGCCACAATATAATCCTAGTGGGGCCACAATGTAATCCTAGCCGACCTAACAATAATAATGTAAGGGCACAATAATAACAATATGGGGGTTACAGGGGTACAATAATAACAATAAGGGGGGCTACACTAACATAATAAGGGACTTAACATGCCCCTCTCCTTCAAACAAGTGTTGTCCTCAACGCTTGATTATTTATTGATGCTTCTGTATAAAATTTTCATCCTCCCATGTGAAATATTCTACAGGAAAATTTTTCCACTTGTTGAGATACTTTGAAATTGATCGTACTTGTTGAGTTCTTGTTTCTATGACTGCTTCATAACTTCTTTCGATGTGATGTTGATCTTCCTGTTGTTTCATTAGATTCTGCACCAAAGTTGGGTTATCCTTTGAGAGTTGGAGAACTTGTTGTTGATGCTCATTGTGATCTTCCACTAATTTATCATCCATATTAGCTATTATTTGATCCTTCAAACCATCCAACTTAGCCTCCATTTCTGCTTTTAAACCATCTATTTCATCTTCGATTGCTCTTCGTAAGATTGAAACTTGTTGCACTTGGTACCGTAATTTTGATATCTCATACTTCAATTCTTCCTCTTCATGCATCATTGTATAGATTTTTGAGGGCTTAATGGGTATGGAATTATTTTTAGGGACCATTTCAGAATCCAATATTGATACCTATTCTACAATATTCCCTTGGAATCAATTCAACTTGATTCTTCAAACAAGACTTATGCAATTCGGAAAAAACATACACACCTTTTACTTGCTTTGAGGAGCTCGATATTGAAATTGAATTACATCTGTAATTGAAAATATTCAATATCTGAAATTCAGCCCTGTAGTAGCCCTCTAAAGCTTCTTTAAAATTCCACAGGTCTGATCTAATTTGGATTCCCCAAGGCAAAGTTGTGTCCAATCTCCCACAATGACCTAATTATGGATTGGTTCAGTAGAGAAAACTTGTAGGACTTTCCACGTGTCACTGTTTCATCCTTTTTCCCTGAAATTGATAGCCAAGAAACTACAGTCTGTGTAATTACAACCACTTTTTACGGCACTCCAATCTGATGCCCAGAGAGAGAGTTATTGAACTTTTCCCACGATCACCTCTTTGAGATGCAATTCAGGAGCCTGAAAAAGCACTACCTTCCACAGATCCTATCTCCAAAAATATTGCGAACCAAGCTCTGAAATTTTTTGATGAATTTCCTAAAGATTTCAGCTTCGCACCATATGATTTTCAGATTTTGAACCTTCATATAAAAATATTTATAGCGAAAATTCCACGATGACCTGTTTAGGATCTTGAAACAATACCTAACTTTCACAGATGATATCTCCTAACATATTGCGAACCAAGCTCTAAAATTTTTAGAAAATCTTCCTCAGGACTTCAGCTTCGTACCCTAAAACTTTCATCTTCTGAAACTTCTTAGAAAAAAATTTATAGCGAAAATGCCACGATGACCTGTTTGGAGCAGTGAAACCCTAGAATCCAAAACTCTGATACCAAATGTTGTGTAACCAGCTCCAAAAATAGAAGAAAAAAGATATCAACGCCTTAGAAATAAGCCACTTCAAGGGGAAAACCTCCAATACATTACATAAATGAAAAATTATTGGATGATACAATTTACAAAACCTCCTTTCTATATATAGGAGTCCATGGGGCAATAATGTCATCCTAGTGGGCCACAATGTAATCCTAGCCGACCTAACAATAATAATTTAAGGGCACAATAATAAAAAAATGGGGGTTACAAGGGTACAATAATAACAATAAGGGGGTTACACTAACAACAATAAGGGACTTAACATTGGCACTAGGCCAACCATTTCCATGATCTACAACGCGGTCCCTCTCTTAGACTGTGTTATTTTCAGTGTGTATCTGTAGTGAAGGTTTGCAACCTTGTTTGGAGGGTCAGATCCTCAATGTTAGGATCAAAATTTCACTTGGAAGATCCATTGGATGAGGTCTATTCAGCTTGTGTATCATCTATAGCCATCTCCATCCAGTTCTTGAGTTGCAACTGCTACTCCGACATTTTTACCATTTTGTATATTTCAGCCAATTCTTCTAGGATTTACTTGATATTGTTTTTCAAGGGTTAGAGCTTTGCTCCCCATATTATTTGAGCCATACATTGCCATATATTTGTATTGATATTATTTCTATAGCAGTGCCTCCTATAAACTGTGTAGTCATAGCCTTGGGCTTTCTATATGTAGAAATGTTCTTCATTTTCTTGTACATGTTCTATTGAGGCTTGTACTGCCTGGCTTGAGTGATCATTACCTCAAGGATTTGTATAAATTTGCTGCTATAAGATTAATTTTATGGATATTTGGATCTTCTCATGATTTTTATATTGATATAATGTTGCTGCTCCAATATGTTTTTTACATTGCTGCATTTCCAACTCTAGAATATCTTAAGATATTCTTATTGTTGTATGAATCCCTTATTTTGGGATAGTACATCTCCATTGTTTCTCCATAATAAATAGGCCCTAGAGCCTCATTGTTACACATTTTAGAGGTTTGTAGCCACCACATCTCTTCTCAGAGATTCGCTACCAGCACCCTAGCTATTTTATTTCCATCATGTTTGTAAGCATATTTCTGTGATTTTCATATTAATGAAATGAAGCCTTATTTCCATTGTATTTCTATGTTTATGGTTATTTCTGTATTTTTTTGCATTCCTGCATAAATCTAGATCAGTGGTATTAGAGTGGTATGATTTTTCTCAATCCTTCTTTCCATGTCCCCAATGAGATCAGGGTATAAGGATTTAGGGATCGATTTGGTGGAACCTTTGCAAGATCATCCTCGCAAACCCCAATGGATGCCCATAGGGGACGAAAAGAAAGATGAGGGAGAAGGAGATCCTATCAAAATATTTCTCGAGGAGGCCCTCGAAAAACAAAGGAACGCGATGATGGATAACTTTGCCCAGATCCTTCAACGACTGCCCACCGACGGCGCATCTGCATCTAGCAGCCACTCTAGAGGTGCGGCTCCCTTTAAGGTACAGGTAAACTTTGACATTCCCATATTTGAGGGTCAAATAGATGCAGATGATGTAGATAGATGGTTGAATCTATTAGAAATTTATTTCTCGTTTCATGACTTTTCCGACCGGGAGAAGATTATTTTTGAACTCCTCAAAGCTACCCCCCATGTCAAGGACTGGTGGGAAACCTACTGTGAGAAAAAGGATGAGACAAAACCCTTTCTATTCTCAGTCGTACCCACTTGGAATTGTTTCCGAGATGCCATCAAGGAACAATACTATCCCGTGGGGAGCTATGAGGACAAGTATGTACAATGAACCACGTTGTGGCAACAAAGGGATCAAGATGTGCATGAGCTAACGAAATTGTTCCATACCTTGCGCATAAATTTGGGTATCAAATATTCAGAGAAAAATTTGGTGCTAAGGTATCGCGGTTGTCTTGACAGATACGTTTAGGAGGAAATGGATTTCCTTGACATCTCCTTGCTTGGTACGACATACCGGTATGCTGCCAAGATTGAGCAGAAATTCAAACAGAAGAAGAGAGACTTTGGATCTACAAATCAAAAGCAAGGGAAAGGTACCCCAAAATCGCAGAACAAAGGAAAAATCCAAGGCATGGTGTCCCAAGACAACCTGCCAAAGACATAAGAAAATAAGAACACCGTGAAGCTAAATAAGGACACGGGAAAGTGGTGTGAGTTCCATAAGAGCTCCACTCATAGCACAAGTGAGTGTCGAGCCAAGCAGTCGTTGGTGGCCAAGATGAGGGCCTCTGAATCAGATGCATGCTCTGACTCTGAATTAGAACCTGGCAAGGTGAATGAAAAAGGGAAGTAAATTATTGACGTGGATCCCAATGCCACTGTTTCCACTACAAAGATCTAGAAGGAGGAAACAAAAGATCCATAGGAGGCAAAGTGTCTCTTCCACTCCAAGATGTGGGTAAAGGGTTCCCCACTATGGTTCATTGTTGATAGTGGGAGCCAAAAGAACCTCATTTCAGCAGATGTCATGAAGTGGTTGGGCTTGTCGACCACAATGCACCCACAACCATACACCATCGGGTGGCTTCACCAAGGACGGGATCTCTGTGTTAGCCAGCAGTGCCGCCTTCCCTATAGCATCAAGCCCTTCACGGATGAGGTATTGTGTGACATTGCTCCTATTGATGTTTCTGATGTATTATTAGGCCAACCATACTTGTGGATGCGCATGCTGTGTGAGTCTTGGCCTCCCGTTATTATTATTACTTTGGGAAATAAATTGTACAAAATACCAGAGGTACCACTGCCTCCCACTATCTCTTTGGTTACTGCAAAATAGTGCAGTAAGCTTATTTCCCAAACCAGGAAATTTGTTTTCCTGATGATCCGACCCTAGGGCAAGAACAAGACTGTGGCCATGAAATCTATACATGGCTCCTCTGCACGACAACAACAAATGGACAAGGTTGTGGAGGAGTACAAGGACATCTTCACCTCACCCACAGGGGTGCCTCTACACTGTCAGGTCAAGCACCCCATTAACCTGACCCCAGGTGCGTCGCTACCCAATGGACCGATATATAGGTGCTTTGCTGTGGAGAATGATGAAATCAAGAGGAAGATTCAGGAGTTGCTGCAGAAAGGTCACATCTGGCCAAGTTCATCGCCCTGTGGGATCCCAATCGTGTTGGTACAGAAGAAGGATGGGACTTGGAGACTCTGTATTGATTATCGGGCACTGAACAAGATCATTGTTTAGAATAGGTACCTGATCCCACGGATTGATGACCTTCTAGACCAACTCAAAGGGGAAAAATATTTCAGCAAGATCGACTTGAAGTCTGGGTATCACTAGGTACCAATCGAACCCTTTGATGTGTGGAAGACTGCCTTTAAAGCCAAGGAGGGCCTTTTTGAATGGCTCGTCATTCCTTTCGGATTAAAAAATGATCTCGCAACCTTCATGAGGTTGATGGATGACTTCTTGTGTCCATTCACCAACTCATTTGTAGTGGTATACTTGGATGACATTCGGATCTTTATCTAGACTTGGGAAGAGCACCTCCACCACATCCAAGAAGTCCTCCAAACACTGCAACAACACAAGTTGTGTGCTAATTTGGAGAAGTGCACTTTTGGCATGAACCAGGTTCAATATCTGGGATACATTATTGATGAAAGGGGGGTGCATGTGGATCCAGCCAAGTTCCAAGTCATTTGGGATTGGCTAGCCCCAACCACCCTAACAGAGCTTCAAAGATTTCTGGGTCTTGCTAATTTCTACCGCAGGTTTGTGTTGGGATTCTCTCATATCACTTGGCCCTTGAGTCAAGTCACCAAGGGAGGAGAAAAAGCAAAATTCTGTTGGTTGGAATCTCAACAGAAGGCATTCGTAGAATTGAAACATTGCCTTTGTTTTTCCCCAGTGCTCACATTACCAGACTTGTAACAACCATTTGAGATCGAGACAGATGCCTCTGACTATGCTATTAGGGCAGTTCTTACTTAATAGGGGCATCCTGTGGCATATCACAGTGAGACATTATCCGACACAGTTCGAAAGTATCCCTCTTATGACAAAGAAATTTATTCCATTTGTGCAGGCTTGTCGACAATGGAAGCATTACATTCTGGGGCAGGAGACAATCATCCACATAGACCATCCACCCCTACAGTTCATACAGATATAAGGGAAGTTGTAGAACGATTGCCATCAGAATTGGTCCACATATCTACAACAATTTCATTTGAACATCAAGTACAAGAAGGGTAGCACCAATAATGTTGTAGACTGCCTCAGCCGACCACTGATCGTGGCCATAACCACTGTTCTCAACTCTTGTGCGCATGAGACTTTTGACTGGCCGCTTCTCTATAAGAGAATCCAGAATTCAACTACACATACAAGGCACTCTTGGGTGGTATGCAAGTTCCAAATTTTCACCTCCAAGATGCACTATTATGTCACCTGGGAAACCTTTGTGTTCCTTCAAGTGAGCATGCCAAGATGATATGGGAAGTGCACTACAGTCGAGTCATTGGGCATTTTGGGGTTGAGAAAACAGTGGCAGTACTACAAAAGTATTTCTATTGGCCGAACCTTCGACAGGATGTCGGGAAGTACATTAGATCTTGCACTGCTTGCGCCATTGCCAAACCGACCATCAAGAAGCAAGGGCTCTATACTCCGCTACCTACCCCTAATCTATCTTGGGAATCCATCTCCATGGATTACATGTCAGGCCTTCCTTCTACTAGGCATGGAAATGACTATGTTTTCTTGGTCGTCGACAGATTCTCAAAGATGGCCATTATGGCGTCCAGCAAGAAGAATATCACAGCAGAAGCCACTGCTAAACTCTTCTTTGAACGAGTGTGGGTGCACTTTGGGATCCCACAGTCTATCATATCATATCGCGACAGCAGGTTCCTCAGCAAATTTTGGTCCAGCCTCTGGTCAATGTTGGACACCAAGCTCACTAAGTCCACAGCTTTCCATCCCCAAACTTATGTCCAGACAGAGGTTGTCAACAAGATGATTGTACACGTTTTGCACATGTAAAATTCAAAGAATACATGAATATGGGATGAGAGCCTTCCCTATGTACAACACAGTTATAACCGGGCTCTCCATAGCTCAACCGGCCACAACCCCTTTCAGGTGGGCTTGGGATTCTAGCCACTATGTCCCATTGACGTAGCCATGCCATTTGTAGCTACTCAGGTCGATTTGGCTCATGTCCAGTCTGAAGCTGACAAAGCAAAAAAATTCATCAAGCACATTCAACACATCTTCCAATAGGTTCATGACATATTGGACAAATCTAATGCTAAGTACACGCAACGACATGATCAACAGCGGGTGCCACACAACTTCTAGGTGGGCGAAAAAGTGTGGCTACATTTGCAAAAGGAGCGCCTCACTGGACCCCACCGCAAGATTCACCCACTCTGATATTGGCCGTACAACATCACCAAGGCTATAGGGAACAATGCCTTCGAGCTCAGTATTCCACCATTCCTTGGTCTACACCCAGTATTCAATGTAGAATGCCTTCATCCCTACTTCCCACCTCTATTGGACACCTCTGACATTGCAGAAGAGCTCACACCAAAAGAGTTAAACCCAAATTGCATGGAATAGGCCACCACAGAATATATCATGGACATGGAAATAAAAAACACTTGCCGATATAAGATCCAACTATATCAGGTTTTCAAAGCTGGCCAACTCCTGCACCAAGGCAAGTGGTTCACCATGGACCAAGTTCAACAGAAGTTTCCTCATCTCATGGAGGAACTCAATGCAATGGGGACTATTTCTTCCTAAGAGGGGAGGAATGATCCAGGTGGATATTGGTGGCAACCCACCTATTCCACTTGGGCCCCCACCATTGTCTCTTTCAGTTTTTTTCACAACTTACTATTTTTAGTAGTTTTTCAGGTCCTAAAATTCCGGGGCCGTTTTGAGGCCCCAAACGGAGATAGTATGCTGAAGTTACGTCCACGGGAAGTTGAAACACCAATTTACCCAAATGGGGCCCATAGTTTTGGCGCTTCATCTCCTAGGGTTAGTTTTTTGGACGTTTAGAGTTCTCCATTATTTCTCCATAATAAATAGGCCCTAGAGCCTCATTGTATCACAATTTAGAGGTCTGTAGCCACCACATCTCTTCTTAAAGATTCGATACTAGCACCTTAGCTATTTTATTTCCATCATGTTTGTAAGCATATTTCTATGATTTTATATTAATGAAATGAAGCCTTATTTCCGCTGTATTTCTATGTTTATGGTTATTTCTATATTCTGTTGCGTTCCTACATAAATCTAGATCACTCATGAAAATGTTTATGGCAACATTAGAAGGTAAGGAAAGAGAATGGTATGAATGGTTAAAGCCTGGTAGTTTGTTTTCATTAAAATATATTCACAAGATATTTTGTGAGAATTATAAAGAAAATTATCCATCTCTATCATTAGCTGAAAATTGTTGTGATCAATCCAAAGACCTCATACAATACCTTGTAAACATTGATGAAGATTTAGGAAATTGACATCTTGAAGATATATTAGAAGCCATTTATCAATTTCATTCTCAAGATAGCTATCAGGACAGCCTAGAAGAGTTGGTTGAGGAAGAAATCAATCAAGGAATAGAAGGAAACCCACAAGATCTCTCTAAAATCACAAGTGATTATTTACCATCTCTTCTAGGTGAGGCTCAAGACAACATTCAGGCCCAAAATCAACCTTCACAAGAGAAAGATAATTGTTATACATCTATCCAAAAAAATAGAAAAATGCCTCCTCTTTTGACTGAAGAGGAAATCAATCAGATCATAAACATGCAACCAACCTCTAAACCTTCATGTGAACAAAACATTTATGTTCTTTCTCCTACTAATCCCATCTACCATAAATCAAAAAGTGAACTTGTAGATCAACTCAAAGAAAAACAAATTGACAATCCAATATGGTTAATTGGTGATGTTACTTATGTTGATAATTTTCCAAAGTTTGATTAGTCTGATGATGATGTCCTCCAAACAGAAACTAACCATGCAGAGAAATCAACAATTGATTTGTGGGATGAAGTTCACTATCATCAGCTTGAAAAAAGTAAGCAGCCAATACAAGTCACCTATGACACTGATGAGGAAAGCCTTGAGAGTTTACAATTAAGTGAGGATTCTCTCACTCTTTGCTCTGTTTCACTTCAATCCATCATAGATAACTTTCATGTAATTTGTTGGCTCGAGGGGCCCTAACCCAGGTTCAGATGTTCAAGGTTTTCCAACAAACCCCTATACTACTGGCCCTTTCGGTAGTGACATGCTTGCGCAGGCCAAAGTCTCACCCGAAGTAGTATGGGTGGGTGCTGGAACTAGGTTTCCGCATCCTGGGAGAGGGTAGGTAAGTCAAGCCAAGTTGCATCCAGTCTTATAGCAACTCAATCTTGTATTACAGAGCCTAGATCTACAGATTCCTTTCGCATCCACGAGCTTAATCACAATGATACTCACAGTAATGAACTTATATAAATATAACACAACTATTCCAAATCTTCTTGCAGAAAATGTAACAGAACAGTCCCAGATCGCAGCATAAACAAGTAACACAAGTATATTTGTAGCTTAAATCAATACCACATCAACATATATTAATCAAACAAGCATCACAAAGTAATTAAAATTCAGATATCCAACAATACTTCCACATTCATTAATCCTTCAGATCCACTTACAATCACTACAAGGAAAAGACCCTCTAACGGAGGTTATAAAGGAGGTTTTTAGTGTTATAAAATTGTCCAAAATTGTCAAGAAAACATATGCTACCACATTTGTTTATGGTAACATAGGTTTTGGCGGAGATTTTAATGGAAATTCAAAACAACTAAAAAAAAATGGGCGGCCGGAGGTTATTACGGATGTTTTTTCATTGGTGCTCTTATCAGGTCTTAACGCATCGGTGCATATCGGTAGACAACGCACCGAGGTGGTCGAAGGAGAATGCACCGGGCTATTAAGGAAAACAACAGCACCAGGCCTGGTGTTGGTGATACAACGCATGGGGCCATTCTAATTGGTCTTGGGATTTGATAGGTGCCCATAGGTCGTATAAGCACACTAGTGCATGTATCTTTATGAGGCACCGGTGCTCTGTATCATAGAAAGGAACCGAGATTTATAATTGGTATCGGTATTCGTGTGATACACATGGCATCTACAAATGCACCAGTGCTTATAGATACATAAACACCCCGGTGCACAGTATCACAAAAATGCAATGATATTTATAACTGGAATCAGTATTAGTGCGGTGCCCATAGAATCATAAACTCACTGGTGTGTATAGACACATAAACGCACTGGTTTTCATTTTGTTTTTTTTATAAACATCCACCTCTGACAGTCCAATTATTATGATTGTTTTAAATTCATATTTCATCAAAAGTCGACACATCTTATAACAATATTCATATTAATTATATTTTTATTAATGCATTTGAATGTGCTGTTTGGATTAATTTGTTATATCATATCAGAATTGTTGTGTTTTTTTTAAATTCATTATTCATCAAAAGTTGACACATATATATAAAATCTTATAAAAATATTCATATGAATTAATTTTTTATTAGTGCATTTGAGAATGACAATGGAGAACGCAATAGAATAAATTAAAACATATTTTATGATTATATATATATATATATAAGACAGTCTTTATCATACAAAATGGGACAATTATTCGTATCCCTTTGTCTTTCAATTGGGACACTATGTCCATTACATTAAACAAAATGTCTGATTTCACAGACATATTTCAAAAAATAAAACGCCTTGCTTTGATATCCAAATTACATAGTGACCATCATCTTTGCTTGAACTGCTGTCACTTCTAGAGCTACTTCCATGACTTGGGTTATTTTCAGGAATGTTGTGTTCACGACGTTGATTGTTTCTTCTTCTTCACTTTCCATCTACAAACATAAAAATAAACTAAAATGAGTGTATATAAATTGGTGAGAATAATGAAAATTACAATATCAAATAATATACATCAATGTAAATCGAAAAGAAAAATGATGTACCATAGCAACAATTGACTCATAAACTATACACATTCTTTCAAAACCATGTACCATGCCATCTTTCAAAATTTCATCTATTGGCGCAGTTCCGTACTTTGTTTACTGCAAGTTTTATACCTCATAACAAATCATATATTTAGTATAAAAGATGTTTTTGTTCTATTAATTATAGACAGAGTTAATTAAAACAAGATTGATAGATGCTTACAAATTCCACAATTTAATTATGATATGCCAACATATACTCACAACCCATATTTAACCCAATTTTGATCAATTCTTCTAATGGTTCTTCTTTGTATGTTAGCACCTGTTTGAACACATTTAATGATGATTTTTGTAAAACAACTTAAAAAATACAAAAATTAAATCTAGTTAATTTGTTATAAGTAACAATTACTCACAAACTTAGAGATCAACCATTTTCTTCCTTGTCGTCCTGTTTTATGTGCTGAATGGGTTCCATTTTCTTTTCTTTTTTGCAAGAAAATTCTTGAAAATTAATATTTAATGCTAAATTGTTTATTTATTGCACCTAATGATTGAAAAATTCAATGATTACATATTACATTTAAAGCACGTTGTTGTATTCATTCCACTAGATTCCTCAAACTTTTGTAAAAATTCCCCCCCCTTTCGTTAACTTCTAGCACCACTCCAGATGAGCCACGGAGCAATTCTTTTTCATTTGCATGTTCTATTTTTTTTATTTTCTTAGAACAACATTCCTTTTCTGAGTTGTTGGTCCGTGTAGAACATTAAATAGATGTGAAATAGTAGATTTTTTGACACATGTTATCTAATAATTTTAAGTATAATATTAATGATAATTAAAAAAAGACACTCATATTGGATTGATAGTATTGTTTCATTCACCTGATTCATATTTTTGCAATTTTTCCATTAAAAGTTTACGCTCTTCTGGTCGTAGATCAGAAATAATCATATCGAGCTTCATCATTTTGTGGCTTTGCATGATACACAGTAAACAACACATATTATTTAAAGTTACATATAGTTCAAAACAATATTTTTTATAAAGAATTTACAAAGAACTTGCCTTTTGTGCTTTTCTTGATGTGTTAACAGTATTTTTGTTACTTGATATCTTGTCAGTCATTTCTTTATCATTCTGAAACCTATAGCATATCATTCATTAATATATTTATAAATAAATTCTCAATTTTTCAGGTAGAAAATAAATCTCGAGACACCGGTGCGCCTTTCATGAAATCCGCACTGCCACCGGTGCGTGGATATATTAACAATGAACTGCAAAATAGTATAATACACCGTACGGTGCATTTCGTATTATAAACACACCACAAAAATAGTGTAATAGACCTAACGGTGTGTGGGGTATTATAAACGCACCGCAAAAACGGTGTAATACAACGTACGGTGCTTTCCTAGTTAAAGAGAGCATCGGTGCCCTATTTTAGATTTGGCGCATGGATTTAAAAAATGTTTTCAATTTTTTACGACACAAAACTTGCGCATTGTGCAGTAATAATACAGATCACTAGTGCGGTGGCATACGCAGGGCGCACTAATAAAGAAAAATCCATTTTTTCAAAAATTCACGCAATGGCCAAATGGATTGGGATCCGACTATGCAAGTCATCCTGTGGGTTGGACGTCAATCTAAAATGAAAAACCCTAATTCTGAAATCAAAGAAATAGGGAAAAGAAAGGGAAAAAAAAAATGAAGGGTTCATGGTAAAAATGGATAAAACCGCAGGAAAAAATAAAAAACTGTAGAAAAAAGTAAAAAAAAAGAATTAAATTTAATCACGAAATGGTTTGAAATTCTATGATAAAGGGCTTGAATCACCAGAGTTTTGGTTTCTGATTGTTTGAATGCTTCTGTTCGAACGTATTTCTCCATCCACAGTGCCCTCATGCTCTCTTGCTCCAAGTCTGTCTCTTGCAAAAATCTGGCTGAAATTTTTTAGCAAAAATAGTGAAATAATGAAAAGTGTTTAGTATTTAAAGAGTTATTTTATCAAATTAGATTTTCGAAAATATTTTTCCACCCATTTTTCAAATTGCCACTTTTTTTTTAACTTAAACAAAGTAGAGTTGCGTTTTTCTTATTTGTGTTTATTCGTTTCTGGTGCGCGGAAATGTGATGCACCGGTGCATTGTATTAATACGACGCACCGGGGCCTATTAGGATGATAAGCGCACTGAACTTTTTAGAGTTTTTTTTTTGTATGTAAGATCATAATAAAATAATGATAATTATAAAGTACATGAATTTATTTTCATTATTTTCTAAATTTTATGTTACAAAAATTCGTATTATTCTAGATTTGTTATTTTACTATAATTTCCGAATTTACAAATTTAAATATTTTAATAAAATCATTTCATATTAATGCAATTAAAATTTTCACATTAATACAATTAAAATTTTACAAATTAAAATTTTACATACAATTACATTAATTAAAATTAAAATAAGAATTAGAATTAAAATTACAATTACAATTTTACATTAATTTCACATACATGATTACAATTACAATTTTAATTTTACGTACAATTACATTTTAAATTTTACATATAATTACATTTACAATTAAAATTACAATTTTACAAATATTTTATAGACAATTCAATTAAAATTACAGTTACAAATACAATTACATTTACAATTTTACATAGAATTACATTTACAATTACAATTACAATTTTACAAATATTTTACATACAATTCAATGAAAATTACAATTACAAATACAATTACAATTTGTGAAATTTAAGCCAGAATATGTCAGAAATCCGTGAAGAAATGATAAGACAAGGGTATGGTGAGTCAGTTAGAGGTCAGATTCAAAGTACTTACCCACCTCATATCCATCATCATCATGATAGGGGCATCATTCAGTCATAAGGTGAGATTTCAAATTAAAAAAAAAGATTCCCTAATTCGGTCATTCTAAATTTCATTGGCCTCCACACAACTGTCTTAGCTCTGAAGCAGTCAAGCTAAGCCTGTGGTTGTTCTATACCAAGGATATCTCCACAATAATCAAGCTAGGCTATTCCATATTATCAAGCGAGGCTGTTCATTTATTTCAAGCGAGGTTGTTTTACAGATTCAAGACAAGCTGACAGGTTTTTCTAAGAAGCATGGCAGAGGAGAAGAAAGTCCACAGAGGGGGACATCGTTTAAGATATGAGCCTAAAAATTTGAAGTCTATAATTAAATATCAAACAGTGATGGAGGCTTTTAGCAAAGCAGGTTGTCTCAGGTTTTATGAAAAGTTGCAAGGTCGCCACACACAGATTTCTAAACAGTTTTCCTTACACTAGTTCACTAGAACAACTACTAAAATTTGGATGTTAAATGTACCAGTCACACCTGAGATTATTGCTTATGTGACAGAAATACCAAGGGGGAAGGAGACTTGGTTTAAAGGTTTTAAGTTGGACATGGAACCATGCAAGGAATTCATGAAACCTGAATATGCATATATGGACCTGAATAACGCAATACCTAGAAGCTGTATCAAAGACATCTATGAAAAGCTTTTGTTCAATATTCAAAGATACTTTACATGTGAATGTAGGTACCATAAAGTTTATACTTATCATTTCAAGCTGCTTCTGCATTTCACAGGTATGATATCACTGTATTTTCCCTTTTACATGCATAGGAGCCTTGCCAAAATGGCTGATAAAGTACATGCCAAATCTAATGGCTGTGAAACATCTTTGTTTCACCATGGTTTGATAAATTTATTGGTTTTGAGTGAGCTTCAGAAAATAAGCGGGGATTGGTCTTCATTTTTTTTTATGAATGGTTTTGAAATGGAATCCCTAACCCCAGCTAGAAACCGTAAAACAAAAGGTACTCCTTCACCACCAGTAGCAAAGTCAAGTCAGCCTGTGGTTGCAAGATCAAAGAGGTTTGTGAAATTGAAACCAAGGAAACAAGTTGAGAAAATAACAGAGAAGACACAAGTACATGTTGCAGCAACTCCATCACCTGCAAAATAGAGGTCAAAAGTTGTCAAAGAGGAAAAACAAAAACAAGTTACCAGTTAGCAGAAAATCAAGAGATTGACAAGAAGCCAAACAGTGGCATCAAAGGGAAAAATAGTTGTTTCAGGTACAGAGGATAGCCCAGTGATAAAATGAAATTTAGATGAAATCCTACATGTAATTGATATAGAAGAATCACCCATTGTGCAAGCTGATTTCATTGGAATAGATGAACATAAACAGAAAAAGGTTAAGTCAGCAAAGAAACTTGAATTTGAGGGTGAAAATGTAGCCTTTATCTTTCAAGCAAGAAAACCATTAACTAGGCATGCTAAGAAGCTCAAGGAAGGTAGCAAGGAGGTCCAAGAAACTATTGAAATAGTCAAAGTCCCTAAAGAAGTGGTTGACCTCTCATCACCAACAGTGGAGCATGCAGCCAGGAGAATAATGAAGGAAAAGGAATCTAAATTTGTCAGAGTAATCAACACTCACTTGAGAGAAAGTAATAGAAGACATAGAGATCAAGTGGTGAACTTGGAGCAGCAACTGAAATTGAATTAGGATGAGCTTAAAAAAACAAAGGTGCAGAGTGACAAATCATTAAAAGGTCAAAAGCTAAATCAAATGGAAAACTAAGAATGAGCCTCATGAAAATTGTGTTTTTAGTTCATATGATCTATTGTTTTGATGAAACCAGTGGTTTTCTGAGTTTTGGAACATTTTTGGTTTCAATTTTAAAGAAATCTGGAAAAAAATTCTCACTCAGCAATTTCGTAGTGCAAACAGTGTAAAAAGAGTGAAAAGTGCTATGAAACTGCTGAAAGTCATGAAGAAAAAACTCTGTTTTCTGGTTGAGCAGTCAACTTCCAAGGAGGTTTCTGAGAAACTGAAAACGAATTTGGGAAAACTGAAAGAGTTTTTTCTTCCTAACAGAACTAACTACAAAAACCTCTCTCAATGTATTCAAATTCATTAGGAGGTGTAATAAATTGATAAATTAAAATTCACTACGAAAAGCGCTACGAAACTGTGTTGTTTTCATAGTGCAGATTTGTTTTTGCTATTTTGGGTAGTTCGATGATGATTTTGTATAGCTGGAACTTATGGATGATTTTGAACATATTTTTTTTCAATTCCTGATAAAAAATGGCTTTGAATTCATGGGTTCATGGTGGTTAAAGTGTCCCAAGAACACAAAGAATCATAAGCCTAGAAAACATGGGATATTTCCTAGTTTGCAGAAGATCAACATTGGGGTCATAAAGTGCTGGAGCTAATCAGTTGGATTTGGCCTTATGGGAATATAGTTGGAAAATAATGTAATATATCCTAGATAAGGTTTTATTAGTAGAGTTAATTTGTTTGAGTCATGTTTTTAATAGGATTGTTCACTAGGTTTGCAGCTATCATTTTGTAATAAATACTATGTCACATGGTTATGCAAGGTGTCACAAAGTATAAATTCGATGTATCTAGATGAGGATAAGGTTATCCTATGTTGTAAATGATATATCCTATGTTGGAAAGGGAGATTGGGCCATCTACACCACAGTGCTTTGAGGATCATGCAGACGATTTCTACAGGTCTTCCAAAGGGAACTGTTGCGCAGATAGACACATGCAAGTGATGTACCATAGGGAAGTATACTAAATCCACTTTTCATGAGAAGGAGAACTGAGCAGCGAAAACTCTTCAGAGAGTTCACTCAGATGTGTGTGGACCATTCTCTACACCTTCCATAGAAAATCATAGGTATTATGTGATTTTTGTTGATGATTTTTCTAGAAAGTGTTGGATTTTCTTTCTGCGGAAGAAAGATCATATGTTCTCTGAGTTTTGTGAGTTCAAAGAACTGGTAGAGAAATATACAAGGAAGAAGGTGAAGGCTATAAGGAGCAACAATGGTTGTGAGTATATCTCTAATGAATTGAAGAACTTCTGCACCAAAGAAGGAGTTCAGAGAGAATTGATTGCACCTCATAACCCACAATAGAATGGGGTTGTAGAAATAAATAATAGAACAATTGTGGGAGCATCAAGAGCTATGTTACATGATGATGGCATACTTTTGCATATGTGGGCAGAGGCATGTAACGCATAGGTATTTGTGTAGAACCATAGTCCTCATTAGATACTTGGCATGAGTACACCAGAGGAGGCTTTTTCAAGTAAGAAACCTGATGTTTCATATTTTAAAAATTTTGGCTCATTTGTCTATTTCCATGTGACCAAAGATGCCAGGAAGAAGCTAGAACCAACAATAGAGTTTGTGATATTTGTGGGGTACACTGATACTCCTGACAACTATTAGGTGTATTTGTCGGCTAACATGATGAAATTTGTCAGAAGAGATGTTAAATTTTATGAGGAGAAATCCATGCGATTGTCCCTTGAGAGGGAGCTTGAATTGCATGAAGATGAGGAACTATTATCTCGAAAAGATGAACCTCATGATGTGGAGAAGATAAAAGAAGAGGATCATGGAGTGGAAAAAACCACTCATGCAGATCCATCCACCAAAAATGGTCGGAAGCGCACCAAAGAGGCTGATAGATTGATGCTAGATGCAAAAAAGCATGTAGGTGAACCTACATCATAGTGTAGGCTAGGAAGATCCCCATAAATTTATACTGGATACACGGCTCTTATGAAAAAGTGAATTGTGATAGAACCATCATATTTTGAGGAATCAATGTAGAAGCCAACATTTGTTGATGCTATGGTTGAGGAGTATGACTCCATTATCAAAAAACCTGCATGGGAAGTGGTCCCAAGACTAGTGGGGAAGTCTGTGGTTGGATTCAGGTGAATCTACAAGGTGAAGCAAGAAATATATGGGATTGTGGAGAAATAGAAGGCTAGATTTTTAGCTCGAGGATTCTCACAAGTAGAGGGGATTGACTTTAAGGATAGTTTTACACCGGTTGTAAGGTACTCATCGATTAGATTCATCCTTGAACTCTCAGCGCAAATGGGGTGGAAGATACATCAGATGGATGTAAAGACAACATTTGTCAATGGAGTTGTTACCACCAAAAAAAAAAAAAAAACTCTCAAAACACTGAATGTCAACTCTGTTTTTTATCATGGTCTCAAATAAGTCTGAAAGTTATATTAAGTTTGGGTTAAGGATAGGTCATAGTTTTTATAGTTTTAAAGATCATCATTTGATTTCAAATAAAGTCCTTCGAGGTCCATTCCATGATCAAATATTTACATTTTTCATTTAGAGGTCATTCCATTAAGTTTTGGGCTAAATTTCTACAATTAGCCAAGAATCCTCTGTTTCGTAGCGCCTCTAGTTAAAAAAAGATGTTTTGCACTATGAAATCATTGCTACTTTCATAACGCAAATTGCAAAAAATACACTGTGGCCGCTACGAAAGTGCGGTTTCTTAACCGTCATTTCAACTAAGCCAGAATCTGTCAAAAATCCATTAAGAAATGATAGGAAAAGGGTATGGTGAGTCAGTTAGAGGTCATATTCAAATTAATTACCCATCTCATATCCATCATCATCATGATAGGAGCATCATTAAGTCATAAGGTGAGATTTCAAATTTAAAAAGAAATCTTGCCTAATTCTATCATTCTAATTTTCATTAGCTTCCACACAATTGTCTCAGCTCTAAAGCAATCCAGATAAGCCTGTGGTTGTTCTATACCAAGGCTATATTCACAATAATCAAGTGAGGCTATTCCATATTATCAAGCGAGGTTGTTTTATAGATTCAAGAGAAGCTGACAGGTTTTTCTAAGAAGCATGGAAGAGGAGAAAAAAGTCCATAGAGGGAGACATTGTTTAAGATATGAGCCTAAAAATGTGAAGGCTATAATTGAAGATAAAATAGTGATGGAGGCTTTTAGCAAAGCAGGTTGTCTCAGGTTTTTTGAAAATCTGCAAGGTCGCCACACACATGTGTCTAAAGAGTTTTCCTTACACTTCAGTGGAACAACTACTAAAATTGGGATGTTAAATGTGCCAGTCACACCTGAAATTATTTATTTTGTGACAAAAATGCCAAGGGGGAAGGAGACTTGGTTTAAAGGTTTTATGTTAGACATGGAACCATGCAAGGAATTCATGAAACTTGAATATGCATATATGGACCTTAATAACGCAATACCTAGAAGCTATATCAAAGACAACTATGCAA
Organism: Pinus albicaulis; assembly: GCA_034641835.2. Taxonomy (NCBI): domain Eukaryota; kingdom Viridiplantae; phylum Streptophyta; class Pinopsida; order Pinales; family Pinaceae; genus Pinus; species Pinus albicaulis. The sequence continues at coordinate 285,732 of JAXQQM020062925.1, read as the reverse complement.
AGCTGTTGTTTTATATTCAAAGATACTTTACATGTGAAGGCAGGTACCATCAAGTTTATACTTATCATTTCAAGCTGCTTCTGCATTTCACAGGTATGATATCACTATATTTTCCCTTCTACTTGCATAGGAGCCTTGCCAAAATGGTTGATAAAGTACATGCCAAATCTGATGGATGTGAAGCATCTTTGTTTCACCATGGTTTGATAAATTTATTGGTTTTGAGTGAGCTTCAGAAAATAAGCAGGGATTGGTCTTCATTTTTTTTTATGAATGGTTTTGAAATGGAAACCCTAACCCCAGCTAGAAACTGTAAAACAAAAGGAACTCCTTCACCACCAGTAGTAGAGTCAAGTTAGCGTATGGTTGCAAGATCAATGAGGTTTGTAAAATTGAAACCAAGGAAAAGAGTTGAGAAAATAGCAGAGAAGACACAAGTACTTGTTGCAGCAAATCCATCATGTGCAAAATAGAGGTAAAAAGGTGTCAAAGAGGCAAAACAAAAACAAGTTTCCAGTTAGAAGAAAATGAAGAGATTGACAAGAAGCCAAACAATGGCATCAAAGGGAAAAACTGTTGTTCTAGGTATAGAGGACAGTCCAGTGATAAAAGGAAATTTAGATGACATTATACATGCAATTGATATAGAGGAATCACCCATTGTGCAAGATGATTTCATTTGAATAGATGAACATAAACAGAAAAAGGTTAAGTTAGCAAAGAAACTTGAATTTGAGGGTGAAAATGCAACATTTATCTTTCAAGCAAGAAAACCATTAACTAGGCATGCTAAGAAGCTCAAGGAAGGTAGCAAGGAGGTCCAAGAAACTATTTAAATAGTCAAAGTCCCTGAAGAAGTGGTTGACCTCTCATCACCAACAGTGGAGAATGCATCCAGTAGAATAATGAAGGAAAAGGAAGCTAAATTTGTCAGAGTAATCAACACTCACTTGAGAGCCAGTAATAGAATACTTAGAGAACAAGTGGTGAACTTGGAGCAGTAGATGAAATTGACTTAGGATGAGCCTAAAAAAACAAAGGTGTAGAATGACAAATCATTAAAAGGTAAAAAGCTAAATCAAATGGGAAACTAAGAATGAGCCTCATGAAAATTGTGTTTTTAGGTCATATGATCTATTGTTTTGATGAAACTAGTGGTTTTATGAGTTTTGGCACATTTTTTGTTTTAATTTTGAAGAAATTTGGAAACAACTTCACACTCATCATTTTCGTAGCAAAAATAGTGTAAAAAGAGTGAAAAGTGCTACAAAATTGCGGAAAGTCATGAAGAAAAAACTCAGTTTTCTGGTTTGAGTAGTCAACTTATAAGGAGGTTTCTGAGAAACTGAAAATGAATTTGGGAAAACTGAAAGTGGTTTTTCTTCCTAACAGAACTAGCTACAAAAACCTCTCTCAGTTTCTTAAAATTAATTAGGAGGTGTGAGAAATTGATAAATTACAATGTACTAGGAAAAGCGCTACGAAATTGTGTTGTTTTTGTAGCACAAATTTGTTTTTGCTATTTTGGACAGTTCGATGATGATTTTGTACAACTAGCACTTATGGATGATTTTGAACATATTTTTTTTCAATTCTTGATAGAAAATGGCTTCAAAGTCATGGGTTCATGGTGGTTTGTGGCTCCACTTGGGATAGTTTGCCCCTGTGGTACACAAAGAACTAGTAGTTCCAGTGCTGCTATCCATTGTTCTTGACCAAAACAGAAAAAATTTAAAATTTCCAAGCTTTCTCCTCAAGCTCTAATGGCTTTTACCTCTGGCTCAAGCTTGATGATCACTGCAGAAGAAACAAATTTTTACCTTCTGAAAAGATGCTCAGTCAACTTTGAGCTTATTCACATACTCCTACCTACCCTATCAGCTGCAATCTCCAGTTTAACTCAAACAACATGAAACTTCCAATGAAACTAGTAATTTATCTTATATATAATTTGAAACTCTTGACTTCAATTGAACCAAAAGTAAACATGATATTGGAATGAACAAGGCAACATAATATGCATCTGATCTTCATAATGAAAATATAACTGGAAATCTAGATTGTAGAACCTTTCCATGTAATCAACTATAGGATCAAAGAAGACATGATATATTTGATGTTTCTCATGATATTTTGAAGCTTTGGAAAACTCATCCATGTTTTGATCAACCACATAAAACTTCAGTTGTGTGCTCTCAAACTGCTTTTCAAACTGATTTTCAAAAACAATGTATTCTTGTTCAAACTCAAAGGAGAAAGGTGACAACAACACCCCCTCCTTGTGTTCTAGCATTAACAACTCTTGAAAAAACTGATCTTGATCATGAAGCCTATAAGGTTGAATTTGATCTTTTAAAACTTCAATATCTTTTTCATTATTCTCTGCAACTTCATCCACAAACTGAATATTATCTTCTGACTTGCACTCAAATGATTTTAGATTAGAAGACAAGGATAAAGAAAAAAATTCACCCACTTTTTCCATAGTGTGATCATTATTTTATCTAGGCTGATATAAGGAAAGACATGAAAAATCAACACTTTCCTTAACTTGAGGTTTGTATAAAATATCTTCCAGTATTTCCTCTTGTTGTTTGCAATGATTCTCATACTCGTGATGATCAAAAGACTGACAAGTCTGCTGCAACCTTTCATCGAACTCAGAGGATGTATCATAATTTTAATAAATAAACTCCTGTTGGGTTTTATTTTCATCTAAGAAAGAGGTTATCCTTTCTTATTGGTGATGAAATGAATTGTCATGAAGGGCTTCTAAAATTTCCTCATCCATGAACTCATCATCTTCATAAAAATTCTCCAAATATTCAATAAAACTCACACAGTGTTTACAGTAGTCTTTGACCAACAATAAGGCGGGATGAAACTTTTCATACATCTCATATAAAGAAACATGTAAATCAGCAAGAGAATATAATGGACCATTTGGCAAGCTTTCATACCAAGACCGTGTTTTTCCTTCCAAAGTGGCCATAAACATCTTCATGAGACAATCCTTAGGGAACTGAACCTTAAAATTGTGTACATGCATATGGAATCTAAACAAATGAAGATCAACATTGTCTTTCTTTTCATCTTTGAATATAGGAAGATTAGTTAACCATTTAACCTTTGGCATAGGATTTGGAAAACCAAGGATATGAGACCGATTCATAGGGGTCGTACCTGGCATGTATTCTTGCAATGGAACTCATTCTGAAACTTCATTAAGCTATTGATCTTCAAGCAATGGAGACACATTCCAATTGATTATTTGATGTGTGGAGTCGCCAAGGTCGATGCAGCCTCGAAAATCTTCCTGAGCTCCTGCTACCTTCAGAAGTTCAGCTTCAAAATCTCGGGAAAGTATAATCTTCAGACTCATGGCAGACGCACAAAAATGTTATCAAAAAATTAGACCTGATATGCTGCCAATAAATTTAATCTCATGTAACTATTTCAGACAAATCTTTTGGTTGAGGCTTAGCCTCCTCAACCTGAGAGGGCTCTCTCAAGGGTTTATTATTTTTTTATAAATACATAGATGGCTAACTCTATATGGGATAAAAGTAGATAAATGATACAAATTGGTTGTAAATCACATTAGAAAGTGTACTTATGGAGTCATAGAAAGTGTACTCAAAGTGGGCTTATGGAGTCATAACAACTTAAGCAAAACCAAAAAATCTACCTGGCATGTAGGTCAAGGCATATCAAAGTTCAAGTCAAGGAATACACATGTGAAACAGTAAAAGACATAGTCAGTTTGTCTATGAAGGAAGTCAGAGCTTCAATGATGAATTCTGAGTAACATAAGCAAACATCACTGCAATAGGATATTAAAAAGATGCTATCAGAACAAGAACATACAAGAACTCTTCATGAATCTTGAGTTGGCTAAGTAGAAAACTCTGTATTAAGCTGAAAACAGTCACTTACAATAGCCTTAGTCTTTTTTCTAAAAATGTCCAACCCTTAGCATTTCGACTTCTTCATCTTTTATAGATCATTTACACCATGGGATAACCTTATCCTCATATAGATACATCGAATTCCTACTTTGTGACACCTTTCATAACCATGTGACATAGTATTTATTAAAAAATGACAACTGCAAACCTAGTGAACAAATAGGACTCAAACTCTTTAACCATACTCATAACAACCTTATCTAAGCTAGATTACATTACTTTCCAACTGCATTCCCATAAGATCGAATCCAACTGATTAGCTACAACACTTTATGACCTCAATGTTGATCTCCTGCAAACTAGGAAATATCCCCTGTTTTCTAGGCTTAGGATTCTTTGTGTTTTTGGAGTCGCCAATGGTTATCACCAAAAAAAAAAAATTCTCAAAACATTGCATGTCAACTTTGTTTTTTATCATGGTCTCAAATATGTTTGAAAGTTATATTAAATTTTGGTTAAGGTTAGGTCATAGTTTTTATAGGTTTAAATATCATCATTTGATTTCAAATAAAGTCCTTAAAGGTCCATTCCATGATCAAATATTTACATTTTTCATTTAGAGGTCATTCCATTAATTTTTTGTCTAAATTTCTACAAATAGCCAAGAATCCTCTGTTTCGTAGTGCCGTTAGTTCAAAAAAGAGGTTTTTCACTACGAAAGTGCTGCTACTTTCGTAGTGCAAATTGTGAAAAATACACTGTGGGCACTACGAAAGCGGCGCGGTTTCTTAACCGTCATGTCAACTAAGCCAGAATCTGCTAGAAATCTGTTAAGAAATGATAGGACAAGGGCATGGTGAGTCAATTAGAGGTCATATTAAAAGTACTTATCCATCTCATATCCATGATCATCATGATAGGGGCATCATTCAGTCATAAGGTGAGATTTCAAATTTTTAAAAAAAATCTTGCCTAATTCAGTCATTCTAATTTTCATTGGCCTCCACACAATTGTCTCAGCTTTGAAGCAGTCAAGCTAAGCCTGTGGTTGTTCTACACCAAGGCTATATTCACAATAATCAAGCGAGTATGTTCCATATTATCAAGCGAGGTTGTTCATTTATTTCAAGCGAGGCTGTTTTACAGATTCAAGAGAAGCTGACAGGTTTTTCTAAGAAGCATGGCAGAGGAGAAGAAAGTCCACAAAGGGGGACATTGTTTAAGATATGAGCCTAAAAGTGTTAAGGCTATAATTGAAGATCAAACAGTGATGGAGGCTTTTAGCAAAGCAGGTTGTCTCAGGTTTTGTGAAAAGCTGCAAGGTCGCCACACACAGGTGTCTAAAGACTTTGCCTTACACTTCAGTGGAACAAATACTAAAATTGGGATGTTAAATGTGCCCTTCACACCTGATATTTTTGCTTCTGTGATAGTAATAGCAAGGGGACCAGAGACTTGGTTTAAAGGTTTTATGTTGGACATGGAACCATGCAAGGAATTCATGAAACCTGAATATGCAAATATGGACCTGAATAACGCAATACCTAGAAGTTGTATCAAAGACAACTATGCAAAGCTGCTATTCAATATTCAAATATACTTTACATGTGAAGGCAGGTACCATAAATTTTATACTTATAATTTCAAGCTGCTTTTTCATTTCACAGGTATGATATCACTAGATTTTCCCTTTTACTTACATAGGAGCCTTGCCAAAATGGTTGATAAAGTATAGGCCAAATATGATGGCTGTGAAACATATTTCTTTCACAATGGTTTGATAAAGTTATTAGTTTTGAGTGAGCTTTACAAAATCAGCAGGAATTGGTCTTCTTCTTTTTTATGAATGGTTTTGAAATGGAAACCCTAACCCCAGCTAGAAACCCTAAAACAAAAGGAAATCCTTCACATCCAGTAGCAGATTCAAGTCATCCTGTGGTTGCAAGATCAAAGAGGTTTGTGAAATTGAAACCAAGGAAACAAGTTGGGAAAATAGTAGAGAATACACAAGTACTTGTTGCAGCAACTTCATCACCTACAAAAAAAAGGTCAAAAGGTGTCAAAGAGGAAAAACAAAAACAAGTTGCCAGTCAACATAAAATCAAGAGATTGACAAGAAGCCAAACAATGGAATCAAAGGGAAAAATAGTTTTTTTAGGTACAAAGGACAACCCAGTGATAAAAGGAAATTTAGATGACATCCTACAAGCAATTGATATAGAGGAATCACCCATTGTGCAAGCTGATTTCATTGGAATAGATGAACATAAACAGAAAAAGTTTAATTCAGCAAAGAAAAGAGGTTTTTCTTCCCAACAGAACTAAATACACAAGCCTCTCTCAGTTTCTCCAAATTCATTAGGAGGTGTGAGAAATTGATAAATTAAAATGCGCTACGAAAAGCGCTACGAAATTGTGTTGTTTTCATAGCGCAGATTTGTTTTTTCTATTTTGGGCAGTTTGACGATGATTTTGTATAGCTGGCACTTATGGACAATTTTGAACATATGTTTTTTAAATTCATGACAGAAAATGGCTTTGAAGTCATGGGTTCATGGTGGTTAAAGTGTCCCAAGAACACAAAGAATCCCAAGCCTAGAAAACAGGGGATATTTCCTAGTTTGCAGGAGATCAGCATTGAGGTCATAAAGTGCTGGAGCTAATCAGTTGGATTCGACCTTATGGGAATACAGTTGGAAAATAATGTAATCTAGCTTAGATAAGGTTGTTATGAGTAGAGTTAATGAGTTTGAGTCCTATTTGTAATAGGATTGTTCACTAGGTTTGATATTGTCATTTTGTAATAAATACTATGTCACATGGTTATGCAAGGTGTCACAAAGTAGGAATTTGATGTATCTAGGTGAGGATAAGGTTTTCCTATGTTGTAAATGATATATAAAATATGAAGAAGTCGAAATGCTAAGGGTTGGACATTTTTAGCAAAAATACTGAGTTTATTGTAAGTGACTGTTTTCAGCTTAATATAGAGTTTTCTACTTAGCCAACTCAAGATTCATGAAGAGTTCTTGTATGTTCTTGTTCTGATAGCATCCTTTTAATATCCTATTGTAGTGGTGTTTTCTTATGTTACTCAGAATTCATCATTTATGCTCTGACTTCCTTCATAGACAAACTAACTGTGTGTTTTACTGTTTCACATTTGTATTCCTTGACTTGAACTCTGATATGCCTTGACTTCCATGCTAGGTAGATTGTTTGGTTTTGCTGAAGCTATTATGACTCCATAAGCCCAATGTAAACTTGCTAATGTGATTTACAACCAGTTTATATCATTTATATGTTTCTATACCATATTGAGTTAGCCATCTATGTATTTATCAAAAAATCATAAACCCTTGAGAGAGCCCTCTCAGGTTGATGAGGCTAAGCCTCAACCAAAATATTGGTCTAAAACAGTTACATGAGATTAACTTGATTGGAAGCCTATTAGGTATAATTTTGTGATAACAGAAGTTATTAAGGAAGAAGTGTACATTGAGCAACCAGAAGGTTTTGAGACCTTTGATAGGGAGTCACATGTGTGTAGACTCAAGAGACCATTGTATGGGTTGAAGCAAGCACCTCGTGCTTGGTATAACAAGATCAACAACTATTTCACCATGTTGGGCTTCACAAAGAGTGAAGCAGATGCGAACCTATATCATATTGTGGTTGATGGTAAGACTTTGAATATTTTACTTTATGTTGATGATCTTATACTGAAAGGTGATGAGTAGCTCATAACTTCTTGCAAAGATGATCTTGCAAGAGAGTTTGAGATGAAGGAAATGAGGCTCTTCTACTATTTCCTTGGCTTGGAAATATGGCAAAGAGATGGGGAGCTATTTGTATCTTAGGGAAAGTATGCCAAGGATATTTTGAGGAAGTTCCATATGGAGGGCAACAAACCCATGGAGAATCATCTTGCAAGAAACTGGAGGAAGGAGGATGCTACTTCAGGCAAGTTAGTGGATGCTAATGTTTACATGAAGCTTGTGGGTTCACTTATATATTTGGTGAGCACACGAGAAGACATATGATATGCAGTTAAACAACTTATTTAAGCTATGGTTAAGCCTACAAGATCTTTTGGAAGGTGGGGAAGCATGTGTTGTGATATCTTAGGGTCACTATAGAGTATGGATTATGGTACATATGGATAGAGGGGATGAATCTTCAAGGCTTCACTAATGCAGATTGGGTAGGTAGACCATCAGAAATGAAGAGCACATCAGGGGGAATATTTAGCATAGGATCATCATCAATTTCTAGGTACAACAGGAAGCAGAGATCAGTTGCAGTCAGTTCAGCTGAGGCAGAGTACATGGTAGCTAGTCAGGCTGCATGTGAGACCATCTGGATGAGGAAGATATTTGTTGGTTTATTTTTTCATCATATGGATCCGACAGTGATACATTGTGATAACCAAAGTTGCATAAAAATCTCAGTTAATCCAGTATTCCATGACAAATCCAAGCATATTGACATTCAATACCACCATCTCAAATATTGTGTTCGGAGGCACATTATGTTGTTTCAGTACATTCCCACAGAAGATCAAGATGCATATATCTTGACGAAGGCGCTTGTGAAGAAAAATTCGAATACCATAGAGGCAAGATCGAGGTAGCAAATAATCCCTTTCTTGTTGAGAGGGAGTTTTGAAATTAAATGAGAAAATGAAACCACATACTAGTGTGGGATTCCAGGTCACACATGAGTGAGGAATTCAGTCACAGATTAGTGCTAATGTGAGAGTCCAATTTTTAAATAAATTCGAAAATAAATTGTAATCTTATCTCATAAAAATTTTAATAGTTAACTAAGTGTGATAGAATTAGTTAGCTCAATAATTTTGAGTTGAGGGTCAAAGAATAGACATGTAGAGGGATTCTATTATTTAAAGGGTCCAACTACAATTGTAGCACTAGTGTGGTGTGAGTGCAATCAATTAACTCAAATTAATTAAGTTAAAATCAGTTTAACTAGTCTAACTGATTGATGAGATAGTGGAAGATCAAGTGAATTAAAATAGGTTTAATTCACAACTAGTGATATACCAAGTAACTGACGATTCACTATTAATAGTTGCATGCATGTCAATTCTGATGATGACCCAATTGAGACAAAGGTTAAAGGTAGGTAAACTATCAGTTTTATTATTAGTGAATTGCTCGAGCACAATTATAAATCTATAGGAATCCCATGATGGATTGCGCAGTCAAGGAAGGTTAGAATTTATATTTAATAGGAATTATTTTTCCTAGGGATTGTGTGATCAAGGAAAGTTGAAGGTGGGCATGAAATTGGCTATGTACTGGTCCAATTTTGCCTAGATTAGTGTGAGAAAATTGGTAGAGTCTATGATGTTCTTGTGAGCACACATGAATTGTATTGTCTCATGATTCCTTGGTTTATTATACAATAAAGTTGGAGGGGTTTTAAGTAGTTTATTTCCTGAGGAAAATCTTGTGTTGTGTGATTGATTTACTTATTTCTCTTACTTGCATGTGATTGAACGATCATGATTTATATTCCACAAATATTGTAGAAGGATTCAATATCTTGTTTTAGTACATTGCATGATCAGATTGAATCCATCGATGTAATTTCTACAAACCATTAAGTCTGTATCCCACAATGGCTCTATTCCCAGAATATTTCACCAGAGTACTGTTGTGTGCTTCAATTCTTTTTTTATTGCTACCATCAATCTTGAAACAAAATCCAACCACCCAAACAAGGAAATTTATATGATTTCCTACATCATAGCACATAAATTCCATCAAACTCATCATAATGGATTGTAATAAATTTTGATCATACCTCATTATAATTTAGTCCATGAAATGAAGCTCGTGTCTTTATTTTTCATCCTATAAATGAAACCAAATTTAGACCATAAACCAAATCCTCATAGATTAGAATATTGAATGAGATTCATAATTTAAAAGTTTAGGAATCAATGAAATATTGGCACTTATCTTGATCTTCTCTTTGCTTCTTCCTTTACACACACAAGATAGGTTGGAAAACATGGCAAGGATTCAATGGCCTTCTCTCTTCTTGTATACACACATGATCAATTTCCAAGCTCGAAAAGAACCTAGTGCCTTCTCTTCCCTTTGACCAGGTATATACACTAGATCAATTTCCAAGCCCGACAAACAGATAGTGCCTTCTCTTATATTTGACCATGAACCAGGCATTAGGGGAATTTTGAGGTCTAAAATGGGCTTCCTATGAAAAATGTACAACCAAAATAAACTTTATAAGAACCAATATGATTCAAGATGATGATGTCAACCATGGGGGATGATTCACCACTTTCTAAGTAAAAAGGTAAAAATATTAAAAAATAATAAAATAATACTACTTTTTCAACTCATATTTTCAACTTATCTCCCAAAGTTTTTACTCAAATTTCATGCGAGAGTACTCATTGGATGCAAAATTTAATTCCTTATCCAAGGAGTACCCATGTTGCATACTTTTGATGGACCCTCCTACGTGAAAAATGAGAAATACATGAAAAATCGTGATTGCAATCACATTTTTCATGTATTTCTCATTTTTCGTGTAGAAGGTGTTATGCCTCTGTAATTTAAGAAGATTGGTAAGAATAAAGTTGCAGAGACAACATTATGAACCACTTTGGGATTCTAGGATCTAGCCCTCTTGAATCCAGAGAGGGATCTCTCTATAAGTGCAAAGATTGATTTATCTTTAAGGTTTTTGGTACGATTTTAGGCTAGTTATTAAGAACAACGGTTTTTTGTTTGTTTGGATGGTTGAGCATCATTTTTAATTGAGTGGAAATTCCTAAAAATGAAATATTTTCAAAGGGGTGAAGGTGTGAATAATCAGAACAAGATTTAGCTGATAGGATAGATATGAAACAACACTTAATCCATTGGGCTATGGAGTCATTAAAGGGTTTAATTGTGCAGCAATTTCAATAGTAATCCAAGGGGCAAGTCATCTATATCAAAACATATTTTTAGATTAAATGATGGAATGGAACATTAAAAGTGTTGAGAAGGTGGAAAAAGTCAATAATTTCAACAAGGATTTATCAACTTTCCAAACAAGAAAATACTTTTAAGCAACTGTTTGAAACCAACCAAAGACATGGCTAACCTTAAACTTCTTTGGACAAGCTTGTATTAAAGCTAACTTATCAAACAAACAATCCAAAAATCCACATGACTACTTTCAGAAGGGATGAAAACAGATAAGAAAACAAAGGGCAGCTTAAGATCAAGCAAGATACATTAAAATCTAAACCTACTTTAGCATACTCTTAGGGAAACCTTCAAAACAACCTTTGGAGAAAGAAACTAGAAGACAGGGCAAACCATAAAATTTCCTAGTCCAACTCTACTCATAATATAATGAAAATATCATTCAAGAACTTCCTTTTAAGTTTTGCACATCAAGACAGGGACAAACCAACATTCCTTGATAATGTTTAAACTTAACTTAAGTCATTCTTAAAAACACAATCGGAGGAAAACATAAAGATAAAGCTTATTAGTCAGAGAAGGGTACTATAAACAGTAAATCCTAACTCTATGCTTGTTGTTCTTTATCAGAGAAAAGTGAAAAAAATGGCATACATGAAAGGAAATCAATAACACAGTAAGAACTACTTCACCAATGATATAGACCAGGATCCAAAAAATCAGCTTGTATATTGATGTCAATCCAGTTACATACTTCGAGTCGAGTGTTTTAGTACAACAATCATCTTCTCTTCTTAGCCTAACTTCTTTGATCACAAAACAGAGCTTCTAGAGCCTCTGAAAACTATTTACACGTAGAAAGTTTCAAGCACAAGTATTACATCGAAGTTCATCAACCAACCTATATCTCATCTTCTTCAGAAGTATTTATAGAAGAAATGAGGAGGTGGAATAAAATAAAAGATATCTAGTTCAATTAATACAAGTTAAATGCTTCTCGGCCTTTGAAGGACTCAAAGGAGAATTTTTCTGATATTTATTTGTATTAATTGGTTTTCATTAAATATTCAGGCTATTTGGTGGATTTTGTTGACTTTAAAGCTCTTTTAAGGAGGCTGGAAATAACTCTGGCTGTTTTTAACAAAATATCACTGACTAAGGCAATGAATCTACCTTCTTTGATTTCTTTGAGGCTTTAGGTGGCTTTTGGTAGCTGGAGAGGATTCAATTAGCCTCTGATGTGGCAATGGAGGTTTTTTCAGACTAACAGGTATCATTGTTTTTTCCTCAAACGTTGTTAATTTGCCTTAATCCTGTGTTTTAGGCTTAATTAGGCCTAATTTCTGTCTTCTGGTCTTCATATTGTCTTTAACTGTGTGGATTAGGCCTTTGATAGTCGAATTTATGCCTTGATCCCTCAGAACTGTGCTAAAACCTTTAATTCTTCATCTCTGCTGTGATTCCATACTTTGACACTGATACTCTTTGTATAATTAAGTTTCACTGTGTTTTTGTTGTTTTTGCAGGCGTGCAGAGGGCTTTACAACTTCACAAATGCTCATGAGGCATGGAGAAATCATCGTTGAACCCTGTAAATTTCCTTTTCATGTGAATAATTGGCTTAGGGATCGTCATTCCTGGCTATTCATTTATTTTTTTTAAATAACGGAAAAAACTTAAAAACCTGCAAAAAACAAAAAAAGTTATGAAAAATTCAGTGAATATAGGTTTAGACAGCTTCTGGGCATGAGATTAAATCGTGACCATTGGATGAAATCAACCAACGGTCGGGATTGTTTGCTGGGGTCAAAAAGGGGAGGCGGTTGGGTGAATGGGGGCTCAGATTAAGTCAAGACCATTGATTTGGGTTGATCAACGGCTGAGATCAATCGGGAGTTTTATAATGCGGAGGGGAAAAGTTATAGTGGAAAGGAGGAAAACATAGGAAAAAGGGAAAAAGTCTTTTCGGAAGTGAAAAATGGAGCTAAATGAAGTTTGGGGTCGTAGAGAGAATAAGAGTCATTGATCTAGGATGATCAACGGTTGGGATTCCTTGAACGAAGTGCTTGGGGGTTTGGATGATGGGCAAATGAATGGGGGGAAGGATTTAATCAGAACCGTCGATCTTCATAGATCAGCGGTGGAGAAGGATTGGTGAATTGTTCGGAGAGAAAAATCAAAGGGTGAAGACTTGGAGGTAAAACATAATCAGAGTCGTTGGATGGAAACAATGGACGACAGAGATTAAAAGGTGAAAAACTTAATGTGGTGGGGAAAGGTGGTTTTGGCTGAAAAAACCGCTGGTTTCACATTACTCCAAATTTGTTTTAGAATTTTTCCAAAACAACTCGATATGGGTCTGCACTTGACACGTGTCCTTTTAAAACCGCCCATATCGCGTAAATTTTTGGCATTAAATTTCAGGCTTGAAATCACACGATATGGAGTTTTAGCCATTGGATGAAAGGTGGAGAGATCCGACGGTGGGAATTAGAGCGCGATGGGGTAAGATGCGTGGGCGAAAAAGGTGGGCATGGTCAAGGGCGGTTTAGATCTGGACCATTTGATTTGGCGAATGGATGGTCGAGATCTGTCGATGGGGAAGGTAGGTCCCAAAGGAGTTGGGCCTATCGGGTTAAATCTAGACCATGGGATTTGAATGATGGATGGTCCAGATTACTTCTCGGGGAAACGAAAGCAATGTGAGACAGGGGGTTGGGCGGAGATTGGATGCAATAAGGACTCTTGATATGCAAAGATCAATGGTGGATATTTTACCGAAGAATTACACTATTGGGCTTTGTGAAATAACAAAGAAAGGTCGGGTTTGATTTGGACCGTAGGATCTATGAAATGGATGGTCCAGATTTGATCGCAGGATCAAAAATTGGCGGTGGCAAGGGATAAAGCAACAATGAAATGCACCGATGTGATTAAGCATGGGCTATTAGATCTAGGAGAGATCAATGGTGGGGATTCAATCGGCGAGTGCAATGGTAAGGGCTTTCGAGTGGAGCGAGATTAAATCTAAGCTGTCGGTTCTTGTGGATTCGACAGTTCAGATTAAATCGCGGGATCTCAAGTGGAGGAGGGAAAGAGAATGGACAAAAGGATTTTTGCGATGCGATGGAGTATCAACCATCAAATCAAAGGATGATCGATGGTCCAAATTAAATCAGAGATCACATCTGCAGGAGGTAGTATGAAGAATAGGCGCGATGCGATGAGCCAATGGCAGTTGATCTTGCACAAATCGACAACCCAGATTTGTTTTAAAGCATGTCGTCAGGTTTCATAAAAAACAAAGGAAAAAGGGTTTGAATATGTTTTTTTTAGTGTTTTAGCACCCGATTGTGGGGCTCTGGGTTATGTGAAGAAGGCGAAGGGATCGTGGTTTTTAAAAGAAAAGGGCCAATCGCAATCGAAGTTTTTCAAAAGTAAAAGGTAATAAGGAAAATAGAAAATCGCGATTGCGATTGTGCGATAGGGGCTTAACTGCGGGTTACAGCTCCGGTTTTATTGAGGAAAAAAGGAGTTGGGGCTAAGGCCAAATGGGCTTAAGGCCTTAGTGCAAAAATACTATTTTTTAGGATTTTTGAAGGATTTTTTGAGGATTTTCAGAGTTCTGATAAGGTTAGAAAAGGAGTTTTAAACCTTATCAAAGGGAATTTATGAAGGGAATGAAGGAAAATGAGGGAAATGGAGGGATTTTATGAAGAAAAAAGGGAATGAAAATGGTGTTATTAATGAATGGAAGGAGGAGTAAAATGAAGGGGAAAATGGGTTGTTTGAGTAGTCTTTCTCCTTACAATCAGGAAAATTTTCAGGACTATGATGGAAACAACAGTGAAGATTAACTAAAAGATTAGTCAACTTCAAAAGACTTTAAGAACTAACAATTTGGCATGAAATTGTTTCTTAAATCCTTCAAAAAGATCTAGCCACCATTTGATACGACAATTTTTTATAGGTGGCTAACAGCGGCTCCACATGGGGATGGCACCTTCTTGAATGTGTCAAGAACTTCAGACATTCCTCTCTGGAAGCTGATTAATGCCTCATCCATTGGGCTACAACTTTATTTACTTTGCTGATCTTCTTTTTCTCTAACAATGTTAGAAGCCATCAAAAACAATGGAATTCTATCAAAACAAGCTCTCTACCTACCCAATCCTAATGATCTAACATTTTTTCTTCTTTCAGAGTGCATTTGGATTGGAAAACTCTTTTTGCGAACATTTTATTCTTTTGAAAGCATAAAAATAGTCTATTTCTACCCTTATTTCTCCATGAACTCAGATTAAGCAGTTGAGTTCATAAGCTTCTCTACCTAACTACTATCTGTCAGGATTAGACTGTCTAATAGTATTTATTCTCTAAATTCTAATACAGAAATTTAAAAGCAGACAAGTAGGATTGAATAGTCTAACTTGCTGTTGGTCTATGGCATAAAGACAAGCTACACATAGACTAAAATTTGCTGAATAGTAAAGAAAAATGGTGAAGGCTTAAGATCTGAAAGTCTTAAGAACATCCTTCTCTTTTCTTCAGCTCTGTTTTTAGGTTTTTTTGATCTTTTTTTCTTTGTTATCTTGTTCAATTTTTGAGCATATTAGAACCAGTTTATTTCTATCTTTGGCTCAAGATTTAAATAGATTAGAGCCATGCATATTTTTGAAACTCATAGGTTCAGATTTTGAGCTTGTTGGAACCCTTTTTCTTCTATCCTAATCTTCCTAATTGGTAAGCCAAGATTAAACTGTTTGGAAAATCTATTTCACTAACCTATCAACAGTAAATTGAAAACTAATTAGTCATGATTCAGCTGTATCACTAACTAGGAGTGGCATTTGAGCTTGCACACTTTTAGATTTGTTTCTCTTTTGCTGTACCTTTCTTGTTTTTTACAATTTGCCCTCTTTTCTTCTGTATTGTTTTTGTCTTTTTTCATATTCTAACTTTGAATGCAGTGAAGGATATGATATTCACAATGAGAAAAAATAAAAATGCTTCTGTTAGCCCCCCTATGAAATCTTTGACAAGCAAATAGGGGGCTAAAATGTTTCTGAGCCTTCAAGGAATGCATTTCCCCTAAAAACACATCATCCTTGAAGCCTCTTTGTGTCTTTTCCCTTTGAAAAAATCCCCTCTGCTGTTTTCCCCTACAAAGCCTCTCTGTTTTTGACGAAATGCCCAAAGGCCCCTTTTTCCCTCCTATTTCCATCCCCCTAAGCCTTTGTTTCCATCCTCTTGCCTCTCCTTTCTAAATCCCCCTTTTACCCTTCAAATCCCCTTCAAATTCCGCCCATATCCCTTGTTTGGGCTAATTCACACTTTATCCCTCTATCGTTCCCCTTTCTAACCTTTAAATCACATTGAAATGGGCCCAAAACCCACTTTCTAACTTTGTAATAGGGCCTAGCCCCTTTTCCGCTAAACCTTAACCACTTACCCACGTAACCCTCGCCCAAGACCAAGCGCGAAATGCCTTGGGGGGCCGATCGCATGATCGCATAATCGCAAAAGCGCATGTTTAGGTGAAACGCTCCATCGTCCATCGCAAATATCTGCGATGTGATGGATCGCGTCACAAATATTTGTGATGTGATCGATCGTGCCATCGCATTCTCCCTCCGATCGCATCTTCCTTCCCATCACAAGTTTTCCCCATCGCAATATCGCAAGCACATATTTCTGTCGAACGCTCAGATCACCCATCGCAGATATTTGCGATCACACTAACCTTTCCCGCCACCACGTCACCCTCCACCTCCATTGGGCCCCACCTCGTATGATCGTTCCCTCGCGTTTCATTGCATTTCCTTCATCTCCTTTGTATTTCCTTCGTTAATCACACCTTTTCCATTTAATGAATCGCCCTCCGCCCCATCGCAACATCACAAGCGCAGATTTCCGTTTGGTGCCACTCCCCGCCATCACACTTTCCGCTCTTGCGATTTGCGATCTCCGTACCGGGTCCCACCTTCATGGCTCCACTTCATTTTTTTTCTCCGTTTCCCTGTGTTATTCACCCAAACATTTAATCTTTGGGTTTTTACACTATTAACCATTTCTTCCGCCGCTCTCCATTATTTTCATTGCTCTCAACTGCTCCACCGCCATTCCTCCTGCCTCTGCAACATTTCTCCACTACCACTGCCTCTGTTCACGACAAGTTTATTTTATTGAACAGATAGCACAGAGAGGCCATTACAGCCGCCAGCAAAGTAGCAGAGACGGTTTTTGAAGGGATTCAGGCCGGTTAATTGAAGGTTAACAATTATGATCCCGTGGTCAAAGAATCGAGGCACAGTTTGAATGCCTATGCACACTGTAAAGTCTAATCTGTGTTTAATACCAGTGGAGTACTCTTCTCCAGACAGGATGCCTTCCTACAAGAAATATCCATGCCTCCTTGAGCCCTGAGATGATTAATTACACTAACTGAAGCTCATTTAAGACAGTCAGGCAGCAGTATGGAGGTATGGAGCGGCCCTGCAAATTTTTCACCCAGGTCATTTATTCCAGAAGGCTAGCACGAAGTTCCTGACCACCATAAGAACTTAAAGAGCATATCAGAGGTCAACCTCGACCTGACAGAGGCCTCCAAACAGTCTACAGACTACAGCGCGATGCCATTAAGCATTATGGACGCGAACACTCCGTCGTTCTATCTTAATGAGATCAATTAAATGTCTATCTACCTCTGTTTCTCTCTTCTCCTATAAGAACTCCCGAGAACATAATGTAAAGGGGGTTGTTCAGTTGTTGGGAATTATTGATGTTAGAGGGATTCATTTTGACTGCTAGAATAGTCTTGGGAGGGAGTTACAGAGTAGTTTGTGTGTAATACGTTGGGAGGAGAAAGTCTGGACTCTAACAGTCATTGAGCTCAGTGTACATGACTGGTTTTGCATCAATTAATCAAAGCACATTTCATAGGATCCTGGTCTATTACTATTGGTGATGTTTTCCTCACTCTGTTAATTACATTTTTGATGCTGTTTCATGTTCTTCTGGTAGGCAACAGAAGTATAGCATAGGATTCACCCTTGTTAGGTGCCCTATGTTCCTTCTCTCCCTACCTTTAATGTTTTCTGCCTTATGTGTATCTGAGAGTGAATTCTTGTGGTTTAACTAGCGCAATGGATGTTATTTCCTGTTGGCTTATGTATGAACTCAGGGTTTGCTGCTTGGATGTTTCTTTGTGAAATTTATCCCTGTTTTTCCCTTGGAGTTGCTAAAGCAGACCTGGAGTTAAATGACCTCTGGTCCGATCTATAAGCAGCCCCTTTGTCCCTCTTTAAGAGCTGCCTTTGAGTATGTCCAAGCAAGTCTGGAGTTCAATGACCTCTGACCTGATCTATAGATAGAAATTGGGTGTCTTTCCTTCTACCACCTTCTTCCCTTAATGTTCCATCCCACCATCTAATCTAAAGATCCTTTAGTATTATATGACTTGCTCTTTGGAAGCCTTGGCTAGTGGACGCAAGTAATTTCCTTTCATGACTCCATAGCCCAATGGATGGAACTTTCTTGGCCTATCCTCTTTGCTGAAACAACCTGCTATTTTGTTCCTTTCCTTCCATTACTTTTTCCAGTCCATGATCCCTTAACCAACCCAGAAACCCTTCAACCAAATCATTTTAAAAGCCCCCTCTATGCTTCCTAACTAGCCTAACATCTTATTTTGAGCTTCAAAGATACATCATTCTTTTCTCTATTTGGAGAGATCCCTCTCCGGGTCTAGGAGGGCTAGATCCTAGGGCCCCAAAGCGGTTCTGATGTTGTCTCATCTTTTGGTCTTACCAATCTGGCCAAAACATGGGAACCCCAACATAATGGCGACTCCGCTGGGGACGAGACCAGTCAGCTTTGATTTGGTAAACCACTGCGGTGGGCAGTGAAATCTTAAATAAACCACCTGGCGACTCGACAATTCTTGAATGATAAAAGAATCCACTAGTGATCAGCAGGCCACTGATTATCTTGGTTTCACGTGACTCCACTGAGAGACCAATCGCATTACAACATCAACCCCACCAATGGAAGACTCTGAGTTGAGTCCTCTTGAAGAGTTTCGTTGCGGAATATCAGATATACTGGCTCAACTCAGAAGCGAAGACCTTCCGAAGGCTTTCCGTTCCAACTCAAAATTCGATGATCAACCTGAGCTGAAGAAAGTTTTTCTAGAAGTGCTGGCAGAAAGATATAAAGCTGAGCTCGAAATTTTGAACTCACAAGAGATATCATATGAGTTCAGATACCCGAGAGAATTCTTGGAAAGTCTCCCACCCCCTAAAAATGAAAAGATTCTGCTGCTCTTCGAAATACAAGAAGAAGAGGATCCGGTTTTCATGAGCCACACTGAAGACGCAGTGGAAGCTGCAATAATCAAAGCTGTTGTTTTGGGGAATATCACCCTAGAGGTTCGTTGGGTCACAACCTCCACAGAGCAAGCGCATGCTACTTAAGAAGGACTCACACAACCATGCACGTTCAGAAAAACTAAATATAGTAGAATGAGAAAGTTACCCGTAGGTCCTATGGTTGAAGCAGATCTCGCGGGGTCCAAACCCCCAACAACCGTCCTTCCTTCTTAACCTGAAAGAAAAGAAGAAACAAGCATGAAGAACTGGTTGTACAGCATATATCTACTCTAAATGTTAGTGAGATTCATATAAAACATGAAATAGATCATAATGAATGCTTAAATAACAATATTCTCATACATATAAGCATACACTAACACGTATATTTCGGGAGCAGCATGGTACTTCTGTATTATAAATAGCATGTACAAAAGTAATGAGTGGAGAGATCACCTGAATCCTCCCACGGCCTTCGAGCAGACCATCGTCCGGATCCGTCCAGCCCTTGCCTCGCTAAGACTCCTTCCAAACTGGTGCATACGAGATGACATATAGGAAGATGAGCATCTCAAGGAAACAAGGGTTTCCTATAATGAACTGGGAAAGTGCAGGAGGCACGGGGAATCAGACTTGGATAGGGAATACCAACAGAGTATAATATCAATAAATTCTCTCTCTCCCTTAGGCCATACACATGAGGAGTTTTTATACTCCCTCCAAGTAGTTTCAACAGTTGGAAACAGTTGGCCACGTGCTGGGGTGGTTGAACTACCTGAGTAACCATCAACCCAGCCCGAAAATAGGGAATAATTATATATTTTTTTCATAATTTTAATGGCATACGCGGAAAAGTGCAGCTGGACTCGCGTATACACGTGGAAAAGTACGGGCATAGTCGCGTATGGGGATTTTTACACTGTTTTTAAGTGAATTTGTCCAAGTCTGTAGGAATGGGTGCCCAAAACCATCAAAGCAATCATGAATCATGTGAAGGTGAGAAATGATGCTATAATAGATGCCCCCTAATATATGAGGTCAAAAGGGGTACATGATGGCCGAAATGTATTATGCACATAGAAAGAACTTCGCAAGGACAAGAGAGGACTTCACCAGATTTCAGCCTGCCAAAAAACCAATGAAAGAAAACAGAAAGTCAACTCATGCTGAGGCGGGCATACCCATGCTCAGTCAAAAATACATCATATAGAAAGTAGTGAATAGATCCAACATGTATACAAGTATAGCTGAACTGAAAGTACACAATGAATCATCTGAGCATGGCCCGGAAGTGTAAGTCTGAATCAATATCCAAGTATCACATATAGAAAGCTGATCAAAGATGGTGCAACTAGATGTCTGATCAAACAAGTAACTGAATCTCCAAGTACCGGATCATAAGAGGTGGATCAAACGGTACAATCACGCAACTCGGGAGCCAACATATAAGATGCTGCTGTGCTGAACTGCAACATATAAGGGTGGACAACATCACTGGCAGAAACTGAATAGACTGTCAAAAGTGAACCGAAGAATGCTGATGCAACCCGAGGTCTTCACCGATCACTATGGCACAATTCTACACAATGGGAATAAATGAGCTGAAGTCGACCATGTGATAAATCGTTGGATTACCGGTCAATGATGTATATCGTTAACCAACCCAAGACAACCCACCGATAATGATAATGAGTGTCAAGGTGCCCCAGTACAATCTAACAAGTATGAATGAATGAGTTGAAGTCGAACACTTGAAAGAATCTACCAATCAGGAGGCAATGATGAATCCCCACTATCGATAGCGAAGAGTTTGCCACTGATGACTGCAAACCCTAAGGTACTGACAAAAAGACTCTAGACCTTATTCCCAGAGCAATGAGTCGGAGTCGATGGGAAAAGATCTGCTGGAAGGAAGGCATTAAGGCATCCCACATCAGTCTAGCGCGAGTGTAACCCGCAGGCCAAGATTTGGAAGGAATCGGACGAAGTAGAGTGACGGAACCAAAACCGAAGTACGTTTTCGACATGCACAAGATGAAGCTAGCGCACGGAAGAAACCCTCTGAACCAACCAATAATGAAAGCTGACATAGAGGCGAGAAATCCACCGATAGGGTCAAATGGAAATCCAGGTACTGCACGAATCCCAAGTGTGATAATGTGTGCTGACGTCGAACACAGGGGAAACCACTCAGTCAAAGACCCATGATGATGATCAAATGCTGAGCACAAGGTCACCTATCAATGATGGAAATAGGCCTAGGGTGCGGCTCTAGGTTTTCTCTCAGAGCAATGTGTCGTAGTCGATAAGAGACAAACCTGCCGGCAAGAAGTCAATGGGAACCTTCTCAAACCAGCACGAGCAGAAGACCAAAACATCTGATGTGATAGAACATGATACTGACAAGACCGGGAAGGCCGACTGAATAATGAGTCAAGAGACACCGCAGAATGGCCGACTCAGGCTAAACTTCCCTTGAACAAAAGCACGACTCTGTGATGACCATGGCAGTAAAAAGTGACACTCTATAAGTCTGTCTTGCAGGAGGCAAAACAAACTCTCCATATGATTGGAAGAGATAACTTGACAGGAGGCCGACAAGTGAGGCATGTTAAAGGTAAGACCTAGGTCTCAAATCCAAAACCATCAGCGCAGGATAGGTATATAAGTATATGTGCTTTGTTCAAGGGCGGCTCTGGCCGACTGCATGCGCATCAAAACAACGAAGATACATCCGTTCCGCTCTTTTTGTTATATTTGATTTTTTTGTCTTTTTCATATAATAAGCCTTAAAAAGGAATAAAAGAATACTGTAATTTTATTATGAACAGAATGAGTATCAAGAAATCAGATGCACTAGTTCCTGGGATTGGAACAATCCTATGCTCAATGCAAGGTGGCGAAAACTGGTAAGTGATACTCAGAGGAACGTTCCATCCATGGGTAAAA
The DNA here is from genome assembly GCA_034641835.2 of Pinus albicaulis. NCBI lineage: Eukaryota > Viridiplantae > Streptophyta > Pinopsida > Pinales > Pinaceae > Pinus > Pinus albicaulis. The sequence goes on along the minus strand of JAXQQM020062925.1, from coordinate 263,538 downwards.
AGATGTCAAGTCGTGATAGCTAAGTGCATGCAATGGTTAACTTGTACAGAAAGTCAAGGTCAAAATTTGGCTTAAACATCGAGTCCAAATGAAGCCGGCTAAAGGCCAGGATAAACAAGTAGCCAATATGCAATGCAGTAATACAAATTAACGACACCAGGGAGCCTCTAGGGTAAAAGCCAGAAAAATGATAGTGAAGAAGAAGAAGAATGAAGCTTCAACACATAAGACATGGCGAGACTAAAGAGGACTCCCGAGCCTACATAAAACGCAACATGGGCAACAAGTGATAGCGAGGAACTAACTAGGAAGCCCATGTAAAGGAAGGCTCTACCATCAAGTCATGATTAAATAATCGGTGAGTGAAATGGGTGTAATACTCATGACCTGATGGGATCGACCCTAAGGCAAGTGATCAGTATGGAGGCTAGAATGCAAGATGCAATGGAAAGTGATTTCCCTAACCTATATACCAGTGAAGATCATATACCTGCCGTGACGAGTCAGTAATCATGGATCCAAAACCGGGAAAAATCTCAAAATCGTCAAAATGTACCTGAAAACATACCAAACTGGGCACTTCCAAGCAACCGGGTTATGCAGCTTAAGATAGATCGAAAAAATAAGCATAAGGAATTTTTGCAAAAAATTTCAACTTTTTAGCCATAAATAGACAAATTACCTCATATTTGGTTCATTATTGCATTGCTGATTTGGAAAAAGTGCTCTGGAGCAAAAAACTTCTTTCATCAAATCAGGAACAACCGACCGTCGAAACGCACCGAAACTTCAGGTAGGCTCCTAAATCATCCTGTTTATTCATTTTGTCCGTTTGGAATTTAAAATTAAGTGATTTTTAGCTTTAAAACCCTTGCTAAAATATACGGACTTGCGCATACGCGGGTTCATTAAAGGAAACTCGCGTATACACGCGACTGTGCAAAGGAAAAACCGCGTATGCGCAGGTCCGAATGCAAAAAAGCATGGCTAATGCATAATTTGATGAAATTTAACAAGATGACAATCTCATGGAGGGAACGTGAGCATAGCGCGATAGACCAAGAGGTCATGCAAGATCGCGCAGCGCAAAATATCCTTCGGAATTGCAGATTGTTCAAATTCTTCAAGATGCCAAACATGAAAAGCAATGTGCGGTTGCTAGAAATGCTCGTAAATTACTGGGAACCAGATCAGGATTGCTTCATTATTGATCAGATGCTAGTACGCATTGAAGTGGAAGACATATATTTCATTACTGGACTCTCCCGGAGGGGAGAACTAGTAGACTTGCACGGGAAGCCCCTGGGAGGGTTAACCGTGGAAGACTATGTCCACGTGTATTGTGCACCGGGTTCCAAAAAGGTTGGAACGCAGATTGCCATTAAAGATGTGAGGGATTTGCACATGAAAATCCTCCTTTTCACCATCAGCAGAGTGGCAGGATCCGCCTCTCTACATCAGGCGTCCAGGACGCAAATGAGCATAGCAGTAGAATGTTTGACTCATGTTTACGATTGGTGCACAGCCCTTTTACTGAACATGAAACAACAGTTGACCTCAATCCGCCAAGCAAAAACCAAACACTTTGGCTATGGTACAATTTTGACAACATTCTTCTTTGAGAAGATTCCAGCATTGAGACCCAGAGTCATCTCTACCATCAGTAGCCCGCGGGACCCAAGAATCGCCCGTTGGGCGGACATGATGAAGAGACTGGGGGGTAGTGAAGTACCCCGGACCACATGGGACGATGAGTTCTTCCTTTGGTGGGGAGAACAAATCATCGCAGTGGACGACTATCCCTATGCCGGGATGGACTTTCGTGGAGATCCGGATCTAGTTCTTCCACCAGGCACAGCATGGGGAACAGTCGGTAAGTTTTGCAAAAATTTTTGACTTATATAATTTTTTGGATTTTTTCAAATATGTATGAAAAAATGAAAAAAAAACATGTTTTTGATTGGATTCATAATGACTGACAATTAAAAATGATCATGTTTCAGATGTTGGACCAGTTCGTCCTAAGGGCCTACCGCGCCATAAGCGCCGCAGGGGCGAAGCGGATACTGTGGATTCAGATAGGACTCTCCAGGCCGTGCAGAGAAACTTGGAGGGATTAACCCGCCAAATCCCTATGGCTGCCGTGGAGGATCTACCGGAAGCCATCCAGAGACGGGTGGTAGGAGTGCCCCGAGACTGGGTTAGACTATTCCGCCGAGTTGCCACTGCAGTTACGTTCTATAGGAACACGAATTCTGGGCAGGGACCTCAGGAGTAGACAGATATTATGTATTAGATGACTGGATATTCTTTTTTGAGACTGAACATGATGGGGCATAAGCCCAAGTTTTGTACAAGATTATGGATCCAAATTTTGTAAAGTTTTTTGACACTCCGATGATATATATACAATGATATTTGATGTGATGTGATAAATGTATCAATTGTATCATGTTTTTGATGATTAAAAATTTATTGTATGGAATGATTAATATGCCAATCTAATGCTTGATTAGCTAATGAGTCAGCAAACCAATTGTCAGCTCGAGGAATATGAATGAACGTTAAAAATTGAAATGACCTTTGTAACAAACGTACCCTCAAGAAAAATCGTAATAAAAATGGATCTCGTACCCGATAAGTGTTGTTCAACTACGACACCACCAGCTGAGAGTCCAAGAAAACTACCAACGAATCAACACCCAAAGATATTGCCTCCGAGAGTAGATGAATGACTGCAGTGTATTCTGCTACGTTATTGGAAGCAGGACCAATGCAGACCCCTCTTGATACCAACAGCTGACCGGAAGGATAATGAAGCACCCAAGCCGCGGAAGCTAAGTTCCGGTTGTGTCTACTAGCACCATCGGCGAAACCAAAATGACTCATGACATCAACACAACCTGCCAAAGCAGATCAAAAACATCACCATCTCATCAAAAATCGAAAATCAAACAGATATGTACAAGACAAAAACTACTATATACAAAGCAAAATGCTAGGCCAAAGCCTAGGCATAATACTTCTTCAGATAGAGCCCATTTCGGGGCTCCGACAACTCGTTTCCTTCGAAGTCAACCAAGGTATACGCTCCTTTCTTAAGGACCTTTTTAACGATATAGGGGCCATACCACATCGACTTAAACTTTCCTGCCCCCAAGGCATCCTTTTCTTGGGCATAGACAAAAACAAGGTCGCCTTCGGAAAAGACCCTAGGCTTAACCGCCTTATCGTACTGGACTTTGACTCGGTTTTTATGCGCTTCGTTCAACGTGGCGGCATCTCGACGCTGCTCCTCAAGATGTTCCAGATGAAGAAGCCGTCTCGTCGCACTCATCGAAGTGTCAGGAAGAAGCTCATCAGCCTAATTTAAGCCTTGGAATCTCGCATTCAATAGGAAATGCTGCATTCCACCCCGCACCAATCGAACGCGAGTAAAGCCAGCCAGAAGCATCGACGTCCTGTATGCCCAAAGTGCAGGATATAGCATAATATGCCAGTTGGATCTATGTTTATCAATTGTCCGTTGAAGAATTATCTTCAAGGATTTATTCACGGCTTCCACTTGCCCATTGGCTTGAGGATAATATGGAGATGAATGCTCCTGCCGGAAACCCAATTTGAGAGCCAACTCAACCATCATACTATTCTGAAAATGACTGCCATGGTCAGTGACAATCTCTCTAGGAATACCAAAACGAGCGATAACTTGATTGAAAAGGAACAAAGCTGCAGTCTCACCATCATTCCCAAAATTAGGCATAGCCTCGACCCACTTCGTAAAGTAGTCTACTGCTACGATAATGTACTTGTGACCTTTTGCCGAAGGCGGGTTACAAGTAGTATAATCAATACCCCACTTTGTAAAGGGTCCGACAGTAACGACTGGAAAAAGCGGAGCTGGATGAGCGCGCATTTTTCGAGTATATACCTGACAAGGATGACACTTCTTGACCGATTCAATACAATCTTTGAAAATCGAGGGCCAGAAGTAGCCAGCACGCAAAATCTTTTGGGCTGTAGCAAGCCCTGATAAATGACCCCCACAAGCTCCACTGTGAGAATCATTGAGCACAGCCTCAGCTTCTTCGAAAGTTAAGCAGCGTCTTAAGATTGAATCAACCCCTCGACGGTACAAAGCATCACCAATAATCAGATAACTTTTAGCTAAGTGACGCAGCTTACGACGCTCATCTTTCGAAAAAGAAGAGGGAAACTTCGCAGTCTGGAGATATACAATGATGTCCCCATACCAAGGATCTTGTGGAGAGATTAGAAACAAGTGTTCGTCCGGAAAGGACTCATCATAGATCATTGCCTCTCCACAAGGCAACTCGGAGATCAATTCCGCAAAAACTAATGACTTCTTGGATTTGGCAGACATGAACTCTAGATCAAATTCCTGTAAAATCACAATCCATCTATTATATTTGCCCCCAATCACTCGCCCGCTGAGGACAAACTGAAATGGATTGGCAGCTGCCAAGACATAAGTTTTGCGAAGAATAATATAATGCCGGAGTCGCTGCACAGCATGAACTGCTGCTAAGGCTAATTTTTCTATCGGGGTGTATCGCAGTTCAGGTCCTACCAGTCCTCGACTAAGGTAGTAAATAACATGATCAGCCAGAGCATCATCCTCCTGAACCAGAACCATACCAATGGTAGATTCTGCTGTAGCCAGATACAAAAGAAAATCTCTGCTATAATCGGGTGGACTCAGTAAAGGAGCAGAGGTCAATGCCTTTTTCAAGGCATCGAATGAGCGTTGAGCATAGTTGTCCCAAAGAAAAGGAACTCCTTTCTTCAACAGTCTCATATATCCCTTTGTAATCTCAGCATAGTTAACGATAAACCTCCGAAGAAAGTTAGACTTCCCTTGGAGACTTTGAAGTTGACGGACTGAAGACGGGGGAGGCAACCGAAGTATTGCCTCAACTTTGAAGGGATCTACCCTTATCCCTTCCCTAGACACGATAAATCCCAACAGCCGACCGGATGTTACCGCGAAAACGCACTTGTTCGGATTCAAACGAATTTTATAAAAACGACATCTTTCAAATACTTGCCGGAGGTGACCTGGATGATCCATCCTCTTTCGAGAATGAGCAGCTAGATCATCTAAGTATGCCTCGATAATTTTCTTGATGTTGTGGAAGGCGTAAGACATGGCCCGCTGAAAAGTAGCTCCAGCATTTTTAAGACCAAAAGGCATTTTCTTATATGCAAACGTACCCCAGGGACAAATAAATGCGGTCTTATGTTGATCTTCTGGACGGATAGTAATTTGATTATAACCAGAAAAATCGTCCATGAAGGAGAAAATCTCGTTACCGGCACACTCGTCAATAATCTGATCGATGAAAGGTGTGGGGTAATTGTCTTTAGGACATGCCTTATTCAGGTCTCTGAAATCGATGCACACTCGAATCGTTCCTTGCTTCTTATCTACCGGAACGGGATTTGAAACCCATTCAGTCAGAGGAACTGGGAAAATGAATCCCGCCTTAAGCAGCTTTTCAACTTCAGCTTTGATAGCTGCTGCCTTCCTAGGATTGACCGGACGAAGTTTTTGCTTGACCGGCTTAGCGTTTTCATACGTCTTGATCTCATGCTGGACGATAGATGGGTCTATGCCAGGCATTTCCTCATAAGACCAAGCAAATACATCCCTATACTCTTTGAAGAGCTCGGTATAGATTTGAATCTCTTCACGGGAACATTCAGCTCCAATGAAGACATTCTCGACAATATTGGGATCCCTGGAAATGTTCACCGGGATAGTAGGAGAGATCACAACCATGTTCCCTTCAGCATATACCTGTGTTGGTGCCAAAGGGTTCAAGACTGGGTGAACAGGACCAGGAGACTGAGGACTTGGAAAACTAGTTTCAACTTCGTTCAAGTCAGGTAGGAAGTAAGACCGATGATGCAAATCATCCCACGGTCTATCTATCCCAGTCATGGCTTCCAGGATTGCCTCTTCAGATGGAAGAGTGGTATCAAGGCAATCCTGGGCCGAAGAAGAACTAAGCGTCCAAGCCGGGGCCACATCACCATCCAACTCTTCCGGTGAAAGAGGAGCTGGAGTAGATTCTGCAGTGTCAACAATAGACTGATATGCAATCTCAGCTGCAGAAATCGGAAATGCCATTCCACCCACTTGACCTTCCGCTAATGTGGCGGTAGGGGAAGGTAAGGTCCAAGGGTCCGAAAAATAATGAGTTCGAAAGAACTCTCTTCGAAGGGGAGCCTTGGAGGATGAAATAGCATTAATATGCACCGTAGGAGGAGGAAGATCGAAAGTACCCATCAGGGAAGAATACATTCCAACTCCTAGATTCTCAACAAGCGCCTTAGTATTATCCAACTTAGGAACAGATGAGTTAGAAGACGCATTCGGGTCTATCTAAGGACAGTACAGTTGATCCACTATGACAATCCTCCCTTCATGGGGGAAACATACAATTTGAAATAATGAGGATGCAAAGGCATCCATCTCATAAATCCAATTCCTCCCCAACAGAAGGTTATAGTCCAAGGCTGCATCCACTACCTCAACCTCTATGTTGATATTTTTTCCCCCAACACAGATGGGCAAAGCCAGGACAATACCATGGGGTCTGTGAGAATGACCATCGAACGCAGTAAGAACAGTGCTAGATGGAACAGCTTTGGGAGATCCAAGTGTCTTCCAACATGCGAGAGACATCACGCATGTAGAAGCACCCTCATCAACAACCGTTCGAAAGATATTGCACTTCCGATATGACGATTTAATATGAAAAGCCATGTGATGAGGAAGTCTCTTCTTAAAATTAGTCATATCAAAAGTAATCAGAAGAGAATTTTTCGGATCAATAGCCCCAATGGCAATGAGCAAAGCACTGCGCTGAGCCGGACAAGACTGGAGTACCTCTAAAGCTGACATAGCACAAGGACTCTGCGCCAGATCTTCTACAATCGAGTAGTTCTGGGCAGCCCTCGCATTTGGATTAATCATTGACCGCTTAGAAGATGCTTTGGGCATCCGAGGCATAGACTCAACAGTGGGCTTCGTAATGTGAAGCGGCTCAGTAGCATCAGGAACTTCCTTAGCTTTCGAAGACTCTTCTCCGCCATAATCACGGGATCTCGTAGCGATATCCGCGTGAGCACTCATCATAAAAATGTTCAATGGAATTTCCCCTTCCTGGGTGCCCCCAGAGGAAGCCCCAGGATTTTGGTTCGCGCCAACAACTAATTGCTGCCCTTGGGGAAAAGGGTTTGTTAACACAGCCTGGGAACTAGAAGAACCCTGCCGAGCTAACAAGCGCTGAGCATCCTGAATTTTAGGGCAAAGGTGCGTGAGATGGTCTCCAGTACAAAGCTTGCATGGAAAATTCACTTTCTTTTTCTCCTTTTGACCCTCACCAACACGCTCGTTGGTTTTATTTTCATTTCCCTTCTCATTCTTGCCCTTCTTCTTGTTATTTTGTCCCTTCTTCTTCCCATCATATTGTTGATTTCCTTTGGGATCAGAAGCTTGGACAGCATTTATGGACAAAGACTGGGAAGGTGATGAATCAGCAGGCACAGCTTGACCAGAAGGAGCAGATTGTAAAGACAACTGCTGCAGTTGAGAAAGCAGGCTGGCTGCACCACTATTGACCGATCCGACAAGCCCGTCACCATGCGGACCAGGTTTAGTTTTCGACAAATCTAATTTGGAGCGAGGAGCATTGGGAAAATACTTATAAAGTACCCCAGACTGAGAATAGATCAGTTCTAGCTGCTGGGCCCTAAAAATGGCCTGCTCCTTAGAAAATACCCCAGATAGGGATACATCTTTTGAAATATCTGACTGCAGAGATTTCAGAAACCACTCGAGAAGGAATTCACCTGGAATATGAGCTTTGATAAGCCTCTTCCTTCTCCTCCATTCCTGAATGTGGTCAGAAATGTGTGTTGCCTCATCCTGCTTAAAATTAGCCAGGAGTTCGGTCCCAGCCTCATATCTGACAGGAAAATGAAAATGGTTTAGAAATGTGACAACCAGTTCTCCAAATGTAGCAAAACTGCCCCCAGTGAGCTCGATATACCATTTGGCAGCATTTCCAGTTAGGGTGCGTTGAAATAATCTCAACCTAATCGAATCATCGATCAGGGAGTTCGAAGAACACCATAAGTGGAAAGTGGTGATGTGGTATGTCGAATCCTCTCTATTCTTACCTTCAAAATTTGGAATGTCTAAAGGAATTTTGGTTGGGACCGTAGGCCACCCCAGACTATAACGAATCGAGTCAGTAGTCAACTTCGAAAAATCTGGCAAGTTTAACGTTGCCAGAAAAGGTAAGCGAGGCGGAGCCTGAGGATTCCATCCTTGATGGGATGGATTCCCAACATTCTGAAAACAATAGCTTGGATTTAATGAGGCACCATGTTTCCAGAAAAGACTCGTAGAAAACGGAGAAGAACCTCCTCCCCACGCCGAGTTACCAAAGCCCAGACCAGTTCCCCCCGCTGAAGTATTAAATGAAGAGGAGAGCCCCTGGTAGGGGTTCCAAGCATTAGACAGAGGAGAACAAGACTGATAAGCACTCAATGAAGGGAAAGAAGCATTCCCTTGATGACCTGTGTAAAACTGATTCCCTGCCCCCGCTGTAGTAAACACAGGATTCCACCCTGTAAAAGTAGTCGAACTTTGCCCCCCGGACCAAGGGTTGAAACTCTGGGTCTGGGACGTAAACGGAAACGACCCTAAAGAAGGATTGGAACTAGGAATGTGTCCAGTCCCAAAGGGGAAACCCTGAAACGAAGCTGATCCACTAGCCATGTTAGACATGGGCGTAGATCCAGCTGCACCGGCGGAAAAGGAAAAAGAGGGATTTCCACTAATGGACATCCCTGAACAAAAGGGACCAGAATGAGAAGCATGTGCTTGGGTGAACCCAGAGCCAAACACAGCAACACTAGAAGCAATCGAAGATGAAGCAATAGTGCCCCCTGCTTCAACAGAAGCAGGAGTCTGAATGCCTACAGCACTCACGGTAGAAGCCGCGTTCCCAGTCGTGGCCATCGAAAGATAAGAATGATACGGAAGATCTCCCGGTCTCTCTGACTCAGGTCCGATGTATTGAACAACAAACGGATAATCAGGAGGAAGAGGAGATGGACCTGTAGCAGGAGGCTCAGGTACGTCTTCGATTTGAAAATCTTCTTCCTGAGGAAACAAAACTCGCGAGGTGAGCGGAACGCTCCTCTCGGGACCGACACCAGAATCAGCTATGAAACCTTCAGACCTTTGTGGAGGATCTCTCTCCACTACGTCAGACGCCACAGGGTGGTAACCACCTGCTAAATCACTCCTATGCCTTCTCGAAGAAGGCTTTGAACTCTCGGGAGATAACCCCCGGATTCTCCTCGAACGACGAGGCGCTTGATCAGCCACTTTTATAGATTTTATAAATTAGACTCAAAAAAGTGAAAAGCTAGGAAAGCTAGGAGCAAAGAGCACTCACTAAAATAAAAATCCCTGAGAAACAGTCAAGCAAACAACCTCCAAGTATTTCCGCTCCGGGTGATGAGGACCGGACACCAAAATACAGGAAAGCGAAGTATAGGGCCTTCCGAAAGCAGTCTGGGATGATTAGGGCCCAGAACAACTAGCGAAGGTATCAGAAACAGTTACGCCGACCTCCTAACAACAGCCTTTGTCGGCTCAAGCACCCAAGCTTCGCAAGGGCACCCCCCAGAAGTACTGCTGGAAGTGATGCGACGTCTGCCTCGGGTACCACGGGTATTCCCCCCCGCAGTCACCTGTGTGGAACCTAGGAACAGCAACTATGGACACCAATCCGTATCAGAAGCTGGGCGGAACGGTCTTGAGGTTAGATTCAGCTAATCGGAGGGGGGGTATCCCTCTTCTTAACCTTCACTTCTCCTCGCGCTTGACTCTCGGATGAGAGCTTTCCCAGTCCACCTCACGGAGTTGGATTTCGCTCAATTAATCAACTTCTATGTTTGTTTGAGCGGCCTTGGAGGGTTAACTCTCCACTCACCTATTCCAAGGCCCTACAACCTAGCTAGTTGGTGATTGACACTTATAAAACTTGCTAGTTGATTTTAGATTAAATCGCTTATTTTAATGGGCTGTTATGTTAAGTCACAAGGATATGGAGATGAAACTTATGGTGTTTTGACGCAAAAGAAATTAATAAAAACTTAACTACATGCAAATGCAGTTCTTTTTTCTTTCGATGAAGAGAAATCTCTATACAGGTTGTACGAGACTTAAAATTGTATTTTTCTTTTCAAATAGCAAACTCACACTCACAAAAACTATGAAATTGACTAAATGATTAAATGCACCTAATGCAAATCACTACAAGCATGCAAATCCTAAGATGCAAATCTCCTAAAGCAGAGTGAAATTTCCCAAAAAAGTCCTTCAGTTTTAACTCTTCTTTGGTTGCCCAGAAAGCTAGTTATCGAAATCAAGAACTCTTAAAATGAAGACACCAAGAACACTTAAAAACAAGAAGAAGAAATCAATGACAACTCCTCCTCAAAATCAAGCCAAAAAATAAAAGCAAGAAACCTCACAAAAGCTTCAAAAGTTATAGCAAACGAAAATGAAAATGCAACAACAAAAGCAAATAACAAGTGAAAATGTTTTTTAAGCCTTTGAAATGCAAAAACAAAAAGCAAAGCAAATGTTTTTTGAGCTTTTTAGTTTTATAAAGAAAGAGCTCGAAAAGACCAAGCAAAACTACCAAAATCCAAACCAAACAAGACTGAATTTCAAGCACAAACTTCAACAATGCTCCCAAAGCTTATAAGGCTAACTCGTAGCAAGATCAATAAGAGCAAAAGAAGACCAGAAAACTCAGCCACTCAGCCTAGACAAATAGTGCAAACTTGTCGCAAACAAAAACTCCAAAGAAGCTAGAAAATCTCTTCAAAAGTTGCAACAAAACCTAGCCTATGGAACTCAAGAAAACCAATCAAAAACGAAGCAAAAATCGCAATGCAAAGCACAACAAAGATAGGAGCGAGTAAGTGAGCAGAAGCTCTCTGTTCTGATAAAGCAAAACAACCAAGAATGTTCAGAAAGCGATCTTGGAACTCAATCCAGAAGTGCCAGCACCAGAAACAACACTTTGCCAAAAAGACTAGTTTTCAATCAAACGAAAGAGATAAAAGACAAGAAAAGTCTTCCTTTACAATCCAAAGAGTACAGAGACACTGTAGGAACAGGTCTCCACAGCCAGAAAGGACCAAAAATTCAAGAAACCCAAAAATTTAAAATCTGCCTAGGTATACGCTACTTCACAGTTATGCAACCAGCGTGCATACGCGTCTGTGCTAAGGGAAACTCGCGTATACGTGGGTCCCTTTAGAAAAACTCACGTGTATACGGGACTGTGTGTAGAAAAAAGCGCGTATGCAGAGGTAAATAATGAAAAAAATAAAAAGGACAAGCCTGGAAAAGAAACCAGGACTTCAGACTGACTGAGAAATAATAAACTGGACTGCAAATGAAAGATAAAATTGTCGGAATCCTATCAAACAGCTGAAACCACCCAATAGGAGAATCACAAGAATGTGATCCCTAGCGGAGTCGCCAGTTCTGTTTCAGGGAATATCACCCTAGAGGTTCGTTGGGTCACAACCTCCACAGAGCAAGGGCATGCTACTTAAGAAGGACTCACACAACCATGCACGTTCAGAAAAACTAAATAGAGTAGAATGAGAAAGTTACCCGTAGGTCCTACGGTTGAAGCAGATCCCGCGGGGTCCAAACCCCCAGCAACCGTCCTTCCTTCTTAACCTAAAAGACAAGAAGAAAAAAGCACGAAGAACTGGTTGTACAGCATATATCTACTCTAAATGTTAGTGAGATTCATATAAAACATGAAATATATCATAATGAATGCTTAAATAACAATATTCTCATACATATAAGCATACACTAACACGTATATTTCGGGAACAGCATGGTACTTCTGTATTATAAATAGCATGTACAAAAGTAACGAGTGGAGAGATCACCTGAATCCTCCCACGGCCTTCGAGCAGACCGTCGTCCGGATCCGTCCAGCCCTTGCCTCGCTAAGTCTCCTTCCAAACTGGTGCATATGAGATGACATATAGGAAGATGAGAATCTCAAGGAAACAAGGGTTTCCTATAATGAACTGGGAAAGTGCAGGAGGCACGGGGAATCATACTTGGATAGGGAATAGCAACAGAGTATAATATCAATAATTCTCTCTCTCCCTTAGGCCATACACATGAGGGGTTTTTATACTCCCTCCAAGTAGTTTCAACAGTTGGAAACAGTTGGCCACGTGCTGGGGTGGTTGAACTACCTGAGTAACCATCAACCCAGCCCAAAAATAGGGAATAATTATATATTTTTTAATCATTTTTAATGGCATACGCGGAAAAGTCTAGCTGGACTCGCGTATACACGCGGAAAAGTACGGGCATAGTCGCGTATGGGGATTTTTACACTGTTTTTTAGTGAATTTGTCCAAGTCTGTAGGAATGGGTGCCCAAAACCATCAAAGCAATCATGAATCATGTGAAGGTGAGAAATGATGCTATAACAGCTGCCCAGGACGTAGACAGCCTACCAATCATGGCAGGCCAGAAAGAAGAAAATGTACATCATTCGTTCATCGATCCTATGGCAGAATGCATGGAGGCCCTGACTTGCTCAAATACTCCAGCAATAATCTCTAGCACGGGCTAGATTCATCAGGAATGGTCACTACTGATGGTGACCACAGTTTTGAAGAACCACATGCAGAGCACCCTGTGGTTATCTCTGATAGGAAGCCAGTGCTCATATCCTTTTTTGTTACTGTTCGACTGGCTGCATTGGCATTATTGTATCACCTAGAGCATCAAAGATTTCCAGTTAGGGTAGGGTAGGTAGGAATTTTGAAATAATCTCAATCTGTGAGAATGTAGTTAGTTTCTTTAATTTCTACAAAGTCCAGCAAGCCAGACAGTCTAATCCTGGCTTGACTATTTTAAATTTCTGTCTTAGAATGTAGAGAAGAAGTCTGCTAGACAGTTTAATCCTGGCAGATACTAGATTAGGAAGAGAAACATATGAGGCCAACAGCCTAATCTGGTCTCATGGAGTAATAAGGGTAGAAGTAGATTAGGTTTATTTTCCTGTTTGAAAAAATTGATGATGTAAAGGGTCTGCTAGCTCAAATGCACCCAGAGGGAAATGTTAGAACTGTAGTCCGGGTAGGTAGATTGGTTGGGAAATATTTCTGCTGATTTGTGTCTTTAACATATTGTGGCAACTAAAAATTAAAGAAAGAAGGGATGTGCCAAGCAGCAGGCATCTGGCCTACTCCAAAGATCATCTTTGGTTTCTTGACTCCTTCAAGAAGAAACCATCCCCATGTGGAGCCACTGTTAGCCCCCCTATGAAATTTTTGACAAGAAAATAGGGGGCTAAAATGTTTATGCGCCTTCAAGGAATGCATTTCCCCTGAAAACACATCATCCTTGAAGCCTCTTTGTGTCTTTGCCATTTGAACAAATCCCCTCTTCTGTTTTCCCTTACAAAGCCTCTTTGTTTGTGAAGAAATGCCCAAAGGCCCCTTTTTCCCTCCTATTTCCATCCCCCTAAGCCTTTGTTTCCATCCTCTTGCCTCTCCTTTCTAAATCCCCCATTTACCCTTCAAATCCCCTTCAAATTCCTCCCATATCCCTTGTTTGGGCTAATTCACCCTTTATCCCTATATCGTTCCCCTTTCTAACCTTTAAATCACATTGAAATGGGCCCAAAACCCACTTTCTAACTTTGTAATAGGGCCTAGCCCCTTTTCCGCTAAACCTTAACCACTTCCCCACGTAACCCTCACCCAAGACCAAGCGCTAAATGCCTTGGGGGGCTGTTCGCATGATCGCATAATCGCAAAAGCGCATGTTTAGGTGAAACGCTCCGTCGTCCATCGCAAATATCTGCGATGCGATGGATCGCGTCGCAAATATTTGTGATGCGATCGATTGCGCCATCGCATTCTCCCTCCGATCTCATCTTCCTTCCCATCACAAGTCTGCCCCATCGCAATATTGCAAGCGTAGATTTCTGTCGAACGCTTAGATCACCCATCGCAGATATTTGTGATCACGCTAACCTTTCCCGCCACCACGTCACCCTCCACCTCAATTGGGCCCCACCTCGTACGATCGTTCCCTCGCGTTTCATTGCATTTCCTTCATCTCCTTTGTATTTCCTCCGTTAATCAAACCTTTGCCGTTTAATGAATTTCCCTCTGCCCCATCACAACATCGCAAGCGCAGATTTCCGTTTGGTGCCACTCCCTGCCATCGCACTTTCCGCTCTTGCGATTTGCGATCTCTGTATCGGGTCCCACCTTTGTGGATCCACTTCATTTTTTTTCTCCGTTTCCCTGTGTTATTTTCCCAAACATTTAATATTTGGGTTTTTACACTATTAACCATTTCTTCCGCCGCTCTCCATTATTTTCATTGCTCTCAATTGCTCCACCGCCATTCCTCCTACCTCCGCAAAATTTCTCCACTACCACTGCCTTGGTTCACGACAGGTTTATTTTATTGAACAGATAGCACAGAGAGGCCATTACAGCCTCCAGCGAAGCAGCAGAGATGGTTTTTGAAGGTATTCAGGCCAGTTAATTGAAGGTTAACAATTATGATCCTGTGGTCAAAGAATCGAGGCACAGTTTGAAGACCTAAGCACATTGTAAAGTCTAATCTGTATTTAATACCAGCAGAGTACTCTTCTCCAGACAGGACGCCTTCCTACAAGAAATATCCATGTCTCCTCGAGCCCTGAGACGATTAATTACACTGACTGAAGCTCATTTAAGACAGTCAGGCAGCAGTATGGAGGTATGGAGCGGCCCTGCAGATTTTCCACCCAGTTCATTTATTCCAGAAGGCTAGCACGAAGTTCCTGACCACCATAAGAACTTAAAGAGCATATCAGAGGTCAACCTCGACCTGACAGAGGCCTCCAAACAGTCTACAGACTGCATCACGACGCCATTAAGCATTATGGGCATGAACACTCCGTCGTTCTATCTTAATGAGATCAATTAAATGTCTATCTACCTCTGTTTCTCTATTCTCCTACACGAACTCCCGAGAACATAATGTAAAGGGGGTTGTTCAGTTGTTGGGCATTATTGCTATTAGAGGGATTCATTCTGACTGCTAGAATAGTCCTGGGAGGGAGTTACAGAGTAGTTTGTATGTAATACACTGGGAGGAGAAAGTCTGGACTCTAACAGTCATTGAGCTCAGTGTACATGACTGGTTTTGCATCAATTAATCAAAGCACATTTCACAGGATCCTTGTCTATTACTATTGGTGATGTTTTCCTCACTCTGTTAATTACATTTTTGATGTTGTTTCATGTTCTTCTGGTAGGCAACAGAAGTATAGCATAGGATTCACCCTTGTTAGGTGCCCTATGTTCCTTCTCTCCCTACCTTTAATGTTTTCTGCCTTATGTGTATCTGAGAGTGAATTCTTGTGGTTTAACCAGTGCAGTGGATGTTATTGCCTGTTGGCTTATGTATGAACTCAGGATTTGCTGCTTGGATGTTTCTTTGTCAAATTTATCCCTGTTTTTCCCTTGGAGTTGCTAAAGCAGACCTAGAGTTAAATGACCTCTGGTCCGATCTATAAGCATCCCCTTTGTCCCTCTTTAAGAGCTGCCTTTGAGTATGTCCAAGCAGGTCTGGAGTTAAATGACCTCTGACCTGATCTATAGATAGAAATTGGGTGTCTTTCCTTCTGCCACCTTCTTCCCTTAATGTTCCATCCCACCATCTAATCTAAAGATCCTTTAGTATTAGATGACTTGCCCTTTGGAAGCCTTGGCTAGTGGACGCAAGTAATTTCCTTTCATGACTCCATAGCCCAATGGATGGCACTTTCTTGGCCTATCCTCTTTGCTGAAACAACCTGCTATTTTGTTCCTTTCCTTCCATTGCTTTTGCCAGTCCATGATCCCTTAACCAACCCAACAACCCTTCAACCAAATCATTTTAAAACCCCCCTCTGTGCTTCATAACTAGCCTAACAGATTATTTTGAGCTTCAAAGATACATCATTCTTTGCTCTATTTGGAGAGATTCCTCTCCGGGTCCAGGAGGGCTAGATCCTAGGGCCCCAAAGCGGTTCTGATGTTGTCTCATCTTTTGGTCTTACCAATCTGGCCAAAACATGGGAACCCCAACATAATGGTGACTCCGATGGGGACGAGACCAGTCAGCTTTGATTTGGTAAACCACTGTGGTGGGCAGTGAAATCTTAAATCATCCACCTGGCGACTCCATAATTCCTGAATGATAAAAGACTCCACTAGTGATCAGCAGGCCACTGATTATCTTGGTTTCACATGACTCCACTGAGAGACCAGTCGCATTACAACATCAACCCCACCAATGGAAGACTCTGAGTTGAGTCATCTTGAAGAGTTTCGTTGCGGAATATCAGATATACTGGCTCAACTCAGAAGCGAAGACCTTCCGAAGGCTTTCCGTTCCAACTCAAAATTCGATGATCAACCTGAGCTGAAGAAAGTTTTTTTAGAAGTGCTGGCAGAAATATATGAAGCTGAGCTTGAAATTTTGAACTCACAAGAAATATCATACGAGTTCAGAGACCCGAGAGCATTCTTGGAAAGTCTCCCGCCCCCTAAAAATGAAAATATTCCGCTGCTCTTCGAAATACAAGAAGAAGAGGATCCGGTTTTCATGAGCCACACTGAAGACACAGTGGAAGCTGCAATAATCAAAGATGCCCAGGACGTAGACAGCCTACCAATCATGGCAGGCCAGAAAGAAGAAAATGTACATCGTCCGTTCATCGATCCTATGGCAGAATAAATGGAGGCCCTGATTTGCTCAAATACTCCAGCAATAATCTCCAGCACGGGCTAGATTCATCAGGAATGGTCACTACTGATGGTGACCACAGTTTTGAAGAACCACACGCAGAGCACCCTGTGGTTATCTCTGACAGGAAGCCAGTTCTCATATCCTTTTTTGTTACCGCTCGACTGGTTGCATTGGTATTATTGTATCACCTAGAGCATCAAAGATTTCCAGTTAGGGTAGGGTAGGTAGGAAGTTTGAAATAAGCTCAATCTGTGAGAATGTAGTTAGTTGTTTTAATTTCTACAAAGTCCAGCAAGCCAGACAGTCTAATCCTGGCTTGACTGTTTTAAATTTCTGTCTTAGAATGTAGAGAAGAAGTCTGCTAGACAGTTTAATCCTGGCAGATACTAGATTAGGAAGAGAAACATATGAGGCCAACAGCCTAATCTGGTCTCATGGAGTAATAAGGGTAGAAGTAGAATAGGTTTATTTTCCTGTTTGAAAAAATTGATGATGTAAAGGGTCTGATAGCTCAAATGCACCCAGAGGGAAATGTTAGAACTGTAGTCTAGGTAGGTAGATTGGTTGGGAAATATTTCTGCTGATTTGTGTCTTTAACATATTATGGCAACTAAAAATTAAAGAAAGAAGGGATGTGCCGAGTAGCAGGCATCTGGCCTACTCCAAAGATCATCTCTGGTTTCTTGACTTCTTCAAGAAGAAACCATCCCCATGTGGAGCCACTGTTAGCCTCCCTATGAAATTTTTGACAAGCAAATAGGGGGCTAAAATGTTTCTGAGCCTTCAAGGAATGAATTTCCCCTGAAAACACATCATCCTTGAAGCCTCTTTGTGTCTTTTCCATTTGAACAAATCCCCTCTGCTGTTTTCCCTTACAAAGCCTCTCTGTTTGTGAAGAAATGCCCAAAGGCCCCTTTTTCCCTCCTATTTCCATCCCCCTAAGCCTTTGTTTCCATCCTCTTGCCTCTCCTTTCTAAATCCCCCATTTACCCTTCAAATCCCCTTCAAATTCCGCCCATCTCCCTTCTTTGGGCTAATTCACCCTTTATCCCTATATCGTTCCCCTTTCTAACCTTTAAATCACATTGAAATGGGCCCAAAACGCACTTTCTAACTTTGTAATAGGGCCTAGCCCCTTTTTCGCTAAACCTTAACCACTTCCCCACGTAACCCTCACCCAAGACCAAGCGCTGAATGCCTTGGGGGGCCGATCGCATGATCGCATAATCGCAAAAGCGCATGTTTAGGTGAAACGCTCCATCGTCAATCACAAATATCTGCGATGCGATGGATCGCGTCGCAAATATTTGTGATGCGATCGATCGTGCCATCGCATTCTCCCTCTGATCGCATCTTCCTTCCCATCGCAAGTCTACCCCATCACAATATCGCAAGCGTAGATTTCTGTCAAACGCTCAGATCACCCATCACAGATATTTGTGATTGCGCTAACCTTTCCCGCCACCACGTCATCCTCCACCTCCATTGGGCCCCACCTCGTACGATCGTTCCCTCGCGTTTCATTGCATTTCCTTCATCTCCTTTGTATTTCCTCCATTAATCAAACCTTTGCCATTTAATGAATTGCCCTCCACCCCATCGCAACTTCGCAAGCGCAGATTTTTGTTTGGTGCCACTCCCCGCCATCGCACTTTCCGCTCTTGCGATTTGCGATCTCCGTACTGGGTCCCACCTTCGTGGCTCCACTTCATTGTTTTTCTCCGTTTCCCTGTGTTATTCGCCCAAAAATTTAATCTTTGGGTTTTTACACTATTAACCATTTCTTCCGCCGCTCTCCATTATTTTCATTTCTCTCAACTACTCCACCCCCATTCCTCCGGCCTCCGCAACATTTCTCCACTACCACTGCCCCGGTTCACGACAGGTTTATTTTATTGAACAGATAGCACAGAGAGGCCATTACAGCTGCCAGCGAAGCAGCAGAGATGGTTTTTGAAGGGATTCAGGCCGGTTAATTGAAGGTTAACAATTATGATCCCGTGGTCAAAGAATCGAGGCACAGTTTGAAGACCTAAGCACATTGTAAAGTCTAATCTGTATTTAATACCAGCAGAGTACTCTTCTCTAGACAGGATGCCTTCCTACAAGAAATCTCCATGCCTCCTCGAGCCCTGAGATGATTAATTACACTGACTAAAGCTCATTTAAGACATTCAGGCAGTAGTATGGAGGTATGGAGCGGCCCTGCAGATTTTCCACCCAGTTCATTTATTCCAGAAGGCTAGCACGAAGTTCCTAACCACCATAAGAACTTAAAGAGCATATCAGAGGTCAACCTCGACCTGACAAAGGCCTCCAAACAGTCTACAGACTGCAGCACGACGCCATTAAGCATTACGGGTGCGAACACTCCGTCGTTCTGTCTTAATGAGATCAATTAAATGTCTATCTACCTCTGTTTCTCTCTTCTCCTATAAGAACTCCCGAGAACATAATGTAAAGGGGGTTGTTCAGTTGTTGGGCATTATTGTTGTTAGAGGGATTCATTCTGACTGCTAGAATAGTCTTGGGAGGGAGTTACAGAGTAGTTTGTATGGAATAGGCTGGGAGGAGAAAGTCTGGACTGTAACAGCCATTGAGCTCAGTGTACATGACTAGTTTTGCATTAATTAATCAAAGCACATTTCACAGGATCCTTGTCTATTACTATTGGTGATGTTTTCCTCACTCTGTTAATTACATTTTTCATGCTGTTTCATGTTCTTCTGGTAGGAAACAGAAGTATAGCATAGGATTCACCCTTGTTAGGTGCCCTATGTTCCTGCTCTCCCTACCTTTAATGTTTTCTACCTTATGTGTATCTGAGAGTGAATTCTTGTGGTTTAACCAGCGCAGTGGATGTTATTGCCTGCTGGCTGATGTATGAACTCAGGGTTTGCTGCTTGGATGTTTATTTGTCAAATTTATCCCTGTTTTTGCCTTGGAGTTGCTAAAGCAGACCTGGAGTTAAATGACCTCTGGTCCGATCTATAAGCAGCCCCTTTGTCCCTCTTTGAGAGCTGCCTTTGAGTATGTCCAAGCAGGTCTAGAGTTAAATGACCTCTGACCTGATCTGTAGAAAGAAATTGGGTGTCTTTCCTCCTGCCACCTTCTTCCCTTAATGTTCCATCCCACCATCTAATCTAAAGATCCTTTAGTATTAGATGAATTTCCCTTTGGAAGCCTTGGCTAGTGGACGCAAGTAATTTCCTTTCATGACTCCATAGCCCAATGGATGGCACTTTCTTGGCCTATCCTCTTTGCTGAAACAGCCTTCTATTTTCTTCCTTTCCTTCCATTGCTTTCCCAGTCCATGATCCCCTAACCAACCCAGCAACCCTTCAACCAAATCATTTTAAAACTCCCCTCTGTGCTTCATAACTAGCCTAACATCTTATTTTGAGCTTCAAATATACATCATTCTTTGCTTTATTTGGAGAGATCCCTCTACAGGTCCAGGAGGGCTAGATCCTAGGGCCCCAAAGCGGTTCTAATGTTGTCTCATATTTTGGTCTTACCAATCTGGCCAAAACATGGGAACCCCAACAGCTTCCAAACAGATATGGTCAAGAGAAATAATTTTTGAGCATCCTTCCATTGACAGAACCCCCAAACAGTTCAACTCCACTTAATTCTTGCAGAAAATAAGCATTGTTACCCACAGTAGAATGAATGAGATAAGGACCAAGCCATAAATTATCAAATTTCCCATGTTTGCCCTTATTTTCTCTCTTGGAATCCCACTTTAAAACTTTGTCCCCAATACTGAAATCACTGGCCTTTGTCCTTCTGTCAAAAAGCTTCTTGATGCTTTCTTGCTTTTGTAATGCTCTGTTGTAGACTTCCTCTCTAGTTTGATGAAGATGTATGGTTTGATTAATTCTTCTGATCATGTCATTGTCTTCAGACTGTACTTCCTGGATTAGCTTCATGACTGGATCTCCAAGGCTGGTTCGAAAAATTGCATCTACTCCATAAAAAAGCTGGTAGGGTGACATTCCAATTGATTTTTTAAGTGTTAATCTGTCAACCCATAATTCATGTACTAGCTTTGTGTGCCAAGATTTATTATTTTCGTCCAGCAATTTCTTGATTATTTTCACCAAAATTTTGTTTGAGGATTCTGCCAGCCCATTACCTTGAGGGTAATAAGCAGTAAAATGGCCCAATTTAATCTGATATTTGTGACAGAATTCAACCATCTTTTTCGATCCAAATGTAGCAACATTGTCAGTGATCATCTTCCTAGGACATCCAAATCTAGATAGGACATGATTTTCAATAAATTTTATGATGACAGAATCATTGGCTTGCCTAGAAGGGATGGCTTCTATATATTTGGTAAAGTAGTCTGTTGTAGTGAGAATCCATCTATGTTGGGAAGATGAGGGTGCATGGATAATGGATGTATGAGGAACATAAGTGGATGGACCAGCAAGAGACTATTGAGCTGATCTTGGATGAGAGAAACCAAAATTCTGAAGGTGTTGGCCACCTATAAATTTTTTTCTATCAAAAGGTGGCCAAAACATTGTTTAGCCTTCAAGGAACAGTTTCATTGCAGAAATGTTATCTCTTGAAGCCTCTTCAAGACATCATCTCCTCTATCCAAAATTTCACTGTTGTTTCCCTTCAGAACTCATAAATTCTGCTAAAAATTCCATGAGAAAGACTGCTGTAAAATCCCCTTTTTTTCCCCTTCCTTCACTCAGAAACTAACCTTCATTTTTACTCTCTTTTTCCCCATCATTTTCCTCTTATTTCCATTTTTCCTCATTTCCCCTTCCTATAATCCACCTTTCATAGTTTAAAACTCCTTTTTAGACTATATCGAAACCCCCAAAACCCTTTGAAAACCATTGAAAATCTATGGAAAAACCCATTTTTTATTAAAGATTTAAGCCCCCTTGGGCTAAGTCTCTAACCATTCCCTTCCATACGCCCTAGTGCTGGAACCAGGCACTGAGCCATTCGAGCGCTTATCGCAAACGAGGAAACCCCAAAACGCAAGCCTTTCCCTTTATTAAAAACCCCATTACCGATTAGCCCCCCGTTCTATCTCCCTCGGTCATATTATCTCCCATGCACCCAAAGGCCCCGTAGATGGGCACCAAACCATATCGAAAATTAACCTCTCACCCCAAAGTCTAAACCTTAGTTTTATTTAAATTTGTCAGATTTATTATGAAATAAATTTTCCGCCGGTGCAAAATTCCAAATTGATCTCCACCGTCGATCTGATCTGCAGATCGACGGCGCGCAAGCCATCACCCCGGTGGTCCTCTCCATCCACTCACCATTGTAAAACCATGCGGTATCCATCGCACCACTTTTAAGAGCAGGGCGGTATTTTTCATTTTGCAGTGATTCCATACACCGGTTGACGCGTGGCCTGGGCACTGTTCACAAAATCGCCATTCATCGCGCGTTAAAGATCAGACGTGGACTTGGTACGATATTGACGTCCACCATCTGATCTGAGGCCACTCATCGGATGGTGATCACTCTCTAAAGATGCTCGTGCAATAACTCAAGGTATGGCGCAGTGTTAAAAGCATCTCCACCGTCGATCTGATCTGGAGATCGACGACCCAAAATTCATCACCCTGATTCCTCATCTAGTCAGCATTTTTGGACTCAAGAGTTTTATTCATTTGGATTTTATTGAAAATCTGAGGTCCGAGCACGTTTGATAAGGTTTTTATCGTGGGATCTCTGCCATGGATCGCTTGGGCCACTCTCATCCGACAGCCCACGATCGTCCCGATTCCCGATCTTGATTTTTGACCATTTTTTCCCGAAACAAAGGTTTTTATCCATTTTCTCCATTTTTCCAAAAATGACTTATCCGCTTTGACTTTTCGCCTCCACTCCTGACCGTCGATCTCTGCGTGATCAACGGCTCCAATTTAATTCCTCCTCCATTTCCCTTTGACCTCTTGCAATAAATCTCGATCCACGCTCACTCCACGTGACTTCTGAAGTAGTAAACCTACACATGCAAGATTTTATAAATGTTTTTCATATTTTACATGGTTAAATGGTTTTCTCGCCATTTCTGAAGAAAATTTAGAAGCAGAAGGTGAAGATCCTCCTGCCTCTGACCTGCCAAAGAAAAAATGCTTTGCAGGATTCGAAATGCACGTTTCATCGGTGATTCATGAGTCATTGATGCCATATCACCCCTACGCAGCCATGTACACCAGAAAAACACAGTGAATCAATCACAAATCAAAGAGTATCAATGTTGAAGACAAAATATATCAGAACAGGAGATTGAAGACCAGAAGACACAAGATAAGCTTAACCAGACCTAAAACACAAATCTCAAGTAAATTAAAAGAGTTTTAGGGAAAGACAAAGACATATGTCGAGCCGAAAAAGCCTACACCGCCACAAGCATAGGCCAATCGAACCATCTCCAACTCCTAAAGACACCTACAGCCTCACAGAAATCAATGAAGGTTTAGTCACTACCTGAACAAGAGGTGTTTACCTGAAGACAGCTGAACAATTAAAACAAATCAAAGATATTATCTCTAATTGTTGGCAAAACCATTTTAGAAGATTAAGAACAGTCCAGAAGAAAATATTTTCGATCATTAGGCCTCCAAAGGTAGAAATAGAGTTATGAAGCAGAGTTAGAAATGATTACATTCCCGCCTTATGCCTTGCCTGGTTCCCAAGGCTAGGAATTGCATTGATTACATAATTAATGATACTTGACCCCTGGGGAATCCTCCCACCTCCTCATTATTCTATAAATACCTCTGTAGAAGATGAGAAAATGTTGGTCTATGGACATCTAACTGTATGTAATAGTTCTTTGAAGCTACTGATGCCCTGTGTGCAATTTGAAGATACATAAGCTGATATGAGAACTTTGAAGTTGTAGAGATCCACCGGGCTTGCTGATTGTAACTGGTTTGAACATCAAATACAAGTTGCTGATTTATGGGATCCTAATTTGTGTCAATGGTGATGTGTTCTTCACTGTCAATTGTTATTTTCTTTAATGTTTTTACTCTATTCACTTTCTCAGATAAAGAACAAAAAACATAGAGCTAGGACTTACTCCCAACAGTACCCTACTCTTACTGAAAGCTTTTTTTTCAATGTTTTCTTCACTTGAAAGTTCTCTTTACTGAGTATATTAAATCAGGTTGATTTCAAAGTACTAGCATGATTTAGATTGCTCATTGTGATGATTATCATGTTTTCCTTTAGAATATGCTGAAAGCAGGTTGGTTTTGAAGTACTCACCTGATCTTAAGCTGTTCTAACTGTTTTTAAATATTTTATAACTGAAAGTACTTCAATGCAAGCTATTTTAAAAGCACTTACCTGATCTCAGAATACTTTTTTGTTTTTCTTTAAATGCATGCCGAAGCAAGATATTTTGAAAGCACTTACTTGATCTTAGGCTGTTCACTGTTCTTCATTTGTTTTTGTCTTCATTTCCTATTTGTTTCATTCCATAAAATCACCTTAAGAGATCCTTTGACATAAGTGACTTTCCCCATGGATCCTTCTTGAACCTTGTTTTCCAATTAAAATCCTCCTATGACTCCATAGCCCAATGGGTTAAAACTATCTTTGTTTTTTCTGTCAGCTGAATCATTCCTTCACTTGTAGACATCTTCACCCTTTATTTTGAACTGCCTTCACCTTCATCATGTCTTTGCCCAACCAAAACAAACAAAAAAAACAAACCCATGCTCTTCATAACTAGCCTAATATCACATTTCAAGCTTTAAAGATCACATCTTTAACTTATTCATAGAGAGATCCCTCTCTGGATTCAGGAGGGCTAGATCCTTGAATCCCAAAGCAGTTTGATGTTATCCCTGTAGTTGTACTTTTGCCAATCTTTCTAATTACAGGGTGCTAACATAATGGCAACTCCACTGGGGATAAATATGAGAGTCTATAATTGCTAAATACTTGGTCTTGTGTCCCATTGTCATCGCCAACATAATAAAGACTCCGCTAGGGAGACTTCCCTTAAGAGCTTCATAAAACCTTGTGAGTTAAAAGCACCCTTTTCAAGCACTACCAAGAAATGGTAATCATGATGAAACTTGTTTGAATCAGTGACAATCTAGGTAAACCCTAGGATTCTCATAATCCTTTATCTAACCTTGAAAAATCAGCTAGCTTAGCCATAAGAGTACATTGTCTTTGTCTCATAACTGTAGCTAAGTCTTGAAACCGAGTTAGGATATTATTAGAAACCACGCAACTGAAAAATAAATCATAAAGGACCAAAAAATATTTCAGATTGGTATCAATAAACATGGTAGTGGACCGTAAAACCTTTTACCTCTAAAAAGAGCTGAAAAATTCCACTTGGCGACTCCACAATCCTTAACAGACCTTAAGAATCCACTGGGAATAATCCTTGTCATTGTAATATCATTTAAACTCATTTAGAGGACTGTAGGATTAAAATTTGTGCAAACAGATTAGTTGACCGTCCAAAGACTGTCATACCTAGTTGAACTTTTCTTGTTTATTTGGGTCTGAAAAAAAAAGCATAGTGGCTCCTAGAAAGATTCACACTAGAGCCTATCCTGACCCTGATCCACCTGAGATAGTTGAAAACCTAGAAAGTATCCTTAGGAAGTCTCCTAATATTAAATTATCAACTGTTTTCAGATCACCCTTGAGAGCTAATTCAGTCCCAGAAAATCTTTCAGCTCTACAACAATCACAAGTTGACTTAGTAAATCCCTTTAGAACTAGGTCTCTTGGTGATTTAGATTAGCTAGATTCTAAGTCTTCACTTTCATCTCCTGAAACAAGTGAACATCTTGGTAATAGAGGAACCATACCTCCTGATTTACATTTCATTCACAATCTAGGTGTTTCTCATCCAAGATCAGCTCAGCGATCTACTGCTATTCCATCCACATCTGTTCACCAAACATCCATTGTCCAAACCACTCCACTTCAACCCAGTTTACCTTTTGTTAATCCACCTCTTGTGAATCCACCCGCACCACATATCATGGAAACATGGTATGCTCCCTTAGTCCTTCCTCTACCGTTAGTCAATCTTCCACAGGACTATCAGTCCAAAATTCCATTATATGATGCTAGTAATACTGCTACTGCATCACAACATGTGGATAAGATGAATGACTACTTTGACAGAAATGAAATTGATGATGATTTTTTCAAACTTAGATTATTCTCTCAGAGTTTGGGGGGAGAAGTAAGAAAATGGTTTAAAGGCTTAACCCCCCATAGTATAAATGACCTCCAAGCCTTCCATCAAACTTTCTTAAACAAATGGGAAGTAAAGAATAATCCTCTCCAAGTCCTTTCTAATTACAAGAACCTCCATAGAAACACAGGGGAAAGTGTACAAGTTTATTGTACCAGATTTAACAGTGTATATAATGCGCTTTCCCCAGATTTAAAACCTCCACAAGGCTCAGCTTTAAACAAGTTTCCTGAAGGGTTTGACCCTGAGATGGCCTATCAACTAAGAGAGAGAGATCTTGCAACTCTTGAAGAGATGAAAAAAGGAGCTCTTGCTGTGGAAGTAAACTTGATGGAGAAGAGAGTAAGAATGAAAAATGAAAAGAGAGTGTCCTTTAGAGAGGAAAATGCACCTTCTACTTCCAACTCAAAGATGGAAAGAATGATGGAGGAGATGATGAAGAAAATGAGCATCCTTGAGAGAGCACAAGCAAGTCAAAACCAAACTGCTCCTCAAAACAAAAACCAGAACCAGAATCAGAATTTTAGAAGGAACCAACCTCCAAACAGACCTAGGGAAGATGATCAACATATTACTCCTCCCTTTCATCAAAACTATATAAGTGAGGTTGAGGAAACAGATGAGATAACAAAGGAAGATGATATCAACATGCTGGGGGTAGATAATGATGACTTTGAGATTCATTATGATAGAAAACAAGGTTTTTATACACCTTATGATGACAAAAGAGATGATGATGAAAGTTATTATCAAGACATGGAAAATGTCATTATAGAGTCTCAAAGAGGATATGACCTTATAAGAAAAATCAGTCAACCAACTCCCAAAACCAAAACCTCTGATAAGTCTTCACAAAACAACACTCCAACCAAGCCTAAAGTTGTAAAACAGAAGGAAAAAACAGTAGCTGTGAATTTTGATAAAGGTAGAGAGAAAGGCACTCAAAAAAATGAAAAATAGAGTGCGGACGTTAGTAGTACTACCACTTCAGCTAGTACTCCTGAGAAGACCATTTTGTCAAAAATGAATAGAACAAATCAGCAAGCTAATGTTGTTGATAGACTGGCAGCTAGTAAGGCTGAGACAATTTCTTCGAAGAACCAAATTCCTTTCAGCATAGAGCAGAAAATTTCAAAGATCAGAATCTCTATTCCCCTGACTGAGTTAGCTACCCAGAATGTATAGAGGACCCAAATTTTGAAGGCTTTAAATATTGAGGATAATAATGACACAGTCAA
Source organism: Pinus albicaulis (assembly GCA_034641835.2). NCBI lineage: Eukaryota > Viridiplantae > Streptophyta > Pinopsida > Pinales > Pinaceae > Pinus > Pinus albicaulis. The sequence continues at coordinate 236,165 of JAXQQM020062925.1, read as the reverse complement.
TCTTAATGATTACTAGCCAAAGCTCATTTTTGGTCCTAAGATTGAAGGTATATATCAAGAGGGACCTGTTCCTCCCTTTTATGTGAGTTTAAATGTTCATGACAAGATCCTACATAATGCCATGCATGAATCTGGAGCCTCGCACAACTTTATGCCAAAGGTGATAATGGAAAGGCTTGGACTAGAAATAACCTGACCTTACAAGGATTTATATTCTTTTGATTCTAGCAAAGTGAAGTGCCTTGGCCTAATCAAAGACCTTTGTGTGAGTTTGATCCAAATCTCAACCAAGTGCGTGGTTATGGATGTTGTGGTGGCTGATGTACCTCCTAAGTATGGCATGTTTTTTTCAAGATCATGGGGTGCCAAGCTGCAAGGTACCATACAGATGGATGGGACATATGCCACTATCCCTGTCTTTAGCCAGCTTAGAAGACTATACAGAGAGGCACACATGAGATTCATGGTCAGTAGCTCAGAAAAGCCTAAAAATTCCCCCATTTACTCTGTCCATACAGACCTGGATTCGTTTATCCTTTACAATAATGAATCCATAGAGGAGTCAGAGCCAAAAGACAACAACTCAAATAACCAGTTAGAGGCCCCTAATCTAGAAATGATGGCAGTTCTAGATATGGAAGAAAACGAGAGAGAAACTGTTGAACAGTGTGTTGAAACAATAGACCAGAGTGAACAAAGCCAAGATGGAAAACAACAGACTACCCCTCACGCTCAACTCCATGAAAATACTGAGGAACGAGACTCATCAAAACATGCTGGGGATCTTAGAACAAAACATAATGATGAACAATGCGATAGGGATGAAAACGATGTTATCCCTACAAACAATCCCTTATGGTGCATGAAATTCTACGGGTCTTGCACTAAAAGAGTGCGGGAGCTGGGGTATGGTTGGTCAACACTGAAAAAAATTACTCTGAAAGCCATGCTTTCAAGCTAGATTTTAAATGCACTAACAACATTGCAGAGTATGAGGCTCTCACCCTAGGATTGCATCTATTGAAAGAACTAGGAGCCAAGAAGATAATTTTTCAGGGAGACTCAGAAATAGTCATCAAACAACTAAATGGAGAGTATGCCATTAAACATCCTAGAATAAGGGTATACCAAAATAATGCCATATATTTCCTGAACACGTTTACAAGATATGAGCTCGTGTTTGTCCCAAGAAGTCAAAACATAATTGCAAACGGGCTGGCCTGCGCTGCTAGTTCATGTCAAGAATCACCTGGTGATAAATAGATCACCATTCAAACAAAATATAGACCTGTAGTGCCAGATAATGAAAAATATTGGCAGGTCTTCGAGGGCGACAAGAAGATAAAGGATTTCTTGCTTGGCAGGAAAGAATTTGAGTTATCTGATTCACATTCTAAATCCGTCGAAAATTGCCTCAACAAAAAGCCCCTTGAAGAAGAAAAACCATCTGGTTCCGTAAAAATCAACATGTTAACTAAAAAACTTAGAGCTCATATTGAAGAGTACAAGGACATAGAAAACGAGGACATTGAGGTATTATCATCAAAGGACAAGAACATACCTAGGGGGATAGCACCATTAGAAGAACTGTTTGACTTTAACGACGTAGCAAAGAAACCCACTGTGGAATACACAGAGTCTGATGTCGAGGAATGCAACATAGGCACCAAGGATAAGCCTAAAATGATTAAATTAGCCAGGTCCTTGCCAACAGACATGAAAAAGAAATACATTGACTTATTTAAAGAGTTTGTCGATGTGTTTTCCTGGAGCTATGAAGACTTAAAAGCCTACGATACAGAAATCATCTAGCACAAGATCCCATTGAAAGAAAACCAAAAACCCTTTAGGCAAAAACTGCGTCGAATTAATCCAATACAATTGCCTCTAGTAGAAAAGGAAATCAAGAAAATGTATGAGGCAGGAATCATAGTGCCTGTGAGGTTTTAAGATTGGATTTATAACCTTGTAGCTGTGAGGAAAAAGATAGGATAAATCAGATTGTGCATTGATTTCAGAAACCTTAACAGAGCCTCCCTAAAAGACAATTACTCTTTACCCAAAATGGAACACATTCTACAAAGGGTAGTTGGTTCAAAGAGGATTTCTCTGTTAGATGGTTTTTCAGGATATAACCAAGTTTTAGTACTCCTAGAAGACCAACTCAAGATAGCTTTCACCACTCCTTGGGGCACTTTCATGTATGTGAAAATGTCTTTTGGATTAATGAATGCTGAGGCCACTTTCCAAAGGGCCATGGACATTTCATTTTCAGAGGAGATAGGGCACTTCATTGTAATTTATCTTGATGACATAACAATTTATTCCAAATCTAATGAAGAGCACCTTAAACATCTAAGAAATGTCCTTGAAAAGTGCAGAAGGTTTGGATTATCTTTAAATCCCAAAAAGACAGTGTTTCGCCTACAAGAAGGTAAACTCCTTGGCCATATCATATCAAAAGAAGGGATTAAAATAGATCCAAAAAGAGTTGAGGGAATACTAACAATTAGCCAACCAAGGAACATAAAATAATTACAGTCCTTTATCGGAAAGATTAACTTCTTGAGGAGGTCTATTCCCAACTTAGCAAAGCTCCTTAGAAACATGACTAATATGCTCAAGAATGAAGTAGGAGTTAAGTGGACTGTAGAAGCCAAAAGATCCTTCGAATTGGTAAAATATGCACTCACCCGGGCACCATTCCTAATTAGCCCGGACTTTTCAAAATAGTTCCTTATTTTTTCCTTTGCCTCAGAGCATACTGTTGCTGCAGTCCTGTTGTAGAAAAACCTAGAGGGACAGGAACAGCCTATTGCTTTTTTCAGCAAGGCTTTAAGGGATGCACCCTTGAAATATAACATAATGGAAAAATAGGCCTATGCTTTGGTAAAGGCCTTAAAGGAATTCAGGGTGTATATTCTGCATTCCCGCATCATTGCCTATGTGCCTAATATAGTGGTAAAAGACATCTTGTCACAAGACCCAGATGGAAAGAGGGGCAAATGGATTGCTGCAATATTAGAGTATGATTTGGAAATCAAACCCACGAAACTCATTAAAGATCAGGGCTTAGCTCAATTAATGGCTGAATCTAATCTACAAGCCCTTGACATTAACATGGTAGATGCCTTGGATGAACGGGAAGAGTTACCTACTCCCACTGTGGAAGAACAGTTTCAAAGCTCACCTTGGTACACTGATATCTTGTATGTTCTTACAAATCTTAATGCTCCTCCTGATTTATCAAAAACAAAGGCAAGTTTTTTAAAGTTGAAAGCTAGGAATGATTTCATTTTGAATGAATGTGTATATTGGAAAAATTCTAATGGTTTATTGCTTAAATGTTTTCCGGAAGTTGATGCAGAGAATATCAAGCATGAATTCCATGAAGGAGAGTGTGGAGGTCATCTCTACTGGAAAACCACAGCCAATAAAATCCTCAGAGCTAGCTATTACTGGCCCACCCTCTTCCAAGATGTCCATAAAATGATAGTGGCTTGCCACAAGTGCCAAGTTTTTGAGGGAAAAAGAAAACTCCTTCCTTTACCATTACAACCCATCATTGTTGAAGCTTCTTTTCAACAGTGGGGCCTAGATTTCATAGGAGAAATCCATCTTGCTTCATCTGCCCAACACAAATGTATTCTCACAGCCACTGACTACTTCACAAAGTGGATAGAGGCCATCCCTTCTAGGAATGCCACAGATTCTTTCATTTTAAAATTTCTTGAAGACCATATCCTGTCTAGATTCGGATGCCCTAGGAAGATTATTACTGATAATGCTGCTGCTTTTGGTTCCAAAAAGATGATTTATTTTTGTCACAGGTATTAGATTACACTCGGTCATTCTACTGCTTATTACCCTCAAGGTAATGGATTAGCAGAATCATCAAATAAAATTTTGGTGACCATCATCAAAAAGCTGCTTGATGAAAATAAAAAATCATGGCATAACAAGTTGGTGCATGCTCTGTGGGCAGACAGATTGACCAAAAATAAGTCCATTGGAATGTCCCCTTACCAGCTTGTTTATGGAGCAGATGCAATGTTTCCTACCAGCCTAGGTGTACCAGTGATAATATTAGTCCAATAAATACAGTCAGAAGAGGAAAACATGATAAGGAGGATTAATCAGACAATACATCTCCAGTAGATAAGGGAAGAGGTTTACAATAGGGCTTAGAAGGTGCAAGAGAATATAAAGAAGTTGTTCGACAAAAGAACAAAAGCTTGTGACTTCAACATTGTAGACAAGGTACTCAAGTGGGACTCCAGAAGAGAGGATAAGGGTAAACATGGAAAATTTGACTATTTGTGGCAAGGTCCTTACATTATTCAGTCCACCATTGGTCCAAATGCCTTTTTTCTGCAAGAGTTAGATGGCACGGATATGTTTGGGGGTCCTGTCAATGGCAGGGTGCTTAAGAATTACTACTGCTGAGTTCAATTTTGAAGCTTTCATTTCCATTGTAAATACCATTGCTTTGTTCAGTCTCACAAAAGAAAAAATACAAAAACAATGAAAAAGAGAAAAGAGGGCAGATTGTAAAAAACAATAAAGGTACAACCCCATACCAAAAAAGAGAAATACATTATGAAAGTGTGCAAGCTCAAATGCGACTCCTGAAAAACACACTCCTAGTTAGTCAAACAGCCTAATCTTGACTAATTAGTTTTAAATTTACTGTTGATAGGATAGTTAATTCGATTTTCCAAACTGTTTAATCTTAGCTTATCAGTAGATAGATTAGGATAGAAATTAAAGGTTCAAACATGCTCAGAACCTGAACCCAAGTTTCCAAAGAGAATGACTCAAATCTATTTCAAATTATGAGTCAAAAAGATGTAAATATGGTTCTAATCAGCTCAAAATCTGAACCAGTTGATCAAATAAAGAACAGCTCAAACAAAATTCAAAACAAAGCTGTAAAAGATGAAGGAAGTGCTTTGAAATTTCAGATCTTAAACCTTCCATTTTTGTTTTTTAATTTTCTGCAAAATAATATCTATGTCCAGCTTGTTTCTTATGCCATAGATCACAGCAAGTAAAACTGCTTAATATTGACTTGACTGTTTTTAAATTTCTGTTGTAGAATTTAGAGAATAAAATCTGTTGGGTAGTTTAATCCCAACAGATAGTAGATTAGGTAGAGAATTATATGGACTCAACTGTTTAATATGAGTCCATGGAGAAATAAGGAGTAAAAATAGATTAGATTTCCTATTTTCAAAAGAAATAAAATGTTGTAAAAGATTTTTCCAATCCAAGTGCACTCTAAATGAAGAAAAAATGATAGATTAGTAGGATTGGGTAGGTAGAAAGTTGTGTTGATGAAAGATCCATTGTTTTTTTATGGCTGCTAATATGTTTTCAGAAAAAGGAAGAGCATCCAAGAAAAGAAGACAACCCAATGGATAAGGCACCAATCAACATCCCAGAGAATGCAAGTCTTAAGTTCTTTATGCCTTCAAGAAGGCACCATCCCCAAGTCGAGCCACTGTTGGCCACCTATAAAATTTGTTCTATCAAAAGGTGGCCAAAACATTGTTTAGCCTTCAAGGAACAATTTCATTGCAAAAATGTTATCTCTTGAAGCCTCTTCAAGACATCATCTCCTCTATCAAAAATTTCACTATTGTTTCCCTTCAGAACTCAGAAATTCTGCTAAGAATTCCATGAGAAAGACTGCTGCAAAATCCCCTTTTTTTCCCCTTCCTTCACTCAGAAAATAACCTTCATTTTTACTCTCTTTTTCCCCATCATTTTCCTCTGATTTCCATTTTTCCTCATTTCCCCTTCATAGAATCCACCTTGCATAGTTTAAAACTTCTTTTTAGACTATATCGAAACCCCCAAAACCCTTTGAAAACCGTTGAAAATCTATGAAAAAACCCATTTTTATTAAGCGTTTAAGCCCCCTTGGGCTAAGTCTCTAACCATTCCCTTCCATATGCCCTGGTGCTGGAACCAGGCGTTGAGCCATTCGAGCACTTATCGCAAATGGGGAAAACAAAAAATGCAAGCCTTTCCCTTTATTAAAAACCCCATTGCCGATTAGCCCCCCGTTCTATCTCCCTCGGTCATATTATCTCCCATGCGCCCAAAGGCCCTGTAGACGAGCGCCAAACCATATCGAAAATTAACCTCTCACCCCCAAAGTCTAAACCTTATTTTTATTTAAATTTTTCAGATTTATTATGAAATAAAGTTTCCGCCGGTGCAAAATTCCAAATTGATCTCCACCGTCGATATGATCTGCAGATCGAAGGTGCGCAAGCCATCGCCCCGGTGGTCCCTGTTAGTCATCAATATTTTTCACTTGTTGGTGATGACTAGTTGTAACAGCCAAGTTTTCTAGCAGCTGATCTAAAAATTTGTCAAATTTTCCAGCTGGGAAAACACCCATAAAACTTTTTTCCCTCCTACCTTTCAGTCCGCCCATGACGAGATGAAACCTCTTTATCAAATCCTACCTAGCTTTAGCCATACTAGTTTGCCCATCATCTTTAAAGAAACAATCCAAATCTATCCAAAAAGTCTCCCCTAAGTTAGGAAGTGGCGCTTTAAGGCATTTCTCCCTTGGCAAACTACCCAAGAGCCAAAGAAACTCCATCTGTATAGACCAGTCATAACAAACCTTCCCATTCTAGAAATAAAGTTGGTTACAGCCCTAGGTCACGCCACTTATACACCCTCAAGTCTCATCTATACATAGACCATAAATCAAACTGATTCTAGGTGTTTTTACAGTGTTTTAAGTGGATCTTTCAAGGATAAAGACATACCAGCATCTTAGAGGACAATTTTTGGCTGCACATGAGAAGACAGTTGCTTCTCAATGTGATCTTGAGCCTGGGATGCAACTACAGTGCAAAGAGCTTTTCATCAAGCTCTTGCGACCACATTCAAAGCCTGAAAGGACAATAAAAGGAAAAATAGCACTATCACAGGGCTAATTGTTACACCATTTTTTGGTCATCTAACCTACTATCACTAGATGGACCCAAGTACACCATGTAAGACCAATTTTACCCTAAGTAAAATTGCTTTCACTATGTAAAATAACTTAATAAACCACATTTATTAGGTTGTTTATGGTCTAAACAGGAAACCCCAAAAGGAAATATTAAACAAACCCATATTTGTTTGATTTTCCTCAAGGAATAATTAATTAAACAATAATTTAATTATTATTCCTAGTCATATTTAACCCAGAACAAAGAAATTAATTAGATAAATCTTTATTTATCTTATTATTTTCTAGGAATAATTTAATTCCTTGTTAAATATGACTAAATCACCCATAAATAATTAAATAAATCATTATTTATTTGATTATCTTTCAACCATTTCCTTAAAATGATAAATAAATCATTTATTTATTTATTATTTACAAATAAAGGGATTTGACCCAAGTCAAATACTTTTTCCCTCCAACAAATATAATAAAATATCCCATAAAAGGTGGATCTAGATTTGGTTAACATTATTTTAATCATGCACCAAGATCTAGAATGACCCAATATTTTGTTATAAATAGGAGGGTTTTTCCTACCATTCTTCACCTTTGTTGCCTATTAGATCACTCTGGATCTATACACTTGGTCACATTTTTCTACATTATTTGTTGTGTGAGCTCCCTTTGAGTTCTATCTTTGTCTGGGTTTTCTACACCAACAAGAGAGAGAGATTCTAGATCTGAAGTGCTGAGGACTTCCAAGAACCCATCCCATTGAGGAGAATTGGATACACCTTCTTGTTTTCCTCCCAAGTGCCCTTAATACAAAAATTCTTTCAAAAAACATTGTTCTTGTCTTGTCTATTGGATGTATGGAGCAAACTCTTAATTTTACTGCTTAATGTCTTTCTATGCATAGATCTGGTTTTTTGCAGCACTTGTCTTGATCAATTAACTGCAGATCTGAAGATATTGGCAGCCACACTTGATGTTAGGGCTATAAGTTATGCGTAGCTAAAGTGGTCTTTTTTCGTACACCCCCCGACAAAAGATTCATCATACCACCATGATATAACATGTAATCTAAAAAACCTCTCATCTATAAGCGTGAGGTTTTATGCCTCCTTCATTTATAAGCAGAGGGTGATGGACAAAGTTTTGATTCTAAGAGTTGCACCTACTAAGAGACAACTTCTTGCTATAAGACAACAAACGAAAGGCTTCCCGCACAAAAATGATGATTAAAAGAAAAGGGTAAAGCAAGAAAGCCAAAGATTTGTTTGCATGAATTTCATTATTATTTGAGCTACAATGTGAAACTAGTTGGTTCAACATCATTGAATAAAGACTGTTAAATAGATGGTCAAGAGAGTCAAACAGTCTTGGACTCAAAGCGACCCCTGCCATCAAATATAAAGGAAACCATTGTCAGCATGATTCATCAAACATCCTTCTTTGATTTGAGACAAAGGTTGAAATAACATCAGGCATTTTGTCAAGATAGGCCTCCTTCATTCATAAGCAGAGGGCCAGAGTAGTGCTTAATTCTATAGTTTTCACTGACTGATAGACAAATTGTAAACACAATAGGAGACAGTTAAGACAGAGAAATGATGTAAGAAGGAAAGCAGGGGTACCACTGTAATCCAAGAGGATAAACTTGTCTCTTATCAAGGTTTCTTTCAAAAAGACAGTCTGGAGCCCAATTAAAACAACTTTGTTGATGATTAAGGGACAGGTCATGACATAGGCCAATGATGATGATTATATTTCAAAAGTTTATGGCATGAGTTCCAAAGCTCTGGAGCAGCATTCAAAGCCAATAGGGCATGTCACCATTTCCAAATAAAGGCATTTTCCTTAAAAAGGGTCAAAGGTACCTTACTACTACACTCTGAGCAAAAGGAGAGGTTTTATAGAAGTTCCATTTACATGAACAAAGATGGGTGAAGCCTGAGTAAATGCAACTAAATTTGTGCACTCACGGTCATGAGAAAGGTTCAATAATCACCTGCCAGCCAAATCAGCTTCACAACAAGGCATCATTTCCTCCAAAGCATCAAGAACAAAAAAATGTTAGTTTAGGTTGCAAAAAGGAGAAGTTACCTCCTTCAAAAGTGTCAAAGAAAACCTCATGCAACACAAAGTATCTTCTACAGGTATCCTCTTTTCAAAATGACAAAAAAAAAATGTGTGATGATGATATTCAGAGGTTCTTCTTTTTATTTTTCATAAAAACCTTTTTTCAACTGCTCAAGAGTAACAACAGATGAGCCATACAAAGACAGTGGGTGGAAAAAGATTTTGAAATTACATGCAGATATCAAAGGGGGACATTTCTTCTCTTTAATTAAGAAAACAGTCGAAGTTTTAAATTCCCCAAAAGGTTATTTCTTTTCAAAAAGGGAGGTCTGGCTTATAAGAAATGAGCATTGCCACTATGTTTTGGTTTGAACAAAAACAAGTCTGGGTTATGTTTCAAAGAAGATATGAGCTCCATGTTTTAATTATAAAACAAAGGCTTTTTGAAGGTTTTTCAAAAACGTCATTAATTACACCAAGGGGTTTTGACCTTTTTCAAATACAAGAGGGTTAGGGACCGTTTCCCACGCGTATTTCACATTTCAACACACAAACAAACTCTCTTGCTGCCAACTAGGTCGAGAAAAGAAATTTTGAGCAAATTCACAGAAGTTTTCAAGGGTTAAAAGTTGCGCGGCGCGCCTGTACAACTATGCGGCGTGTTTAAGCGCAAATTTTAAAAAGGTTTGAATTGTTGTGCGGCGCGCCTATAGAAGCGCACGACGTGCCTGTAGGTGCTGGTCCTGTCGGCCCGACAGGTGACCCAACGGCCTTTTCTGCGCGACACTCTCTCTTTCAAACGCGCTGCGCTTGTGTTAAGCCTCCAAAACGCCTCCAAATTTCTTTCAAAGTGGCTCCAACTCTCAAGAAAATATTTCCATCGTGTTTTAAGGTATTTTGTCTTGCCCCCCTTACAAATTTCAAACTGATAAATGGTGTTTGAGGCAGCAAAGGCCTTGGTGTAAATCAAGATATTTCGAGTAACTATTTTGAAAGAGGGTTGCAGTTGGTTGATAATGAGGTGTTAATCCTAGCTTCAAAGAGCTTAAAACTATCCTTAAAACTGCTCTAACATCACATTCCTTTTCTAAGGGGGTTGTCAAGCTTTTGGGACATTTAAAACTGTTGTGGCATAAAATCCATAACTCTGTCAACTGTATGTAACAAAGAAAAAGTGCTTGGGAGGTTTGATTTTTTTTGAGTCGCTGTAGTTTGTGATTGACCAGCAGTGAGCATAGAAAAATAATGGGTTCCTATTGATGATTCAAAAACCTCACAAACTGCCCTCAAACAGTATTGAAAGGTGAAGGCACCGTTTCAAGGGAGAAACACAGGGCTTTAAAAGGTGAAACAATGGGTCTATTTTCAAATCACAGCGATCATTGTATGAGTGTTTTTGACCTTTCAAAAGTCTCCTCTGTGTGTTAAAAAGACAAAACAGTGTTTGACCTTTCATTCCATAAAGCAGATTCAGTGAGTGAAGCTACCATTGCATTTGGAGGTATTGTCAAACTTTTTGCGAGCAATAGTGAAGTATAAGGAGGGAAATGTTTTGGTTAAGAGGAGTTTTTGTTGTTTAAACTCCTACAGGGCTGTTTGTGCTCACACTAAACACAAGGAGCTTGATGACTCTCCTTATAACACAGTGACCTTTGACTGTTTATATGCTTTTTGTTGACTGTGTACTTGTTTTTAAAATTATTTGCTGACTGGCATACCAAAAGGAGGAGGCAGTGTTTAAAGGGAGGTTTGATCTTTTGGTTCAAAAATCAAAATTTGTTGTGGTTTAGGATTGCTCAAGGTGAACATAGCAAAGGTGGTGGGTTTATGATGATGTTAAAGGGCCTTAAACTGCCCTCAATACAATGCTAAAAACGAAACCAGCACTTAGTCAAGACATACACAACAGTAGAGGTTTGGCAAATTGATGAAAGTACCCTAACTGTGATAGGGCAAAGTAAACCTCTGTTAGCCTAGTGTATGGTGGAAACTTTCTTAGGTGGAGGCATTGTTTAAGGAAGGAAAACTAAGTGTTGAAAAGTAAAACAAGGAGCCTAATTTCAACAAAAATGGTCATTGTATGAGTGCTCTGTCATTTTTAAAGTTCTCCTTGTATGGTGAAGAACAAAGTTAGTGCTGCCTTTTTGTACAAGAAACAAACCTTAATGGGTAAAGTTGTCATTTCCATTTGGAGGTGTTTGTCAAATTCTATGTGAGAAAACAATAAAGACAAGGAGGGTGTTTTGATTGGGAGGAATTTTGTTTTGCCTTTGTCTAAAATACAAGGCTGTCCTGTTGACCTCAAAACACCTAGAGCCTTGTGACCTTACACAAACACATAAATCACTGGACTATGTATCTTTTGTTGACTGTGTGCTTATTATTAAATTTACTTGTTGATTGGCATACAAAGGGGAAAGAGTAGTGTTTTGAGAGGAGCAGGGACCCAATAGCAAAGAAAACATTTTACACAGTTTTGAGGAAAATCTACCTTGATCAAAATAGTGATTGACAAAGAAGGCAGAGTTTTGTTTGAGAAAACATTCTTGAAATCCTTTTTGAGGCAGTTTGGTTTTTTAGAGAACAAAAGGGAGGCATGGCTTGAGAGAGTCAATGACCATTTGGAGAAGGAATTGGAGAGGGAAAACAGGGATTTAGACCTTCAAAGGAGAATGATGAGGCATTACAAAAAGTTAAATCAGTTTGTCAGGCGCAAGTTGAAGGCTGCTCAAGAAAAGCTCAAGGAGGCTAAAGGGAAGTGCCCGGCGCGGAAAGTGATAAAAGACACATCAGGACTTTAGATTTTGGCCTCTACTTCACAACATGTCGCTGAGAACCCTTGAGGGTCATGCTCACCAATTTTTGGCGATTTTTGACATATTTTGGTTTTTTGGCCAAAACTCATGGGCTTCGCCATTTCATTTCGGGGAATCAACAAAGGAGGAGAATGGTATCACTGGATGCCATAATTTCAGGAGCACACACTCAGTGATTTTCATTACATTTGAAGATCATTTTCTTCCCCGAAATGGCGAAAAATGCCCGCTTTTTCTACACTCTGCCCGGTCTATCAGCAAACCTTATTTTCTGGTTTTCTACACACAGACCTTCTTTTGGAGGACTTCTAGGCATAAAATTGAGAAAATTCTAGTTGCTCCAGAAAGTAGACACTCAAAGCTTTCCAATGAGCTATCATGAGCCTCGTTTTGACATCATGAAGGCTGCCAAAAGTTGCTAGAAATTCAGGGGACCTTTTGCTGATGTAAATTTTGAGTATTTTTGTAAAATTTGAACCTTTAAAAACTGTTTTTTCCTCATGTGCGTTTAGATATTTTTTCACATGAGAAGTTATGAAAAGTCAATTTAACTCCCTATTTTAGCATTTTTTAGATATTTTATGAGATATTTTGTGCCTTGGGCTTTGCAAAGCCTCAAGGACAAGTTTAGATATTTTGAATAGGCCAATGAGAGTGAAAATTGAACTAAGAGGTTTTCCTCACTCGAGCCTATATATTTCAAAGGCTTTCAATGTAAACAAGGCTGAACTTGATGATAGAAGAAATATATGGTCATATAAGATTTGGAAGAAATACTTGTCTCATGCTCTTGGATAGTCTCTTGGATGTTCTTGGATGATGAAAGAGGATTGTTGTTGGATTCCATGACTTGGTAGAATGGTATAGTGTCTCTTTCTTTGTTTTGTTTTCTAGTTTTCATTCATGAATCCATGTTTCTTGCTTGCTATAGATTAGTAGAGAACAAATTTGAGACATGCCCTTGGAGGAACCTCAAATTTCCTGTTTCTTCATAGCTTTCGTGTTTTCTTCTTCCTTAGTCACATTAAAGAATTCTTGATTGCTCTTTAATAACTTAAGGATATTGTTGCTTATTTCATTTACGGTTCTATGTATGTTAAGTATGATTTACAGTACGCCCTGCTTACCAATGGCTAGCCATATCTCCATCCATGAAATTTCTCTTTGACTGATTAGATTGTCATTTGTTTAACCAAGGAGGTCTTGTTTCGATCTTTCCCTTTGCCTAAGACTATGCAATCTTGTTTTCAAAGTGCTTGATAACTTGAAGTACTGTGTTTAGGCATTCTGGCATAGTGGTTTGAGTTGTTTGTCTCTTTTAAGTGTTTTTCCCCAAATTCTGATAGTCATTTCCCAAAGTTAGAGAGTTATATATCTCTATGCATGGCTTGAATGTTTATTTCTATGTATTGATTAGCTTATAGTTACATTTCTCATGATTAATGGTTAGCCCTACCATGTTTATGTCAGCTATTAAACTAGTTATGCTAGAAATCCTTTGTTGTTCCCAAACTTGATGTCCATTTTATTCCATTTTGCCCAAAGATCCTTTCTACCTCGAATCAAATCAGCCCTTCAACAGCCTTGTATCACCGTCTGATAACTTTCTAGACCTTTTCGACCCCATAGCCCAGTTGATATAAAATATTTTTACCTATCTTATATCTTTGATCAGTTTCATCCCTCACAACCTAAAAACCAAAACCAGAAAACTTACTTCATAACTAGCCTAAAATCAGAACACAATAAGCAAAACACAAATATCCCTTAAACATATAGAGAGAGCCCTCTCTGAGTCAAGGAAGGCTAGGTCCTTGGGCTCCAAATATTGGTTTAATTTTACACTGTCATTTGGCTTACCAATCAGCCAAATCATGGGACCCTAACAGTCCCCACCATCCACTCACCGTTGCAAAACCACGTGGTATCCATCGCACCGATTTTAAGAGCGGGGCCATATTTTTCATTTTGCAACGATTCCATACACTGGTTGATGCGTGGCCTGGGCACTGTTCACAAAACCGTCGTTCATCGCGCGTTAAAGATTGGACGTGGACCCGACGCGATATTGACGTCCACTGTCCAATCTGAGGCCGCTCATCGGATGGTGATCGCTCTCCGAAGATGCCCATGCGATAAATCAGGGTATGGCACAGTGTTAAAATCATCTCCTCCGTCGATCTAATCTGCAGATCGACGGCCCAAAATTCATCACCCTGATTCCTCGTCCAGTTAGCATTTCTGGACCCGGGAGTTTTATTCATCTGGATTTTATTGAAAATCTGAGGTCCGGGCGCGTTCTATAAGGTTTTTATCGTGGGATCTCCATCGTGGATCACTTGGGCCGCTCTCATCTGATGGCCCACGATCGTCCCGATTCCCGATCTTGATTTTTGACCATTTTTTCCCGAAACAAAGGTTTTTCTCCATTTTCTCCATTTTTCCAAAAATGACTTATCCGCTTTGACTTTTCGCCTCCACTCCTGACTGTCGATCTCTGCGCGATCGACGGCTCCGATTTAATTCATCCTCCGTTTCCCTTTGACCTCTTCCAATAAATCTCAACTGTTGGATGATGCCATCCAACGGCCATGCTCACTCCACGTGAATTCTGAAGCAGTAAACCTACACATGCAGGATTTTATAAATGTTTTTTATATTTTGCAGGGTTAAATGGTTTTCTCGCCATTTCTGAAGAAATTGAGAAGCATAGGGTGACGATCCTCTTGCCTCTGACTTGTTAAATAAAAAATCCTTCGCAGGGTTCGAAATACACGTTTCATCGGTGATTCATGAGGCATTGATGCCATATCACCCCTGCGCAGCCATGTACAGCAGCAAAACACAGTGAATCAATCACAAATCAAAGAGTATCAGTGTCAAATAAAAAATATATTAGAACAGGAGATTGAAAACCGAAAGACACAGGATAAGCTTGACCAGACCTAAAACACATATCTCAAGTAAATTAAAAGTGTTTTAGGGAAAGACGAAGACATCTGTCGAGCCGAAAAAGCCTCCACCACCACAAGCAGAGGCCAATCAAACCCTCTCCAACTCCTAAAGACACCTGCAGCCTCACAGAAATCAATGAAGGTTTAGTCACTACCTGAACAAGAGGTGTTTACCTGAAGATAGCTGAACAATTAATACAAATCAAAGATCTTATCTCTAATTGTCGGAAAAACCATTTTAGAAGATTAAGAACAGTCCAAAAGTAGATCTTTTCGATCATTAGGCCTCGAAAGGCATAAATAGAGTTATGAAGCAGAGTTAGAAATGATTACATTCCCGCCTTATGCCTTGCTCGGTTCCCAAGGCCAGGAATTGCATTGATTACATAATTAATGATACTTGACCCCTGGGAATCCTCCCTCCTCCTCATTCTTCTATAAATACTTCTGTAGAAGATGAGAAAATATTGGTCTCTAGACATCTGACTGTATGTAATAGTTCTCTGAAGCTACGGATGCCCTGTGTGCAATTTGAAGATACATAAGCTGATATGAGAAGTTTGAAGTTGTAGAGACCCACCGGGCTTGCTGATTGTAACTGGTTTGAACATCAAATACAAGTTGATGATTTATGGGATCCTGATTTGTGTCAATGGTGATGTGTTCCTCACTGTCAATTGTTATTTTCTTTAATTTTTTTACTCTGTTCACTTTCTCAGATAAGGAATAGCAAACATAGAGCTAGGACTTACTCCCAACAGTACCCTACTCTTACTAAAAGCTTTATTTTCTATGTTTTCTTCACTTGAAATTTCTCTTTAATGAGTACATTAAAGCAGGTTGGTTTCAAAGTACTAACCTAATCTAGATTTCTCATTGTGATGATTATCATGTTTTCCTTTAGAATATGCTGAAAGCAGGTTGGTTTCAAAGTACTCACTTGATCTTAAGCTATTCTAACTGTTTCTAAATGTTTTCTAACTGAAAGTACTTCAATGTAGGCTAGTTTAAAAGCACTTACCTGATCTCAGAATAATTTTTTGTTTTTATTTAAGTGCATGCCGAAGCAAGATAGTTTGAAAGCACTTACTTGATCTTAGGTTGTTCACTGTTCTTCATTTGTTTTTCTCTTCATTTCCTATTTGTTTCATTCCATAAAATCACCTTAGGAGATCCTTTGACATAAGTGACTTGCCCCATGGATCCTTCTTGAACCTTGCAGTCCAATTAAAATCCTCCTATGACTCCATAGCCCAATGGGTTAAAACTATCTTTGCTTTTTCTGTCAGCCGAATCATTCCATCACTTGCAGACATCTTCACCCTTTATTTTGAACTGCCTTCACCTTCATCATGTCTTTGCCCAACCAAAACAAGCAAACAAAGCAAACCAATGCTCTTCATAACTAGCCTAATATCACATTTCAAGCTTTAAAGATCACATCTTTAACTTATTCATAGAGAGATCCCTCTCTGGATTCAGAAGGGCTAGATCCTTGAATCCCAAAGAGGTTTGATGTTATCCCTGTAGTTGGACTTTTTCCAATCTTGCTAATTACAGGGTGCTAACAGAAGGAAATGTATATCAGGTGGAGTAGTTTCTCTACTACCAGGATGTTCACTTCTATCTAGGGATGAAAGTGAAGGCTCTAAATCTCTCTGATCTATATCATCAAGTGACCTAGTTCTGAATGGATTTCTTAAGTCAACTTGTGGTTCATATAGAGCTGCAAGGTTTTCAGGAACAGAATTAGCTCTATGGAATGGGCTGAAAATAGTTGAAGATTTTTCCTTAGGAGAATTCCTAAGTATTATTTCAGGGTTATCAACTATCTCAGGAGGATTTGGGTCGGGATAGGCTTTAGTATGAACTCTTTTAGGACCCACTATGCAATTTTTTTCAGACCCAACTTACAAGAAATGTTTAACCAAATATAACAATCTTTAGGAGGCTAACTGATCTTTAAACAAGAAAACTTTAATATTTAAAGTCCTCTTAAATAAGTTTAAATGATGTTATGATGATAATAGATTTCCCAGTGGAGTCTTAAGGTCTGTTTAGGATTGTGGAGTCACCAGGTGGAAATTTTTAGCTCTTTTGGAGGTAAAATGTTTTTATGTTCCACCACCATGTTTATTTGAATACCAATCTAAAATATTTTTGGGTTTTTTGAGTTTTTTCAGTCCTATGGGTTCTAAGAGTGTCTTAATTCCATTTCAACACTTAACTACAGTGATGAGACAAAGAAATTTTACTCTTATGGCTAAGCTAGCTTATTCCTTCAAGGTTTGATAAGCTTTTATGAGAATCCTAAGGGTTCCTTAGTTTCTCACTGATTCAAATAAGTTTTACCATGATTACCATTTGCTTGGTAGTGCTTGAAGAGGGCTACTTATACTGCACTTAACAATTTTCATGAATAAATGGTTTTTCTTGAAGTCTTAAGGGTATCTAAGATGAAATTCACTCAGAAATCCCCAATGGAGTCGCCAGAAATGTTAGACCTATGTAATTTCAGCAGATTGGTAAGACTAAAGCTGCAGAGACAACATTATGAACCACTTTGGGATTCTAGGATCTAGCCCTCTTGAATCCAGAGAGGGATATCTCTATAAGTGCAAAGATTGATTTATCTTTAAGGTTTTTGGTACCATATTAGGCTAGTTATTAAGAACAAGGTTTTTTTGTTTGTTTGGATGGTTGAGCATGATTTTTAATTGAGTGAAAAGTTCTAAAAATGAAATAGTTTCAAAGGGTGAAGGTGTGAATAATTAGAGCAAGATTTAGCTGATAGGATAGATATGAAATAACACTTAATCCATTGGGCTATGGATTCATAAAAGGGTTTAATTGTGCAACAATTTCAAGAGTGATCCAAGGGGAAAGTCATCTATATCAAAAGATATTTTTAGATTAAATGATGGAATGGAACATTAAAAGTGTTGAGAAGGTGGAAAAAGTCAATGATTTCAACAAGGATTTATCAACTTTCCAAACAAGAAAAGCCTTTTAAGAAACTGTTTCAAACCAACCAAAGACAGGGCTAACCTTAAAATTCTTTGGAAAAGCTTGTATTAAAGCTAACTTATCAGACAAACAATCCAACAATCCACATGACTACTTTCATAAGGGATGAAAACAGATAAGAAAATGAAGGGCAACTTAAGATCAAGCAAGATACATTAAAATCTAAACCTGCTTCAGCATACTCTTAAGGAAACCTTCAAAAAAACCTTTGGAGAAAGAAACTAGAAGACAGGGCAAACCATAAACTTTCCTAGTCCAACTCTACTCAGCATATAATGAAAATATCATTCAAGAAATTCCTTTCAAGTTTTGCACATCAAGACAGGGACAAACTAGCATTCCTTGATAATGTTTACACTTAACTTAAGTCATTCTTAAAAACACAATTGGAGGAAAACATAAAGATAAAGCTTATCAATCAGAGAAGGGTACTGTAAACAGTAAATCCTAACTCTATGCTTGTTGTTCTTTATCAGATAAAAGTGAACAAAATGGCATACATGAAAGGAAAAAAATAACATAGTAAGAAGTACTTCACCAATGATATAGACCAGGATCCAAAAAATCAGCTTGTATATTGATGTCAATCTAGTTACATACTTCAAGTCTAGTGTTTCAGTACAGTAATCATCTTCTCTTCTCAGCCTAACTTCTTCAATCATAAAATAGAGCTTCAAGAGCCTATGAAAACTATTTACACGTAGAAAGTTTCGAGCACAAGTATTACATCAAAGTTCAGCAACCAACCTATATCTCATCTTCTTCAGAATTATTTACAGAAGAAATGAGGAGGTGGAATAAAATAAAAGATCTCTAGTTCAATTCATACAAGTTAAATGCTTCTCGGCATTTGAAGGTCTCAAAGGAGAATTTTTTTGATATTTCTCTGTATTAATTGGTTTTCATTAAATATTCAGGCTATTTGGTGGATTTTTTTGACTTTAAAGCTCTTTTAAGGAGGCTGGCAGTAAATCTGGCTGTTTTTAACAAAATATCACTTACTAAGGCAATAAATCTGCCTTCTTTGATTTCTTTGAGGCTGTAGGTGGCTTTTGGTAGCTGGAGAGGATTCAATTAGCCTCTGATGTGGCATTGGAGGCTTTTTGGACTGATAGGTATCATTGTTTTTTCCTCAAACATTGTTAATTTTCTTTAATCCTGTGTTTTAGGCTTAATTAGGCCTAATTTCTGTCTTTTTTTCTTCATACTGTCTTTAACTGTGTGGATTAGTCCTTTGATAGTCGAATTTATGCCTTAATCCCTCAGAACTATGTTAAAACCTTTAATTCTTCATCTCCGCTGTGATTCCATACTTTGACACTGATACTATTTGTATAATTAAGTTTCACTGTGTTTTTGTTGTTTTTGTAGGCACGCAGAGGGCTTTACAACTTCACAAATGCTCATGAGGCATGGAGAAATCATCGTTGAACACTGTAAATTTCCTTTCGATGTGAATAATTGGCTTAGGGATCGTCATCCCTGGCCATTCATTTCTTTTTTAAAAATAATGGAAAAACCTTAAAAACCTGCAAAAAACAAACAAAGTTATGAAAAATTCGGTGAAAATAGGTTTAGAAAACTTATGGGCATGAGATTAAATCGTGACCGTTGGATGAAATCAACCAACGGTCAGGATTTCTTGCTGGGTTTGAAAAGGGGAGGCGGTTGGATGAATGGGGGGTTAGATTAAGTCAAGACCATTGATTTGGGTTGATCAACGACGAAGATCAATCGGGAGTTTTATAATGCGGAGGGGAAAAGTTATAGTGGAAAGGAGGAAAACATAGGAAAAAGGGAAAAAGTCTTTGCGGAAGCGAAAAATGGGCTAAATGAAGTTTGGGGTTGTAGAGAGAATAAGAGCCACTGATTTAGGATGATCAACGGTCGGGATTCCTTGAACGAAGTGCTTGGGGGTTTGGATGATGGGAAAATGAATGGGGGGAAGGATTTAATCAGAACCATTGATCTTCAGAGATCGACGGTGGAGAAGGATTGGTGAATTTTTCGGGGAGAAAAATGAAAGGGCAAAGACTTGGAGGTAAAACATAATTAGAGTCGTTGGATGGAAACAATGGATGGCAGAGATTAAAAGCTGAAAAAGTTAATGCGGTGGGGAAAGGTGGTTTTGGCTGAAAAAACCACTGGTTTCACACTGCTCTAAAGTGGTTTTATAATTTTTCCAAAACAATGTGATATGGGTCTACGCTTGACACATGTCCTTTTAAAACTGCCCATATCACATAAATTTTTGGCATTAACTTTCAGGCTTGAAATCACGTGATATGGAGTTTCAGTCGTCGGATGAAAGGCAGAGAGATCCGACAGTGGGAATGAGAACGCTATGGGGTAAGATGCGTGGGAAAAAAAGGTGGGTAGGGTCAAGGGTAGTTTAGATCTAGACCGTTGGATCTGGTGAATGGACAGTCAAGATTTGTGGACGGGGAAGGTAGGTCCCAAAGGAGTTGGGCCTATCGGGTTAAATCTAGACCGTGGGATTTGAATGATGGATGGTCCATATTAATTCTTGGGGAAACAAAAGCAATGTGAGACGGGGGGTTGGGCGGAGATTGGATGCAATAAGGACCGTTGATCTGCAAATATCAACGGTGGATATTTTACCGAAGAATTACACTATCAGGATTTGTGAAATAACAAAGAAAGGTCGGGTTTGATCTGGACCGTAGGATCTATGAAATGGACGGTCCAGATTTGATCGCAGGATCGCAAATCGGCGGTGGCAAGGGGTAAAGCAACAATGAAATGTGCTAATGAAATTAAGTGCAAGCCGTTAGATCTAGGAGAGATCAACAGTGGGGATTAAATCGATGGGTGCAATGGTAAGGGCTTTCGAGTGGAGCGTGATTAAATCTGAGCCGTCGGTTCTTGTGGATTCGACAGTTCAGATTAAATCGCGGGATCGCAATCAGAGGAGGGAAAGAGAACGGACAAAAGGATTTTTTCGATGCAATGGAGTATCAACTGTCAGATCAAAGGATGATCGACGGTCCAAATTAAATAGGAGATCACATCGGCAGGAGGTAGTATGAAGAATAGGCGCGATGCGATGGGCCAATGCCCGTTGATCTTGCAGAGATCGACGACCCAATTTTTTTTTAAAACATGTCGTCGGGTCTCATAAAAACAAAGGAAAAAGGGTTTGGATATGTTTTTTTTAGTGTTTTAGCGCCCGATTGTGGGGCTCTGGGTTATGTGAAGAAGGCGAAGGGATCGGGGTTTTTAAAATAAAAGGGCCTATCACAATCGGAGTTTTTCAAAATTAAAAGGTAATAAGGAAACTAGAAAATCGCGATTGCGATTGCGCGATAGGGGCTTAAATGTGGGTTACAGCTCCGGTTTTATTGAGGAAAAAAGGAGCTGGGGCTAAGACCAAAGGGGATTAAGGCCTTAGTGCAAAAAGACTATTTTTTAGGATTTTTGAATGATTTTTTGAGGATTTTCAGAGTTCCGATAAGGTTAAAAAAGGAGTTTTAAACCTTATCAAAGGGAATTTATGAAGGGAATGAAGGAAAATGAGGGAAATGGAGGGATTTTATGAAGAAAAAAGGGAATGAAAATGGTTTTATTAATGAATGGGAGGGGTAAAATGAAGGGGAAAATTGGTTGTTTGAGCAGTCTTTCTCCTTGAAATCAGGAGATTTTTCAGGACTATGAGGGAAACAGTAGTGATGATTAACTAAAATATTAGTCAACTTCAAAAGACTTTAAGAACTAAAAATTTGGCATGAAATTGTTTGTTAAAGGCTTCAAAAATATCTAGCCACCATTTGATATGACAATTTTTATAGGTGGCTAACAGCGGCTCCACATGGGGATGGCACCTTCTTAAAGGTGTCAAGAACTTCAGACATGTCTTCTTTGGAAGCTGATCAATGCCTCATCCATTGGGTTGCAACTTTCTTTACTTTTTTGATCTTCTTTTGCTCTGACAATGTTAGCAACCATAAAAAACAATGGAATTCTAACAAAACAAGCTCTCTACCTACCCAATCCTAATGATCTAACATTTTTTCTTCTTTCAGAGTGCATTTGGATTGGAAAAATCTTTTTACAAACATTTTATTCTTTTGAAAGCATAAAACTATTCTATTTCTACCCTTGTTTCTCCATGAACTCAGATTAAGTAGTTGAGTTCATAAGCTTCTCTACCTAACTACTATCTGTCAGGATTAGAATGTCTGATAGAATTTATTCTCTAAATTCTACTATAGAAATTTAAAAAAAGACAAGTCAGGATTGAACAGTCTAACTTGCTAGTGGTCTATGGCATAAAGACAAGTTGGACATAGACTAAAATTTGCAGAATAGTAATGCAAAATGGTGAAGGCTTAAGATCTGAAAGTTTTAAGAACATCCTTCTCTTTTCTTTAGCTCTGTTTTTAGGCTTGTTTGAGCTTTTTTTCTTTGTTATCGGGTTCAAGTTTTGAGCATATCAGAACCAATTTATTTCTATCTTTGGCTCAATATTTAAATAGATTAGAGCCATGTATCTTTTTGAAACTCATAGGTTCATATTTTGAGCTTGTTGGAACCCTTTTTCTTCTATCCTAATCTTCCTAAGTGATAAGCCAAGATTAAACTATTTGGCAAATCTATTTCACTAACCTATCAGCAGTAAATTGAAAACTAATTAGTCATGATTAGGCTGTATGACTAACTTGGAGTGTGTTTTTTAGGAGTGGAATTTGAGCTTGAACACTTTCAGATTTGTTTCTCTTTTTTGGTATGGGGTTGTACCTTTCTTGTTTTTTACAATTTTCCCTCTTTTCTTTTGTATTTTTTTTGTCTCCACTTAATTCTTGCAGTAGATTAAAGGGTGAAAAATTTAATGCGGTGGGGAAAGGTGGTTTTGGTTGAAAAAACCGCTGGTTTCATGCTGCTCCAAAGTGGTTTTATAATTTTGCCAAAACAACGTGATATGGGTCTGTGCTTGACACGTGTCCTTTTAAAATTGCCCATATCGTGTAAATTTTTTGCATTGACTTTTAGGCTTGAAATCATGCGATATGGAGTTTTAGCCATCAGATGAAAGGCGAAGAGATCCAACGATGGGAATGAGAGTGCGATGGGGTAAGATGCACGGGCGAAAAAAGTGGGCAGGTTCAAGGTCGGTTTAGATCTGGACCGTTGGATCTGGCGAATGGACGGTTGAGATCTGTCGACGAGGAAGGTAGGTCCTAAAGGAGTTGGGCCTATTAGGTTAAATCTAGACCATGGGATTTGAATGATGGACGATCCAAATTACTTCTCGGGGAAATGAAAGCAATGTGAGACGGGGGGTTGGGCAGAGATTGGATGCAATAAGGACCGTTGATCTACAAATATCAATGGTGGATATTTTACCAAAGAATTACACTGTTGGGCTTTGTGAAATAACAAATAAAGTTCAGGTTTTATCTGGACCATAGGATCTATGAAATGGACGGTCCAGATTTGATCACAGGATCGCAAATCAGTGGTGGCAAGGGGTAAAGCAACAATGAAATGCGTCGATGCGATTAAGCGCGGGCCGTTAGATCTAGGAGAGATCAACGATGGGGATTCAATTTGCAGGTGCAATGGTAAGGGATTTCGAGCGGAGTGCGATTAAATCTAAGCCATCGGTTCTTGTGGATTCGACGGTTCAGATTAAATCGTGGGATTGCAATCGGAGGAGGGAAAGAGAACGGACAAAAGCATTTTTGCGATGCGATGGAGTATCAACCGTCAGATCAAAGGATGATCGACGGTCCAGATTAAATTGGAGATCGCATCGGCGGGAGGTAGTATGAATAATAGGCATGATACGATGAGCTAATGGCCATTGATATTGCAGAGATCGACAGCCCAGATTTGTTTTAAAACATGTCGTCGGGTTTCATAAAAAACAAAGGAAAAAGGGTTTGGATATGTTTTTTTTTGTGTTTTAGTGCCTGATTACGGGGCTCTGGGTTATGTGAAGAAGGCGAAGGGATCATGGTTTTTAAAAGAAAATGGCCTATCGCAATTATAGTTTTTCAAAAGTAAAAGGTAATAAGGAAAATAGAAAATCGCGATTGGGATTGCACGATAGGGGCTTAACTGCGGGTTATAGCTCCAGTTTTATTGCGGAAAAATGAGCTGGGGCTAAGGAAAAAGGGGCTTAAGGCCTTAGTGCAAAAAGACTGTTTTTTAGGATCTTGAAGGATTTTTTGAGGATTTTCAGAGTTTTGATAAGGTTTAAAAAGGATTTTTAAACCTTATCAAAGGGAATTTATGAAGGGAATGAAGAAAAATGAGGGAAATGGAGGGATTTTATGAAGAAAAAAGGGAATGAAAATGGTGTTATTAATGAATGGAAGGAGGGGTAAAATGAAGGGTAAAATGGGTTGTTTGAGCATTCTTTCTCCTTTCAAACAGGAGATTTTTCAGGTCTGTGAGGGAAACAACAACGAAGATTAACTAAAAGATTAGTCAACTTCAAAATAATTTAAGAACTAACAATTTGGCATGAAATTGTTTCTTAAAGGCTTCAAATATATCTAGACACCATTTGATATGACAAATTTTTATAGGTGGCTAACAGAAGGGTCCATTGAAATCATGCAACATGGGTACTCCTTGGATGAGGAATTAAATTCTGCATCCAACAAGTACTGCCGCTCAAAATTTGGGTAAAAAATTTGGGAGATAAGTTGAAAATACAAGTTGAAAAAGTAGTTTTTTCTTTTTTCCCTCTAGAATTTGATGATTTCATAAAATCTTATTTAATTATTTCCACTATTATTTTATAATTTCCTTAGGAGGCCCATTTTAGACCTCAAAATTCCCCTAATGTAGTTACTAACAACTAGGTAGTCTTATATTGATATAAAATATAGGAGCATTCCACACCTTTGTAGGCCCACAAAACCCCCATTTTGGGCAGTCGACTTGTCCTAAATCGATATAGGACTAGACAGTACAATACCTCCCTGTCCTAACACATTACACAACACAAGGCCCCAGACAACTCCATACCTTCCCATTCTAAAACATTATACAATACATGCACATATACAAAGGGTAAAAAATAATGCATACACATACACACATGATACAACAAAAATAATACACATGTACAACACATAACATACAAAACACACTTAAAAAAATACAATATGTATACAATAGTGTTAAGAATGTAGCGACCCCACAGTCTCTATCCACAGACACTAGGAAACACTGCCTCTAGTATCTTTCCCATGCTTCACCACATGCATCCATAATCTAATACAAGATCCGTGGTTTCTGTAATTATCCATACTTTTCCTCGCACGCTGCAGGTTACACTACTTTATTTTTTCTCATATATACTTCAAAATTCCCTATTCATAAACATAACATGGGAATAATTTATGAATCATATTCACATGCTATTAAAATAATAGATTAGTCAGGGCTACTTTTTCCCACTTGATTCCTCATTAACCAGGAACCATTTTATTCCATTCGCATCTGCATTAGATAAGCTTAAACAATCCCTCTTCCACATGAAGTCCCATCAATAAAACCCTATCAGAAAAAAATGGTATTTTCATATTTATATGCAATAACATAATCATTTATACATTGTATAAACATATGTGCAATAAGGTCACGGTTAACAAAACTCCATTTTACCACTTTATTATCCATTATTTCCATGGACTAACCAATCACTTGGATATTAGTTTGTTGTTCACTCAATCATAGGCATGACATGCATTGAATTATGCCATATAAAATCATGGTTTTAGATAACTCCATGTATGTAATCAAATCACACATTAGTTAATGTAATTATCTTCCTGAATTCCTCCTTTTTACCTTTTATTTTCACATTGTTGTTATGCGGCAATTCATAGTGACTTATGCTTTTACCTATGCTTGTTGTCGTGTCTAAGAGTAACACTCCAATATGTTCTAGCACTGGCCTCTTTCCAGCCATCTACCCAACTTGAAGTTCTTTGTTACTTGGAACTTGCTCAAATGGTCATTATTCATGTCAATTACATGTGCCCGCTTTCCACTCTCTCACTAAATTTTTGTGGCCACATTGGCACCTTCAATCGATTTGACTCAAGGCTTAGAGCCCCAAGTATGTAAATCAAAGTCCCGTCATCACATCACTAGGAAAGGAAAGAGGAAAAATAAGAGGCAATGCCACAAAATAAAATAAAATCCATGATCACAATAATAGAGGAAGCAACACATAGAAATAACATGGCCATGCAAAAATCTAAAATCAAAATGATTTCAATTATGAAAGAAATAAATTAAACCTGCCACATATAGGCATTAAAATAAAGCAGTCCCCAAAATCAAAATCACCCCCTGAGTCCAACGTTCATGACAATTCGAACATCATACAAGTGTGAATGTGTATACATGTACATATGTGCTTTCACATACCAAAATCAGCTCAAGACTTTTTTACATGACTCACAACAACCTTGAAGTATTACATTCGCCAAAATTTCACAGCGGATGTCTTCAACACATCAATGTATATATCAAGGAGCTTGAGGGAATTCCCCCTCCTCCTTCTCAGCATCCCACATTGCTGATTTGTGTCCCTATTTTCTTTCTTCTTCTGTATGTGGGGACAATCCTTTCCAAGATGATATTCTCCACATCACTAACAGGAAAATATCCTCTTCTCATTTTTAGCCTCACGGGGCCTCTTCTTGCTAATTTGATCTCTCATTTTTTAGGATTCAGTTTGATATGTCATTTATTGCAACTATTTTTGTAGTTAAACATGCCACTCGGCTAGTTCTTGCTACTTGCTGGTGAGCTTTCTAAGTTTTTCCCCGCAGATATTTAACTCATCTTCCAAGTCCTAGAGCTCAATCTCCAAATTACTGAAGGTTCTTTTCCTTTGGAGGGATATTCTTCTTTCTCATTCTCAATGGACCTGGTCCATATCTTATTGCACCATTCCATGATACATGTTTCCTTTCACTGCCACTGAGTCTTGCTATGGGATGCCACATACACTCAGTTTTTAGTGCCTTAATATATATAAACAAATATACTAATTTCGTTTCCCTATTGTACCAAGCACAATGCCCTACAACTGCACACACATCTAAATTTACATATTAATCACATGTCTCAAAACGCAGGACATAAATATATCAACATAACTTTTCAAAAAGCATAATTTCTACATGCACATGCACATATGAGCTCATTTTTAACCATGCTCTCAAAAGATTCTAGTTTCATTTTCAAGTTTAGCCACAATTGAAATCCAACTACTATGCCAAAATAAACATCATTTATTTCATTCATTATCTATACCAAGACCAAGAAAAAATTTAAATTCAACCTTTATACCAAGGCCAGTAATCAGGGCATCCGAAATTATCAACATTGATTTTTATTAGCCTGTTTACCGAGACCCTTATTATCACATGTTAAAATCAACCTTAAAAATTAAAAGAATGTTATCCTTCATTGAATTCATTTAGTATCTTTACTGAGGCTATCCCCACTAATAGAGAGGTCAATTTTTTCCAAAAGAAACCAAAGAAGGATGATGTAACACAAGGGACTCATGTTAATTCAAGATAAGGTCTAATATTGCAATCTCATTCTCCAACAAAGCTACAAAATCATTCATCTACAAGGTCTAAATAAGATCCTTTCCTTTCAAATCATCTAATTCAGGTATTAAACATAGATGCTCTATCTCATAATGAGATAACAACCTTTAGAGGCTTCAACCAAACTTTTTCATAAGTCACACCCCATTCCTTAAACAAGGATGACATTGACAATGAAGACAAGCAATCATAAGGAAAACATGATAACCACAATCATCATAAAGAAATATTAAAACTCCACTGAGGTTCTTTGCCATATGTCAATCAACCAATAGGAATCCCCCATATGAATCAATATGTTCATATACATATACTTATATTCAATTAAAAACAAGCCATGCTATCTAGGACATAATAACACAGGGGTTTACAACACATCCCTCATATCACAGGGACATTCACATGTAAAATAATTATAACTATGCAAGATCACATCTCTCAACTAGTAGCATTGGTATCTTACAAATAACCATAATCACCGCCATGTAGGAAATTATGCAAAATTAAGGAAAATGACATACTTCCAATGTCACAACCACTGGTTGTCCAAACCTTCAAGGTGCAATATTCATTTACTACACCCAGAGTTGAGCTACACTCACTTCTATAGGCCCAAGTGTTGAAACTAGAAGCTCTAATACCACTCTGCCATGCACCACCTACTATTCCTTACCGTAGACTAAGGTTTACAAGAGGTGGTTAATGTGTTGACCCAAGATCTAAGGTGTCGCTATGGAAATGGAGTCAAAATTTTTGATCTTTTCCAACCTATTCAAAACCTTAAATATCTGTCATCGTTTTTTTGATCTCAACGAGATGATTCTAATTATATAAAATTTTATCTCAATATAATCTCCGGATCGAGGGATATGGCCATTTGAATTTTAGAAAATCAGATCGCACCACATCAACAATTATCCATGTGGTGCGCACGTGGCTAAGATC
Organism: Pinus albicaulis; assembly: GCA_034641835.2. NCBI lineage: Eukaryota > Viridiplantae > Streptophyta > Pinopsida > Pinales > Pinaceae > Pinus > Pinus albicaulis. The sequence continues at coordinate 207,766 of JAXQQM020062925.1, read as the reverse complement.
CTAGTCATCCTCCCAATGCCACTTGACATTGGTGTATTAGCTACCAACCCCATCATGGCATGGATCCTGTTAGGTCCCCGTAATTTGTTAGATTGGTGAGAACAAATAAACCGGGGTAACATCATACCAATCTTTGGAATCCTAGGACCTAGCCTTCCTAGACTCAGAGAGAGATCTCTCTATTTTGTGCAAAGGATGTGAACTTGTTTGCTTTTAGGGTTTTATTTTAGGCTAGTTGTTAAGTTTAGGGTTTTTGTTTGTTTGTTTTGGTTGGGTAGATGATCAAGTAGATAGATGAAGTGAGAGATATTCAAGTCATTGGGCTATGGAGTCTACAAAAGGTCATGGAAAGTTCAACAATTAATCAGGGTGCATCACAGGGAAAATCTAACATGGTTAAATGGATCTTCAAGGTTTGTGTGAGATGAAATGAACATCAAGTTTGTGAACATAGTAGGGCAAAGGGAAGTTAAGAATCTGTTGAAGCCTCGAAAATCGCTGCTACAACATTGGGGGATAACCACCCGGTCCGGACCTTAATACAGCTCCTTTTCCATTTATGATAGTGGCTCCGACTAGTTTAACTAGGTCCAGTTACCTTTTCCCTATCGCTATTGGTTTATGATGTATCGTTAACCACCAATAGACAGGGATATCAGATCAATTCTTCTTGCTGATCAGGCAAGAGAATGACCTTTAAGTTGATTTGGGTTCAGCCAAACCACAACTAAGATTTTTCCTCTTCGAGAAGAGGAATTAAAAGAATGTAAATTTAATCTAATTGCAAACTTATTCTATAATGCAAGCAAAAGAAACTAATCTAAATCCTATCTCAATTAGGTAGATATAAATCTATCCCAACTAAGAGCAAGATAATTAAGTAATGAGGATTAAAATACGTTTGGCTTTAAATTAATGTCAAGCTAACGAAGAAATTCAATTTAGCTCTCATTTGTGAGTACCAAAACATATTCTATTGAGACCATTTGACTGAAATAATAAATCAACAACACTCCGAAAGAAATTCACAAAAATGATATTAATTATCAAATCAATCAAGCCAATAATTAAACAATAATATGTGGAAGAAATTCACAACATATTATTATTTAAAAAATCAGTTTTGTAAGACAGATTTCTGAGCAAATCGTTACTCAGAAATCAGAGTTAAATCCATAAGAACATAGATACACAACAATTTGAGACAAATTATCCATATCAACAGAAATGCCAAAACATGAATAAAATGAAACAACAATTTTATTAACATAAAAATGAAACTGGTATTTGATACAGAAATGCCAAAAATACCAGTTAATTGAATCTGCTTCTCTGATCCTGGTCTCTAACAGTACTTTACATTACTTGAATTTATGCTTTCAAGACTAGAGCTGCAGAAATGCAAACTCTGCCCATCATGCATAATTCAAGATATAAAGAATAAACCCTCATTAATGTTCAGATCTGAAACTTTCTCTCCTCCCCATCTACAACTCTAAATTCCTATAATAGAAATGCTTTTAGAAGTCTGGAATCGCAGAGGAGAGCAACCTCTTTTTACATTTTTCCATCTGCAATTTATAATCCTCCCAAAAGTATTTTTAGAAAAGAGTTTGTTGAAGAAAAAATCTGTCCAATCCAACTTTAATTGCTCAAAAATTCCAATCTTTAATTGTTGGAGTCTTCTCATTGATTGAAATCTTTTTCCTCAATATCCCTTCTATTGTTTTTTCCTGCAAAAAGAAATTAAAATGAATTAAGATGCAACAATAAAATCCAAATATTATTTCTAACATTTAAAACAAATCCAATCAAATTCTATTTAAATAAATAAAAAGGAAATTTGAGCTTCTTATTGATACTCATAGCGATCTTAATTAACCAAGGATAATATTGATGCATGAATCTGCAATTAGAAGAGGTTGGGCAAATGAAAATGAAGAAAACAAAACTCAGAAAATTGATTTTATTTTTAGAAATTCGGAGCTTGATTTTCTGCCTGATTTTTGACCCAATAAATCATCAAATCTGTTAGTGAAACCTCCTCATAAATGTTCCCCTTGATTTTATCTTTCTAATGAGCCATCCTGGGCCTCATTTGGTCAAGTATAACTCAATCTATGAGCTTCCAAAGTTGATGAGTCAAATCTGGCATAAATCTGGAAATTCTGTTTGCTGGGCTAAAAATCAGAATTTTTAATTAGAAATTTAATCCTAAATCAGATTCTAATTATCTAATAATTAATTCTAAATTAATTATTAACTAACTAACAATTAATTCAGTTACAAAATTAAATTAATATACAAATGATTTGAAAAAAATTAATTTAAATACGATTAATATTATAGTTCAAATTATATTAAAATTATAATAAACATTATAATTATAATATAATTATTATAATATAAAAAATATAAAAATTAATTTACAAATCATTGGAATCAATCCAAACCTAAAACCCATAAAACAAACCATTGAAATCAATCTAAACCCATTAATTCATCCACGTGAGATTATGGAGGGATATGGTGAGTGGAGTGTGAGGTGAGGGTGACGTGAGGGTGAGTGAGGTGGAGATATGGGAGGCATAAGGGATGAAACAAAAAAAAGAGAAAAAAAACCTTTATATTAAAAATTTTTAACACATCGCATATCGCAAGAACCTTGGATGGGGGTTTTTTAAATGTGCATGTTCTAAAAATTGCGATGGATCCAAAATTGCGATATTGCGATATGTGATGGATCCGAAATTGCAAAATTGCGATCTTGCGATATTGCGATATTGCGATCTGCGACGAATCTGAAATTTGCGATCTGCGATCTGCGACGAATCTGAAATTTGCGATCTGCAATCTACGACAGATTCTGAAATTTGCGATCTGCGATCTGCGACGGATTCTGAAATTTGCGATCTGCGATCTGCGACGAATCTGAAATCTGCGATCTGCGATCTTCGATGGATTCTGAAATTTGCGATCTGCGATCTGCGACGGATTCTGAAATTTGCGATCTGCGATCTGCGACAAATCTGAAATTTGCGATCTGCGATCTGCGACAGATCCGATTTTTTTTTTATTTTTTTTTTTAATAATATATATTTTTTAATATTAAGTTTTTCTAAACTACAGCTACTCTGAAAATAAATAAAAAGAATAAAAATAGCATTTTTAACCGAGACTTAGATAAATGATGGGACTTCAAAGGAGTACCATTTTTAAACCAGTTGACTAAATGAGGTAAAACAAGCGTCAATGAGAAGCTTATAAAAAATCAATTTTAACAAAGCAATCGAAACAAGAATCAAAAGAAAATGAAAAATTAACAATCGTGTAGGATAATCAAATAAAATAAAAATCTGAAAAGGCGTTTAGTCAAAAATTTATAGAAAGGGTCCCCATTATTTGAAGTGAAAAAGTCAAAAATGGGGGGGTTGTGTTTTACCACAACATAATCCTTTGTCAAATAACTTTAAACGAGAAGGGTATTTAGTGCTACTCAACATAAAGAAGTAATCATAAGACAGGGCAAAGCAATAACTCTTTGATTAAACTCAAGCAAATAAGCATTTAAGAAAAACAATCCACTGAACTATAGAAGGCAAGAAACTTGTAAAACTTCTAGTGATTTCACCTTCAAGATTAGAAAACATTTAAGATAGACATATAACATAGATCAAGGAAGAGGGAATGCATAAACATCATTGATAAGAGTTATAAATACCTTCAAGGCAACCATTAGGGGAATTTTAAGGTCTAAACCTCCTATGGAAATAATAAAATAATCGTTAAACCAATAAAATAATATTTATGATTTTTCAAATCATTTTTTGCACCACAATCCATATAACCATACTTAAATTCAATTCAAAATTTGTACCAAAATAAAAATAATAATAAAAATTGTATTGATGTGACTATAAATAAGAATGAGCTTTTCAAGAAAAAGTCATTATCATTGAACAACTAATGCATTTGTCTTTTGTACTTAAATAACTTAAAACAAAATATAATGTAAATTTATAAATTCTTAATTATATTATATGCTACTAATTAAAATTTATATTATTTAAATTGTATAATAACATGTAATTAATATACTATATAAAAATAATATAATAAATGTATAGGGATATGTATTGTTTCTTTCAAGAAATATGAAATGACAATAATATATTTTTATTCAAAAAGTGTGAAATGACATTTATTATGAATACTTGACTTTGACTTTAAAAGTACTTAGAGCACTAGCATGGTTAACCATGAGTTTTTATCCACCATTGAGAATGTGACAAGTAAGTACCTTTAACTCAAGAAATGCCACTTCAACCATTAGGGGTGATGTCATCCCCTAAAATGTGATTGGTTCTCATAAAGTGAATTTTGATTGTACATTTTTCTTAGGAGGTCCATTTTAGACCCCAAAATTCCCCTAATGCTTTCAAGACTAGACAAAGGGCATGATCAAAACATAACCTCTTTGGCTAAACCTAATCAGTGATACTTCAAAGAGAGATATTAAGAACAATGTTTAAGTAACATCAAACAAACAGGGCTAACCATAAAACATCTTTAACATCTACTGTATTGAATAATTCATAAGATATACAAGCATAAGTGGGTCTAGAGAGAAACTAAGAATTCTCTAAACTGACCTAGCAAAGGAAAACATAGAGGTAGTGAAGAACAAACAGAGCTAAGGTGCATTTGAAAAACATTTCTTAGTCTAAAACCTTTGTCCTACTGCAATATAGAAGGATGTAAAAAAAATGAAACATAAGAAAACAAGAACTGAATAGAAGCACATCACCATTAACCATGCTCAGGGATCCTACAAGCAAGCCTTCTCCATCATTAATCAAAACAAGCCATCCACAAATTCCACAACACCAATTTCTCTTCAATCTCCAAAAAACTATGTATTACTGACAAGAGTCATCAAATCCCAACCAGTTACAATAAGACCTCCATGATCTATTTATTTAGCAAAGGAGGTTCAAAAACCCTAACTAGGGTTTGAAAAATTCATAAATACTCATAAATGTGATTTATGCCTAAGAGACCATGCAAGGCCCAAGGCATAAAATATCTAATGAAATAAATGAAAAAATAACTCCTAACACCTAACTTTGGAGTGCTTTGCAACAAAAAACACTAAAATATATTTTCTCCATAAATGAGTGTCTTTTCTTGATTTTTTTCACAAAAGGGCGCAACAGTGAGGTCTGAAGGTGTAGCGCCTGCACAGGAAAACTGGGTTCACTTGCAGCCAAGTTTTGATGGCCTTCCCGATGTCGGAATTGGCTCCGTGATGACTTGTTGGAAAGACCGTCAAGTATTCTTTCCAAAATTTCCCTTTGATTTCTGATTTAGTTCCATTAACTTGTTCGAAAATTAAATCTCCCAAGGCTGCTCAAGGCACAGCGCCAACTCTGAAAACTAGGCAGAAAGGTGAAATTTGCGGTGTTTTTTACCCTTTTTTAGGACCAAATCAACTCCAAATGACCTGAAATTTGGTGAAAATGTTGTGCTTGTGCCAAGGATTCCAAAAGTGTAAAGTTTTCCTCCTGAGGATTCCTAAGGTAAAAGCGTATTGCCAAGGGTGTTGCGCCTTCAGGCCTTAAAATCAGCAAAAACCAAATTTTTTTCAAAAAGTTCCCAAAATTTGTAGATACATTCCTCATGGGGTTTGGGAGGCCTATGGAGAAGCTTCAGCAAGAATTTGAAGGTTTTATTTGTCTTTTTCCTCTTTGAGTGCTTGAATTTTGGCAATGGCTCTTTTGAGCTTGGCACTTGCAATTTGATTTTTCAATGCATAGTTCTTGGCCATCTTTTTCTATAAGCCAAGGTCCATTTTTTTCTTCTTCAGCTGCTTGTGTTCATCCTTAAAATACTTAATAATGTACCTTGCCATGCCAAGGCTTCTTTGTAGGTCTCTGATTGCTGCATCTTTTCTTTGGAGCAAGATGCTTGTAACCCTATCCTCATCTTCATTTTCACTGTTAAGGTCAATGAGATCAAATTCTTGCTCAAGCTGACACTGATCTTTTCCTTATTCCTTCACCTTTTCTTTTCCTTTATACAGTGGCTTAGTGGATGTGGAAGGCATGTCCCCTTGCTTTTTAGAGGCATCAAACACATTCCTTTCTCCTCTTTGGTATGTCAAAGGAAAAGGTTCAACTCTGCTCATTTTGGTGTCCTCATTTTTGTTGCCATTTTGACTATCATCATCAGTGCTATCCTTACTGTCCTCATGGATTTTATGGCTTCCATCATTTGTATCCATGTCTTACTCTTCATTTCCTTGACTGTTGCTTACCTCATTATCTTCAATATGAACCTCACTGTTTGCCTCTTCACTGATTTCTGCACTATCATCATTGCCACTATCAAGAAACTCATCAAACTTAGTTTCATTGTCTTATGTATCCATGTTTTCTGCACTATTCTTTGCACTGCCTTCATCTTGTTCACCACAAACTTGTTCCATACTGCCTTCTGCCTCTTTATATTTAAAATTATCATTTCCCTTATCATCACTAGGAGCCTCACTGTTTTCACTATCATTATGGCTCTTAGTTTCACTATCATGCTCTTTGTTGTGTTCCCCCTCATTTCTGCTTTCCTCATCATTGCTAACATCCTCATTTTCTTATGTTTCCATGTTTTCTGCACTCCCTTCACTGTCCTCTTTATTTCCAACATCATATATTTAACTCATCTTCCAAGTCCTTGAGCTCAATCTCTAAATTACTAAAGGTTCTTTTCTTTTGGAGGGATATTCTTTCTCGTTCTCAATGGACTTGGTCCATATCTTATTGCACCATTCCATGATACATGTTTCCTTTCACTACCACTGAGTCTTGCTATGGGATGCCACATACACTCAGTTTTTAGTGCCTTAATATATATAAATAAATATACTAATTTCCTTTCCCTATTGTACCAAGCACGATGCCCTACAACTGCATACACATCTAAATTTACATATTAATCACATGTCTCAAAACGATTCTAGTTTCATTTTCAAGTTTAGCCACAATTGAAATCCAACTACTATGCCAAAATAAGCATCATTGATTTCATTCATTATCTATACCAAGACCAGGAAAAAATTTAAATTCAACCTTTATACCAAGGCTAGTAATCAGGGCATCCGAAATTATCAACATTGATTTTTATTAGCCTCTTTACCGAGACCCTTATTATAATTTGTTAAAATCAACCTTCAAAATTAAAAGAATGTTATCCTTCATTGAATTCATTTAGTATCTTTACTGAGGCTATCGCCACTAATAGAGAGGTCAATTTTTTCCAAAAGAAACCAAAGTAGGATGATGTAACGCAAGGGACTCATGTTAATTCAAGATAAGGTCTAATATTCTAATCTCATTCTCCAACAAAGCTACAAAATCATTCATCTACAAGGTCTAAATAATATCCTTTCCTTTCAAATCATCTAATTCAGTTATTAAACATGGATGCTCTATCTCATAGTGAGATAACAACCTTTAGAGGCTTCAACCAAACTTTTTCATATGTCACACCCCATTTCTTAAACAAGGATGATATTGACAATGAAGACAAGCAATCATAAGGAAAACATGATAACCACAATCATCATAAAGAAATATTCAAACTCCACTGAGGTTATTTGCCATATTTCAATCAAGCAATAGGAATCCCCCATATGAGTCAATATGTTTATATAGATATACTTATATTCAATTAAAAAAAAGCCATGCTATCTAGGACATAATAACAAGGGGGTTTACAACACATCCCTCATATCACAGGGACATTCACATGTAAAATAATTATAACTATCCAAGATCACATCTCTCAACTAGTAGCGTTGGTATCTTACACATAACCATACTCACCGTAATGCAGGAAATTATGCAAAATTAAGGAAAATGACATATTTCCAATGTCACAACCACTGGTTGTCCAAACCTTCAAGGTGCAATATTCATTTATTACACCCAGAGTTGAGCTACACTCACTTCTATAGGTCCAAGTGTTGAAACTAGAAGCTATGATACCACTCCACCATGCACCACCTACTATTCCTTACCATAGACTAAGGTTTACAAGAGGTGGTTACTGTGTTGACCCAAGATCTAAGGTGTTGCTATGGAAATGGGGTCAAAATTTTTGATCTTTTCCAACCTATTCAAAACCTTAAATATATGTCATCGTTTTTTTCATCTCATCGAGATGATTCTAATTATATAAAATTTTATCTCAATCTAATCTTCGGATCGAGGGATATGGCCATTTGAATTTTAGAAAATCGGATCGCACCACATCAACAATTATCCATGTGGTGCACACGTGGCTAATATCCTAGTCATCCTCCCAACACCACTTGACATTGGTGTATTAGCTACCAACCCCATCATGGCATGGATCCTGGTAGGTCCCTGTAATTTGTTAGGTTGGTGAGAACAAATAAATAGGGGTAACATCAGACCAGTCTTTGGAATCCTAGGACCTAGCCTTCCTAGACTTAGAAAGGGATCTCTCTATTTTGTGCAAAGGATGTGAACTTGTTTGCTTTTAGGGTTTTATTTTAGGCTAGTTGTTAATTTTAGGGTTTGTTTGTTTGTTTTCGTTTGGTAGATGATCAAGTAGATAGATGGAGTGAGAGATCTTCAATTCATTGGGCTATGGAGTCTACAAAAGGTCATGGAAAGTTCAAAAATTAATCAGGGTGCATCACAGGGAAAATCTAACATGGTTAAATGTATCTTCAAGGTTTGTGTGAGATAAAATGAACATCAAGTTTGTGAACATAGTAGGGCAAAGGGCAGTTAAGAATCCTTTGTCAAATAACTTTAAACGAGAAGGGTATTTAGTGCTACTCAACATAAAGAAGTAATCATAAGACGGGACAAAGAAATAACTCGTTGATTAAACTCAAGCAAATAAGCATTTAAGACATACAATCCAGCGAACTATAGAAGGCAAGAAACTTGTAAAACTTCTAGTGATTTCACCTTCAAGATTAGAAAACATTTAAGATAGAAATATAACATAGATCAAGGAAGAGGTAATGCATAAACATCATTGATAAGAGCTATAAAGACCTTCAAGGCAACCATTACGGGAATTTTGAGGTCTAAACCTCCTATGGAAATAATAAAATAATCGTTAAACCAATAAAATAATATTTATGATTTTTCAATTCATTTTTTGCACCACAATCCATGTAACCATACTTAAATTCAATTCAAAATTTGTACCAAAATAAAAATAATAATAAAAATTGTATTGATGTGACTATAAATAAGAATGAGCTTTTCAAGAAAAAGTCATTATCATTGAACAACTAATGCATTTGTCTTTTGTACTTAAATAACTTAAAACAAAATATAATGTAAATTTATAAATTCTTAATTATATTATATGCTACTAATTAAAATTTATATTATTTAAATTGTATAATAACATGTAATAATATACTATATAAAAATAATATAATACAATATAATATAATATAATAAATGTATAGGGATATGCATTGTTTCTTTCAAGAAATATGGAATGACCATAATATATTTTTTTCAAAAAGTGTGAAATGACATTTATTATGAATACTTTACTTTGACTTTAAAATTACTTAGAGCGCTACCATGGTTAACCATGAGTTTTTATCCACCTTTGAGAATGTGACAAGTAAGTACCTTTAACTCAATAAATGCCACTTCAACCATTAGGGATGATGTCATCTCCTAAAATGTGATTGGTTCTCATAAAGTAAATTTTGATTGTACATTTTCCTTAGGAGGCCCATTTTAGACCTCAAAATTCCCCTAATGCTTTCAATACTGGACAAAGGGCATGATGAAAACATAACCTCTTTAGCTAAACCTAATTAGTGATACTTCAGAGAAAGATATTAAGAACAATGTTTAATTAACATCAAACAAGCAGGGCTAACCATAAAACATCTTTGACATCTACTCTATTGAATCATTCATAAGATATACAAGCATAAGTGGGTCTAGAGAGAAACTAAGAACTCTCTAAATTAACCTAGTAGAGGAAAACATAGAGGTAGTGAAGAACAAACAGAGCTAAGGTGCATTTGAAAAACATTTCTTAGTCTAAAATCTTTGTCCTACTGCAATATATAAGGATGTAAAAAAATAAAACATAAGAAAACAAGAACTGAATAGAAGCACATCACCATTAACCATGCTCAGGGATCCTACAAGCAAGCCTTCTCCATCATTAATCAAAACAAGCCATCCACAAATTCCACAACACCAATTTCTCTTCAATCTCCAAAAAACTATGTATTACTGACAAGAGTCATCAAATGCGAACCAGATACAATAAGGCCTCCATGCTCTATTTATCTAACAAAGGAGGGTCAAAAACCCTAACTAGGGTTTGACAAAGTGATAAATACTCATAAATGCGATTTATGCCTAAGAGACCATGAAAGGCCCAAGGCATAAAACATCTAATGAAATAAATGGAAAAATAACTCCTAATACCTAACTTTGGAGTGATTTTCCTCAAAAACACTAAAATATCTTTTCTCCATAAATGAGTGTCTTTTGTTGATTTTTTGCACAAAAGGGCGCAACAGTGAGGTCTGAAGGTGTAGCCCCTGCACAAGAAAACTGGGTCCACTTGCAGCCAAGTTTTGATGGCCTTCTTGATGTCAGAATTGGCTCTGTTATGTCTCGTTGGAAAGACCGTCGAGTATAATTTCCAAAATTTCCCTTGGATTTCTGATTGAGCTCCATTAACCTGTTCGAAAAGTAAATCTCCCAAGGCTGCTCAAGGCGCAGCGCCAACCCTGAAAACTAGGCAGAAAGGTGAAATTTGTGGTGTTTTATACCCTTTTGGAGGACCAAATCAACTCCAAATGTCCTGAAATTTGGTGAACATGCTATAATTAAGCTGAGGATTCCAAAAATGTAAAGTTTTCCTCCTGAGGATTCCCGAGGGAAAAGCGTATTGCCAAGGGTGTTGCGCCTTCAAGCCTTAAAATCACCAAAAACCTAAATTTTTTTCAAAAATTCCCAAAATTTGTAGATACATTCCTCATGGGGTTTGGGAGGCCTGGGGAGAAGCTTCAGCAAGAATTCCAAGGTTTTATTTATCTTTTGCCTCTTTGAGTGCTTGAATTTTTGCAAGGGCTCTTTTGAGCTTGGCGCTTGCAATTCGATTTTTCAATGCATAGTGCTTGGCCATCTTTTTCTGTAAGCCAAGGTCCTTTTTTTTCTTCTTCAGATGCTTGTGTTCATACCTATAATACTTAATAATGTACCTTGCCATGCCAAGGCTTATTTGTAGGTCTCTGATTGCAGCATCTTTTCTTTGGAGCAAGATTCTTGTAACCTTATCCTCATCTTCATTTTCACTATTAAGGTCAATGAGATCAAATTCTTGCTCAACCTGACACTGATATTCTCCTTCTTCCTTCACCTTTTCTTTGCCTTTATCCAATGGCTTAGTGGATGTGGAAGGCATGTCCCCTTTATTTTTAGAGGCAGCAAACACATTCCTTTCTCCTCTTTGTTATGTCAAAGGAAAAGGTTCAACTTTTCTTATTTTGGTGTCTTCATTTTTTTTGCCACTTTGACTGTCATAATCAGTGCTATCCTTACTGTCCTCATGGATTTTATGGCTGTCATAATTTGTCTCCATGTCTTACTCTTCATTGCCTTGACTGCTGCTTACCTCATTATCTTCAATATCAATCTCATTGTTTGCCTCTTCACTGATTTTTGCACTATCATCATTGCCACTGTCAGGAAACTCATCAAACTCTGTTTCATTGTCTTATGTCTCCATGTTTTCTGCACTATTCTTTGCACTTCCTTCATCTTGTTCATCATGGCCTTGTTCCATACTGCCTTCTGCCTCTTTATATTTAACATTATCATTTCCCTTATCATCACTAGGAGCCTCACTGCTTTCACTATCGTTATGGCTCTTAGTTTCACTATCATGCACTTTGTTGTGTTCCCCCTCACTGTTGCTTTCCTCATCATTGCTAACATCCTCATTTTCTTATGTTTCCATGTTTTCTGCACTCCCTTCACTATCCTATTTGTTTCCAACATCATCACTACCCTTATCTTGGATGCTTTCTTCATCATTTGCCTCATCTTCATTGTCATCTACCTCCATGTCTTCTGCTTCATTGCTGCCCTCTGCCTCTTCACTTTCTTCAATGTTATCATCATTATTGCTTGATTGATGAGTACCTTCTCCTTCATGGTCCCTTGCTTGTTCACTACCACTTCCCTCTTATTAATACTCCTGTAGTGGTAGTAGGGTAAATGAAACATCTTAACCCTAGTAAAGTGCATGAGTAATATGATATGATAGGAGTAATGTCTAGAGTACCCCCCTCACATGTAAAATATTTCATGATGACCCTCATCAAGGGTGCATACCTCTCCAACAAATGTGAAAAGGGGAAGATAGATTTGCAGCCTTCTTTGTATTTAGGTTTAAGAAATGGCTAATAGCAACTTATGTCCAAATTTTCTCTTTTGAACCATTTTTCACCAACATCAGGCATTCCAATGGCAATAGAAATGGAATTTGATGACAGATAAAAGTTTACCCCTGCAAGATTCACTTTTTTATTGTGAAGGTTGAGGATGAACAAGCTAGCGAGCTTAGGGTGACTTTGCACCTATTGGAATTTTTCACAAAACTGAAAACACCCTACATTTTGGAAGCATGTGATAATCATAGGAGAGGCTTTAAGATCCATAGTGTCTTGGGGTTCAAACCTATTAACCTTCCCACCTATGTGTTTCTACCTCCTAGGCATTTGGCCTTCTTCACTACTAACATTCCCTCCTCTTGAAATTTTGATTACTGCTATTTTTAAACAAACCCTAGCTCTGTTTGTAAAACTTGATATGAGAAGTGAATTGGAATCATGGTGAAAGACAGCCTTTGCAAGTGAGTGAGAGGAAGGTGTAGGTGTATGACTAATCATTTTAAGCTTTGATGAATGGTCAACTTAAAATCACTTCAACCATGCTACTTCATACCCTACTTGACTGATATATCCTTATTTGTAGGTGATGGAGGTTTAAACAGGGTTTTGAGTAGGAAGATTTAGTGTTTCTAATCCTTAGGGTTTGTTCAATTCTTCTTGACTTCAAACCATCAAAATTCACTGTAGGAAAAGGCAAGACATCCACCTACCAATTTGTAATGTCCTTGAAAACCCTTGATAGAATCTTGAAGGATTTTTTTGATGTTTTTGGGTGCTTGCAGATGAAGGAGGAGCTTCAAGAAAAAGCGCAACACCTGCACGTAGAGTCAGGTCCTCCCTACACAACGCACAACACCTGCACACATTTTTGGTTCTTCCCTACCCAATACGGAGTGCCTCCATGCAGATTGGGCCAGTCGGGCTATGAACGCGCAAGGCAAGCACGCCTCTGCACGAGCTTGTCCGGCTGTCCTGGGAGAATGTGTAGCGCCTGCACGAACACATAGCGCATGTTTCTAAATGCGTAGCGCAGTGCAATTTTGCACAGGGAAATCCTTTGAACATGCAGCATCGGACCCTGAACACGCAATGCTAACCTGAACATGGAGCACTAAGTAACTAGCTTGAAATTTGACTGAAAACTCAGATTCTTCTCCTTGAAGGTTTTTGATTCTTTGCAAGTTAATAATAAGCCAAATGATAGACAAAATGCCCCTTTATAGCCTAGGAAAATAAATCAAAGTTTGAGAACCCACTTTGCTAATGCTTTTTACTCCTTTTCCTTTAATTGATATCCTTTTGACCCCTTTTTGTTGTAGGTGACTAAAAAACATTTAAATGGTCTTTTCCTTTTTCTCTTTGAGTTTGACATATTCACTTTATGTTTTGAAGGGCTGCACATAGTAATATTTTCAAATTTTCTTGTGCTTTTCATCATAACATTCAATCTACCTTTCTTAGATTTTTCTTTCTAACCACTTTATCTTTGTTTGCTCTGCAAGTTGCTGATATGGTGAACTTGAATTCCCTTTGTCCTATTTATGCCTTTAACTCCTTGGTTGACAGGTGATTTGTGAGAACCCTGGAATGGCTCTTCCCTTTTATATTTGAAACAAGATAACTCTACCCTTGACAATATTTAGGAGTTTAAATCAACATTTTCTTTGTTCTTACCTTGGGGATCAAATTACCTTGTGCTTAGCATGTGACTGAACACCTTGTTTTAAACTTTCTCACTGATCCTTAGGCATGATAAAATCACGTTTGAAAAGAAACATAGATTTCAAAATCATGTTTGCTATCTCCTCTTTTGGCCACTTCTGATTTGCAGGTGCCATGACATACTGACTTAGCCTTTTCTGATATTCTTGAAGTTTGATATATTCAATTTACACAACAACAACCTTATAATCACCTTGTATTTCCATCTTGGAGCTCAACCCTATGTTTTTATCCCTTTGATCATTTAAGGTAAATGACTAAATTGAGAGCTTGACCTTCCTTCCATTGATACTCTTTGCATCCTTGTTCTTTTTGAGACAGGGAGACACTGTACCTTCACAAACTCTAGATGTCACTTACAGTAGTCCTTTCAAATCTTCCTTCTACTGTCATCATGGAGGACTAAGACCTTCATTTTATCTCCTTTGACTATCTTTCCAAAACCCTAGGTTTCTGGGATGCTTGAGAACAATTATCAGTGTTGTCTTCTAAGTTCTCTATAGCCCTTTCAAGTTCATTAATTTATGTCCAGTTCACCTCACCTTTTTCCCTTTTTTATCTATAATTTCTAAAAAAATCCTTCCATGGTTGGTTTTCTTGGTGTGCCTCCTCCATGTGATTTGTTGCCTTGGATCCTTACTTCACACACTGCTAGTCTAATCAATCTTAGAACCCTTTTTTTTTCTCAAGACCTAGTGTTTCCTATATTCCTTTAGGAATACATTAGTTACTTTATCAATTTCCTTTTCTGATTTACCTTTTTACATTCCTATAGAAATTCCAAGCACATTTACCTTTTGCAAAACTTGAAATTGACAAGGTAACCCTCTTTGGAGATTTTCTGCTCTTTCTTGGGCAGTCATGTGTTGCTCTTCTTTTACATTTGAAACAACATCTAGCATAGGTAAATCAGAGCTTCAAACACCAATGAAAATCCTACTACCTATGAAACCCTAATGACCTAGTGGGAGGATCCTTTGACTTGGTCTTTGATTGAAAGCTTGTCTTGGGGTCTTCAAGTGTTAAAAATAGAGTTTTTGACAAATTGATGTATTGAAGATCCAAAATCCAATGTACTTGATTTATCTAAAGAGCCTAAATAGATAGTTTTGAGACCATCAATGCTTGAGGAACCTGGTGAACATGAGAAGGAGCAGGCTATTTGGTAATCCTAGATGGAAAGTGGGGGGTGTGGCAGAGAAAAAACAAAGTTTTGAGGTTATAGGTGGGAAAATAGGATGTAAATGAGTGGCATAAGCCCATGAGGGGTCTTTTAGGAGAGGTAGGTTGACCATGGAATGAAAAAATAGTAGAATAGTGAAAATTTTCGTTTAAGGATAATGAAGGCAGTGAGATTTCTAAAACTCAGAATATTCAGGAATCTTGTTTTTAGAAATCTAGGACAAGTATTTAGTCATCTACAAATAAAAAAAATTACTGATGACTAACAGTGGCTCCATTTGGGGGGTGAAGCTCCTTTTCCCGAGGTGTCCAAAACTTCAGATATCAAATCTCTGAGTTTTTAAGAGCAATGCCTTATTCGTTGGGCAGATCTCTGTTCCTTCATTTTGTTAATGTTTTATTGAAGCTATGATCTTAAGAATCTGAAAGACATGCTTGCTTCAGCCTCATTTCTACCTTCCCATCATACCTTGTCTAGCATTTGTTCTTCTTGTGGTTGCACTTGGACCAAAAAACCCTTGACATTCCTTTTTCTTTTGAAAGAAAAAAAAACTATCTACTTGTACCCTTATCACATCCAAGAGTTCAGATTATGCTGATGAACTCTTTTATTCTCTACCTAGTCTAATTATTTCTCAAGATTAAGTTTTTTGACAAACTTCATTCTGTAATCTACTGACATGAAATTGAAAACATGATTTAAACCAGGATTAGGCAATCTGATTTATCATGGGCTGTGGCATTGGGACAAGCTGCACACAGACATTAATTTTGTACAAAAAAAACTAGAAAACATGAGGGCTATGGTCTATCATTTTTTAAGCATCCCCATTTTCCTCTTTGGTTCATATTTGAGCATTTAAGAACCAACTTATTTTCTTCCTAATCTATTCCTACTGACAAGTCAAGCTTAAATTATTTGACCAGTCTTCTTTCACTAACCTATCAGCAGAAATTCAAAACATTTTCAACCATGATTAGGCTGTATGACTGAACAAGACTCTTTTTTTTAACAAGTAGTGGAATTTAGGCTTGCACACTTTTAGCAATACTCTTTTTTGGGTATGGGGCTGTACCTATTCTTTTTCCTGCCCTCTTTTCTTCTTTTCTCTATTTTTTTGTTTTCATTTTTTGACAAAAAAAATCTGAAACTAAAGCTAGATGCTCATAGTGTTGAGCTTATTTGTATACCTAACTATCTTAATCTAACTTGGAAATTTCTGTTGTTCTAAATGATACAATAGTGCCAGTGCAGCAAGTTAAGTAGCAAAAAAAATAGGTAGACAACCTGACTGCTTGTCAGAGGGAACAACAATATACCTTGATTATGTGTCATTACAACCAAGATTATCATATGTAATGGAAGCTTTGGTTGTATTTGATTCTTGTAAAGAATCCAGGTCTGGAAACTTGAGCCAATGAAGACCTTCATGTAATCTGCTACAGGATCAACAAAAGCATGATATAAACATTTTGCTTTCAGGCTTTTCATGACTTTTTGGTCACCCGTATCCCAAACATTAGCTTTGAAAACATCATCTTCAGTCTGGTTGTTGGAAGCAAAAACATATTTAGCCTACAAGTCAAAAGGTAGTACAATTTCCTCTTGCTTATGGGAAGGGAGGCTTTCCAAAAATTCTTTAGGATCTCGAAAATTGTATGACTGAATTTGAGAATTTAAAATTTTAATGTTAGTTTCATATTTTTCAACCACTATCTCCAGGAAAAATTTCTTAACTTCAGGGTCAACTTTGCTTGACCTGAAAATGAGAAAAAAATTCTTTAGGAGATCATCATCAAGTTGAAGTTCTGTTAACTGTTTTGAAGTTTCACTATATAGAAGGTCTGTCACAAACCTTGTAATTGTGTTCAATCAGTTCGATAAAAGGGTCACTGTATCTTTACAACTAGTCTAGATTCTTCTACTAGTGGAGTCCCTTGGTTTATTGAGAGTAATGGAGTCGCCAAGTGGAAGAATTCAACTTTTCTTTCCACCATCAGCAATATTAGGATTGATTAATTCATTTCCAAGGGAGTCTATGAGAACTAGTGGGGTTAGTAGGCCTGCTAGAGGCCAGTGGAGTGGCCAGGTGGATGTTTTTTACTGTTTTGAGGATATGTATCTGTGGTCCACCACCAACAATTTAAAAAAACCAATCTAGGGATGTTTTGGGGTTTTCTGAGTTTCCTTTATGTAGCCCTAAGGTTTTAATGAGTGTCCTCCATTTGAGTCATAATTTTTCTAGGATGGTGAAACAATTAAATTCTACTCTCGACTAACACTTGACTTTTCTAAGTTTGAAAGGGATTTAAGAGTGTTAACTCCCCGTAATCAGCAAGATTGGAAAAAGTCCGACTGCGGGGAGAAACACTGTTTCAACCACTTTGGGATTCTAGGATCTAGCCTTCCTAAATCTGGAGAGGGATCTCTCCAATAAGTGTAAAGATGGATTTATCTTTTAACGCTTTTGGGTAATGATATTAGGCTAGTTATGAAGGCCGAGGGTTTTTGTTTTGTTTTGGATGGTTGAGCATGATTATTATTTGAGGGGAAAGTTCTAAATGCAAATATTTTCAAGGGTGAGAAGTTGCAAGCAAATAGAACAATATTTGGCCAAGAAGAGAGACAATTTGATGGTTTTAGTCCATTAGGCTATGGAGTCATAATAGGGTTTAATTGAAAAAAAAAGGGGCAAGAGTGGTCCATGGGGAAAGTCATCTATGTCTAAGGATCTCTTTAAAGTTTGATTTATGGAATGAAGTGTTACAAAAAGAAGGGGAATTAAACAAATGAAGAACAAAGAGCAGCCCAGGATATGGTAAGTACTTTGAAACTAGCAAGCCTTTGACAAACACTTAAGAATAACATAAAAGCAATCCAGGATCTGGTAAGTACTTTGAAACTAGCCATCCTTTGATATACTTTCAATAGAAAACATATAAAAACAGAGGGGAACTTGAAGGCTACTATTGGAGAATAAACTAGCTGGCCAGGCTCACCACAAATCCTCTCCTAGCTCTGCTTTACTTGGTAACTTTCAAGACAAACACAAAGATAACAAATAATTTTCTAAGATCTAGTAAGTACTTCGAAACTAGCCAGCTTTTAACACATTCCAAGGGAAACTTTCAGATAGTCTTTGGGGATAAAAATAGGACCAGGGCACACCATATCTTCCTTAGTTTCTCTCTACTTGTCGTGAACTGAAAATAACATTTAAGAATAATATTTAGCTAAGATAGTAGGATGAGGGAACGCCAACATTCCTATGCTTAAACTGAATTAAATCATTCCTAAATAACACAATTTGGAAGAAAACATTTAGATAAAGCTTATTAGTCAGAGAAGGGTACTGATATACAGTAAATCCTAACTCTATGTTTGCTATTCTTTATAAGAGAAAATGGACAAAGTGAAAATAGAAATAAAATAATGATTTACAATAAGAAAAACATCATCGTCGACATAGACCAGGATCCCATAAATCAGCTTGTATTGATGCTTCAAACCAGTTACAGCTTTAAGTCCAATGCTTCAGTTTAGCAATCATCTACACTTCCCAACCTAACTATTCTATCACAAGCAAAGCTTCAAGAGCCAGTGAATACTATTTACAAGTAGAAATCTCAGGTTCAAGTATATTTCAAAGTTCAACAACCAACATTTTCTCATTTTCTACAGAAGTATTTATAGAAGAATGAGGTTTTGAGATCTGATAAAAGATTTCCCAGGGAAATTAATACAGACTAATGACTTCTCGGCCTTTGAGGGGCTCGATGAAGAAGCTTACATATGTGTCCTATGTATTAATTTTTTTACAATTGAGATTAAAGCTCGGTGGGAGATTTTATTTACTTTTAGGCTCTGTTTCAGGATGTAATAACTTTGCTGATATTTTTTGCATTAAGTTCCCTTAGCAGAATTAAATCTTTGGTTGCACTGAGGCAAATATCTTCTTTTGATCAATAACTTCGGCCTCTTTTTGAATGCTTTGAGGCACAGGTGGCTTTGTGGTAGTTGAGAGGAATCAATTTGCCTCAGATGTGGCAGTGGAGGCCTTTTTGTTTGATAAACACTTATGATTTTCTTTAACTGTGTTTTAATTTGGAAGATTAGGCTTTTGATAATAAATCTTAGCCGTAATCCCCCAAATTGTCTTCAATCTTTTGTTCTGCTGTGTTCTGTCTTCGACACTGATACTCTTTTTAATTATTTTATTGTCTATGTCTTGTTGATGTGCAATGCTGCGCAGGGCTCACAAGGCATCAATTCCCATGAAGCATCGAAGAGACGTGGAGTTTGAACCCTGCGAATGGTTTCCTTTGTTGAATCAAAGGCATGAGAATCATCATTCCCAGCCTTCGGCCTTTCTTTAACAGAATGGATAAACCATTAAACACCTGCAAAATACAAAACTAATTAAAAAATCCTACGTTATTGGGTTTTACTACTTCAAAGGGTGTGGGGAGGAGCATGGCCGTTGGATGGCATCATCTAATGGTGGGGATTCGTTAGAGGAGGTCGAAAGAAGAGCAGGGGGAGAAAATAAGTTAGATCCATTGATCGCATAGAAATCGACGGTTGGGATTGATCAGGAGAAAATAAAGCGAGGGAGTCACTTTATATGGAAAAGGTAGAAATATGCAAGGAAAAGGTTAAAAACCTTTTTTCAGAGGAAAATGTATTAAAAATAGCCTTTGGGAGTTCAGGATGATCGTGGGCTGTTAGATGAGATCGGTCCTACAAGATCAACGCCTGAGGAGGCGCGCGACAAAACTTAAACGAAAAGAGGAAAGTGGTTTCGGGGATGAAAAACAATGGTTTTCGCGTGATAAAAGGGCGGGTAGGTGGTATTACCTTTTGGAGTGAGATATGCATCCCTTCCCATCACGTGGCCTTAAAAAACCACCTATTTTTTGTGGCCTTTGGGAAATTAATCATCGTGCTAAAAACTACACGAAATATAATGTGGGCCGTTAGATCTGGGGCCTCAGATCTGACGATAGAGAATGAGCGCAATTTTGGAAAGATGCGAGGGCGATAGGAAGATAGGTGTTTTCAATCTGGGCCATTGGATCTGAGATTTGAACGACGGAGATTAAATCTGGGGGTTGGATGAAATAATACAATTGCAGAGGAAGGGCTAATGAGGGTCGTTGATCTGCAGAGATCAACAGCTGTAATGGGTTGAAAAACTTTATGAGCGGGGCTACATAAAATTAACCAAAGTCAGGAGATGCAATCTGGACCGTCCGATCTGGAAACGTGGATGGTCCAGATGCAATCGGAGGCATTCAATCGGCAGGGGGAAGAATTTGCGCAGCACCGATGCGATTGAGCACTGACCGTCGATCTGCAAATCAGATCGACGATGGGAAATGAATTGGAGGGGTCTGAAGTGGAGGCAAGGCTAATGATCGGAGTCAATGTGGGTCGTTGGATCTAGGATACGGCAAATAGATCCAATGGTGAAAGATCCATCGGGGAATGCCAATCAGAGGGGACAAACAAATGCACCCAATGAAAATTGCGATGCGATGTAGTGTGGGCCGTTTGATTGGCTCAAGATCAACGACGGAGATTGCTTTTAAAAGCGAACTGGAGAAAAGCCTTCATAATGTATGAAAACCCAAAATTTAATATAAATAAAGGTTTTATGCATTGGGGCGGGTTTATATATACGAAATGGATAGGTGCCCGACTGCGGGGCCTTAGTCTATATGGAATGATAATAGGCCCAGGGCTTATGCATAAGAGGGCCAATCACAATCAGAGAAATGATGCGGGTCTTTTAATCTACCCATTTTTCATTAAAAAAAACATAACTTTGGCGCATTTAGACCAAAAATTTAGGTAAGTTGGTTTTATGAATTTACAAAGAAAAATATGCATCGGAGATGGAAATTTATAATGCTATAGCACCCGATTTCGGGCACGCGGGTTATATAAAACAATAATTTGATCGGAGGATATAATGCACAGGGCTAATCGCATCGGAAATTTTTAACATGGCACCAAGACTTGCGCGCTTTAAACCTTTCCGATGTGATAAGCGCCATAAGGGATTAGTTCCTGGTTCTAGCACTTGGGCATATGGTGGGGAAGTGGTTTCGGACTTAGGCCTAAGGGGGCTTAAGCCTGTGGTAAACAAACTCATTTTTGTATGAAATTTTTCCAAGTTTTCAATGGATTTAGGGGTTTCGGAAAAGTTCAAAAAGGAGTTTTAAACTCTGTAAAGGGGATTTTATGAAAGGAAAAGGGGAAACAAATGGAAAATAGAGGAATTTTTGGGGGTGAAAGGGGTAAAAAATGAAGGTTATTTTTGAAGTGGAAGTAGGGGAAAATGGTGTTTGCAGTAGTATTTTGTCTTTGAAATCAGCAGAATTTCTGAGCTTTGAAATGGGAACAGCAATGAATATTTGGACAGAGGAGATGATGTCTTAAAGAGTCTTCAAGAGATAACACTTTTTAGAAATAAATTTTTTTCCTTGAAGGCTCCAAAAATGTTTTAGCCACCATTTGATATGACAAATTTTATAGGTGGATAACAGAGAGTTCGTAAGGGATACTTAGGATGACACTGACTCAAAGGTCCCACCATGATCGCCATTATGTTACGTCCCCATAATTTTTTATGTTGGTGAGAAAAAATGAACATGGATAACATCAGACTAGTATTTGGAGTCCTAGGACCTATCCTTCCTGGACTTAGAGAGGGCTCTCTCTATTTTGTGCAAGGGATGTGAACTTGTTTGCATTTAGGGTTTGATTTTAGGCTAGTTGTTAAGTTTAGGGTTTGTTTGTTTCTTTTGGTTGGGTAGATGATCAAGTAGAATAGATGGAGTGAGATATATTCAACTCATTGGGTTATGGAGTGTACAAAAGGTCATGGAAAGTACAACAATGAATCAGGGTACATCACAGGGAAACTCTAACATGGTCAAATGGATCTTTAAGGTTTGTG
This sequence comes from Pinus albicaulis, assembly GCA_034641835.2. Taxonomy (NCBI): domain Eukaryota; kingdom Viridiplantae; phylum Streptophyta; class Pinopsida; order Pinales; family Pinaceae; genus Pinus; species Pinus albicaulis. The sequence goes on along the minus strand of JAXQQM020062925.1, from coordinate 185,416 downwards.
TGAGATGAAATGAACATCAAGTTTGTGAACATATTAGGGAAAAGGGTAGTTAAGAATCCTTTGTCAAATACCTTTAAACGAGAAGGGTACTTAGTGATACTCAGCATAAAGAAGTAATCATAATACAGGGGAAACCAATAACTCTTTGATTAAACTAAAGCAAATAAGCATTTAAGACAAACAATCGAGTGAACTATAGAAGGCAAGAAACTTGTAAAACTTCTAGTGATTTCACCTTCAAGATTAGAAAACATTTAAGATAGAAATATAACATGGATCAAGGAAGAGGGAATTCCTAAGCATCATTGATCAGAGCTATAAATACCTTCAAGGCAACCTTTCAAGACTAGGCAGAGGGCATGATCAAAAGATAACCTCTTTGGCTAAACCTAATCAGTGATACTTCAAAGAAAGATCTTAAGAACAATGTTTAAGTAACATCAAAAAAGAAAGGCTAACCATAAAAAATCTTTGATATATACTGTATTGAATCATTCATAATATAGACAAGCATAAGTGGGTCTACAGAGCAACTAAGAATTCTCTAAACTGACCTAGCAGAGGAAAGCATAGAGGTAGTGAAGAACAAACAGAGCTAAGGTGCCTTTGAAAAACATTTCTTAGTCTAAATCCTTTGTCCTACTGCAATATAGAAGGATGTAACAAAATGAAACATAAGAAAACAAGAACTAAATAGAAACACATCACCATTATCCATGCTCAGGGATCCTGCAAGAAATCCTTCTCCATCATTAATCAAAACAAGCCGTCCACAAATTCCACAACACCAATTTCTCTTCAATCTCCAAAAAACTATGTATTACTCACAAGAGTCATCAAATGCCAACCAGTTACAATAAGACCTCCATGCTCTATTTATCTAGCAAAGGAGGGTCAAAAACCCTAACTAGGGTTTGAAAAAGTAAAAAATACTCATAAATTCCATTTATGCCTAAGAGACCATGCAAGGCCCAAGGCATAAAATATCTAATGAAAAAATGCAAAAATAACTCCTAACACCTAAACTTGGAGTGATTTTCCCAAAAAATCACTAAAATATATTTTTTCCATAAATGAGTGTCTTTTTTTGACATTTTGCAAAAAGAGGTGCAACAGTGAGGTTTGAAGGTGTAGTGCCTGCACTTGAAAACTAGGTCCACTTGTAGGCAAGTTTTGATGGCCTTCCCGATGCCGGAATTGGGTCTGTGATGCCTCGTTGGAAAGAATGTCAAGTATAATTTCCAAAACTTCCCTTTTTTTCTGATTGGGTTCCATTAACTTGTTCAAAAGTCAAATCTCCCAAGGCTTCTCAAGGTGCAGTGCCAACCCTGAAAGCTCGACAAAAAGGTGAAATTTGGGGTGTTTTTGACCCTTTTGGAGGACCAAATCAACTCCAAATGACTTGAAATTTTGTTAGAATGATGTAATTTATTTGAGGATTCCAAAAATTTAAATTTTTCCTCCTAAGGGTGCCTAAGGGAAAAGCGTAGTGCCAAGGGTGTTGCGCCTTTAGGCCTTAAAATCAACAAAAAACCAAAATTTTTCAAAATGTTGCCAAAATTTGTAGATACCTTCCTTATGGGGTTTGGGAGGCCTATAGATAAGCTTAAGCAAGAATTCCAAGTTTTTCTTGGTCTTTTTCCTCTTTGAGCTCTTTAATTTCGGCAAGGGCTCTTTTGAGCTTGGCCCTTGCAATTTGATTTTTCAATGCATAGTGCTTGGCCATCTTTTTCTATAGGCCAAGGTCCCTTATTGTCTTCTTTAGCTGCTTGTATTCATCCTTATAATACTTAATAATTTACCTTGACATGCCAAGGCTTCTTTTTAGGTCTCTGATCTCCGCATCTTTGCTTTGGAGCAAGATTATTGTAACTCTATCCTCATCTTCATTTTCACTGTTAAGGTCAATGAGATCAAATTCTTGCTCAACCTCATGCTAATGTTCTCCTTCTTCCTTCACCTTTTCTTTGCCTTTATCTAGTGGCTTAGTGGATGTGGAAGGCATGGCCCCTTGCCTTTTAGAGGCAGCAAATACATTCCTTTCTCCTCTTTGTTATGTCAAAGGAAAAGGTTCAACTCTGCTCATTTTGGTGTCCTAATTTTTGTTGCCATTTTGACTGTCATCATCAGTGCTATCCTTACTGTCCTCATGGATTTTATGGCTACCTTCATTTGTCTCCATGTATTCCTCTTCATTGCCTTGACTTTTGCTTACCTCATTATCTTCAATATCAGCCTCACAGTTTTCCTCTTCACTGATTTCTGCACTATCATCATTGCCACTGTCAAGAAAATCATCAAACTCTGTTTCATTGTCTTCTATCTCCATGTTTTCTGCACTATTCTTTGCACTGCCTTCATATTTTTCACCACGGCCTTGTTCCATACTTCCTTCTGCCTCTTTATATTTAAAATTATAATTTCCCTTATCATCACTAGGAGCCTCATTGTTTTCACTATCATTATGGCTCTTAGTTTCACTGTCATGCTCTTTGTTGTGTTCCCCCTCACTGTTTTTTTCCTCATCATTGCTAACATCCTCATTTTCTTCTGTTTACATGTTTTCTGCACTCCCTTCACTATCCTCTTTGTTTCCAACATCATCACTCCCTTATCTTGGTTGCTTTCTTCAACATTTGCCTCATCTTCATTTTCATCTACCTCCATGTCTTTTGCTTCATTGCTTCCCTCTACTTCTTCAATTTCTTCATTGTTTTCATCATTATTGCTTGATTGATTAGTACCCTCTCCTTCATGGTCACTTTCTTGTTCACTACCACTTCCCTCTCGTTAATACTCCTGTATAGGTAGCAGGGTAAATGAAGCATCTTAACCCTAGTAAAGGTCATGAGTAATCTGATATGATAGGAGTAAATTCTAGAGTACCTCCCCTCACATGTAAAATATTTCATGATGACCCTCATCAAGGGTGCATACCTCTCTAGCAAATGTGAAAAAGGGAAGATAGATTTGCAGCCTTCTTTGTATCTGGATTTAAGAAATGGCTCATAGCAGCTTCTGTCCAAATTTTCTCTTTTGAACCATTTTTCACCAGCATTAGGCATTCTAGTGGAAATAGAAATGGCATCTAATGATAGCTCAAAGTTTAGCCCTACAAGATTCACTTGTTTATTGTGTAGGTTGAGGACAAACAGCCTAGTGAGCTCAAGGTGACTTTTCACATGTTGGAATTTTTCACAAAATTGAAAACATCCTACATTTTGGAATCATGTGATAATCATAGGAGAGGCTTTAAGCTCCATAGTGTCTTGGGGTTCAAACCCATTAACCTTCCCACCTATGTGTTTCTGCCTCCTAAGCACTTTTCCTTCTTCACTACTAACATTTCCTCCTTCTCCTAACATTTTGATTACTATTGTTTTAAACAAAAACCCTAGCTCTGTTTTTAAACTTGATATGAGAAGTGAATTGGAATGATGGTGAAAGGAAGCCTTTGAAAGTGAGTGAGAGGAAGGTTTAGGTGTATTACTGAGCCTTTTAAGCTTTCATGAATGGTCAAATTCAAATCACTACAACCACACTGCTTCATACCCTACTTGCCTGATATATCCTTGTTTGTGGGTGATGGAGGTTTAAATAGGGTTTTGAGTAGGAATATTTAGGGTTTCTAATCCTTAGGGTTTGTTCAATTCTTCTTGACTTCAAACCATCAACATTCACTGTAGGAAAAGGCAAGATATCCACCTTCCAATTTGTAATGTCCTTGAAAACCCTTGATAGCAGCTTGAAGGAGTTTTTTGATGTTTTTTGGGCACTTGCAGATTAAGGAGGAGCTTGAGGTGAAAGCGCGGCACATGCACGCAGAGACGGGTCCTCCCTGCCCAATGCGCAACACCTGCACGCGTTTTTCAGGTCCTCCTTGCCCAACGCACAACGCCTACATGCAAATTGGGCTAGTCGGGCTGTGAACGCACAACACCTACACGCCTTTGCATGGGCCTGTCAGGATTTCCTAGGCGAACGTGTAGCACGCGCATCGCGTGTCTTTGAACGTGCAACGCAGTGCAATTTTTCACAAGGAAATCCTTCAAATGCGCAGCGCCAGACCCTGAACACACAATGCCAACCTAAATGCGCAGCGCCAGGTAACTTGCTCAAAATTTGACTGGAATCTCAGATTTTTCTCCTTGAAAGCTTTTGATTCTTTGCAAGTAAATAGTAAGCCAAATGATAGACAAAATTCCCATTTATAACCTGTTATCACTCTGTAATTAGCAAGATTGGAAAAGTCCAACTGCAGAGGTAACATCAAACCGCTTTGGGATTCAAGGATCTAGCCCTCCTGAATCCAGAGAGGGATCTCTCTATAAATGAGTTCAAAGATGTGATCTTTAAAGACTGGAATTTTGATATTAGGCTAGTTATGAAGAGCATGGGTTTGTTTTGTTTGTTTTTGGTTGGGAGAAGACATGGTGAAGATGAAAGCAGTTCAAAATAAAGGGTGAAGAGCCTGCAAAAGAAGGAATTTTTCAGCTGATAGCAAAGGACAAAGACAGCTTTAACCCATTGGGCTATGGAGTCATAGGAGGATTTAATTGGATAGAAAATTCAAGAAGGATCCAGGAGCAAGTCATTTACATCAAAGGATCTCTCAAGGTGATTAATGGAGTGAAACAAATAGGCAGTGAAAGACTTTAAACAAATGAAAAAAACAAAGCACAGTCTAAGATCAAGTAAGTACTTTTAAACTAGCTTGCTTTCAACATGTACTTAAGGAGAAACATAAAAGTATTTCTGTTGATCAGGTAAGTGCTTTTAAACTAGCCTGCATTGAAGTAATTTCCATCAGAAACATTTAAAAACAGTTCAAACAGCTTAAGATCAGGTAAGTGCTTTTAAACCAGCCTGCTTCAGCATATTCGATAAGGGAACACAGATGATAATCACAAAGAGCAATCTAGATCAGCTAAGTACTTTTAAACTACGATGCATTGATAAACTCCAAGGATAACATAGAAAACATTCATCTCAAAGAGCCATCTAGATCAGGGAAGTACTTTTAAACTAACCTGCATTAATAAACTCTTCAAAGAGGACATTCAAATGAAGAAAACATAGAAGATAAAGCTTTCAGTAAGAGTAGGGTACCGTGGAGAGTATATCCTAACTCTATGTTTGTTGCTCTTTATCAGAGAAAGTGAACAGAGTGAAAACATTAAGTAAAACGACAATTGACAGTAAGGAACACATCACCATTGACATAGTTTCAGAATTCCATGAATCAGCAGCTTGTATTGATGTTCAAACCAGTTACAATCAGCAAGCCCGGTGGGTCTCTATAGCTTTGAACTTCTCATATCAGCTTATGTATCTTTCAATTACAGAACAGGGCATCAGTGGCTTCAGAATGACTATTACATGCGTTCAGATGTCCCGAGACCAACCTTTTGCTCATCTTCTACAAAGGTATTTATAGAAGAATGGGGCGGTGGTAAACTATGAAAAGATCTGTTTGGATCAATTAATACAGAAGATGACTCTTCGGTACTTTTGAGGGCCTCGATCAAGACATCTACAGGTGTTCATCAACATTAATTGAGGTACACTTACAATTAAGCTCAGTGGGAGCTTTTTTCCATCCTTTGAAGCTCGGAGTTATGCTGGAGTGACTTTATTTCTACTTCCCGAGATGAAATGATCTAAATATCTACTTCTGAACTGTTCTTTAATCTTCTCGAATGGTTCTGCCGACAATTAGAGATAAGATAGCTCAATTAGTATTAATTGTTCGGCGGTCTTTGATCTCAACGAGACTGCAGGTGTCTTTTAGAGCTGTAGAGGGTTCAATTAGCCTCTTCTTATAGCGGTGGGGAATTTCTCAGCTCGACAGATGTCTTCGCTCCTTCCCACACACTTTACTTTGCTTGAGATCTGTGTTTGGGTCTTCAATCTCCGGTTCTGATATGTTTTGTCTTCGGCGTTGATACTCTTTAATAAATGATGATTCTGCTTGTCTTCGGGTGCACAGGGCAGTAGCGGGGTCGAATGGCATCAATGGGTCATGTTATCACTGATAAAACGTAAATCTAACACCCCTCGAATGATTCTTTATGAACTCAGAAGACAGAGTATCGTCACCCTCGGCCTTTGTGGTTTCTTCAAAAATGGCGGAAGAATTCATTCGAAAACCTGCAAAATACAAAAAATTTGTTATAAAATCCTACGTATTTGGTTTTGCTGCTTCAGAGGCGTAGGAAGAGAGTAGGACCGTTGGATGGCTGCATCCAATGGTGGAGATTAACCGAGAGGAATTTTAAACGACGCAGGAGGAAGAATTAAACAAAACCGTCGATCGCGCGATGAGCAACGGTGGGGGGTGATCTGGGACCGTCCGATCTGGACACGTGGACAGCCCAAATTTAATCGGAGGATCAGCAATCGGGGGGGGCAACAACAAAGCATGCGATTGAAAATTTCAGTGCGATTGAAACATTTCGATTGAAATATTCCGATTGAAACATTCCGATTGAAACATTCCAATTGAAACATTTCGATTGGAACATTTCGATTGGGCGATAACCGTTCGATTGGGTCTAGATCGACGGTCTAGATCTTTTGTTTTCTTGCACCGGCGGGACCCTTATACTTCGTAAGAAACCCATAAATTTCAATAAAAAGCAAGGTTTTGAGTGAAATGGGCGGAATATATATATGATAGGCTGGCGCCTGATTGCGGGGCCACTGGGTGTATGGAGTACCATGGGCCCGGGCTTTATATAACTAGGGCCAATCGTAATCGAAACATTCGGGCCCGGTCTTTTTGATCAACCCATTCTATTTAAACACGTGACTTTGGCATTTTAAAACAAACTTTGGAAAAATGGGTTTTCAAGTTTTACAAAGAAAAGTATTGATCAGAAAGGGATTTTTCAGTAGTTAAGCACCCGATTGCGGGCCCACGGGTAAATGAAATAACAATATGATCTGCGGTTTATGACAAAGGGGCTGATCGTAATCAGCATTTTTGAAATGGCTCACAAACATGCACACTTGAATCTTTTCGATGCGATTAGCGCTTCATGGATTTGGCGCTTGGTTTTTATGATGAGGGTGTATTGGGGAACTGATTTGGAAACTCAGGCCAATGGGCTTAAAACTTTAATAAAGAAATGGGTTTTTTACACAGATTTTCAGTGATTTTCAAAGGTTTCTGAGGGTTTTGACAGAGTTCGAAAGAAGTTTGGAACTCTGCAAAGGCAATTTTATATGAAAAAAGGGTGAGGAAAATGGAGAACAAAGGAAAATGATGAAAATATGAAGGTTAGTCTCTGAGAGAAAAAAGGGGAAAAGGAGGAGGATATTGCAGCAGTCTTCTCATGGAATTTTTAGTAGAATTTTGAGTTTCTGAGAAATAATAGTGAAAACCTTGAAACATGAGCATGAGGTCATCTACAGGCTTCAAGAGATAACATTTTGGCCAGGAAAGTGTTTCTTGAAGGCTGAAAACATGTTTTGGCCACCTTTTGATAGACCAAAATTTACAGGTGGCCAACAGTGGCTCCACTTGGGGATGGTGCCTTCTTGAAGGCATCAAGAACTTCAGAACTGCATTCTCTGGGAGGCTGATCAATGCCTCGTTCTTTGGGTTGTTGTCTTTGCTGAAATGATCTTATTCTGGCTGAAAAAAGGTTAGCAGCATTGAAAAACAATGAATCTTCATCAACACAGGCTTTCTACCTACCCAATCCTACTGATCTAACATTTTTTCTTCATTTAGAGTGCACTTGGACTGGAAAACTCTTTTTTCAACATTTTATTCTTTTGAAAACAGGAAATCTAATCTAATTCTACCCCTTATTTCTCCCTGAACTCAGATTAAACAGTTGAGCTCAGATGTTTCTCTACCTAATCTACTATCTGTTGGGATTAAACTGTCCAACATATTTCATTCTCTAGATTCTAAGACAGAAATTCAAAAGCAGTCAAGTCAAGATTGAACTGTTTGACTTGCTGTGATCTATGGCATAAAAACAAGCTGCACATAGACTATTAAAAATCAAAAATTGAAGGTTTTGAAATATGAAGACTTTTTGAAGCATCCTTCTTCTTATTTGTGGCTCAAGTTTTGAGCTTGTTAGAGCCACTTGCTTTCCTTGATTTCAGCTCTGGTTCGAATTTGTTTGAGCTGTTATTTATTTCATTCTGGTTCAGATTTTGAGTTGATTAGAACCAGATTTACAACTTTATGACTCAGAAAAATAAAACAGATTTGAGTCATCTCTTGCTTGGAAATTTTAGGTTCAGGTTTTGAGCTTGTTTGAACCTTTCTTTTCTAGCCTAATCTATCTACTGATAAGCCAAGTTTAAACAGTTTGGCAAATCCAATTCACTATCCTATCAGCAAAAAAATTTAAAACTAATTAGTCAAGATTAAACAGTTTGACTAACTAGAAGCGTGTTTTTTTTAGGAGTGGCATTTGAGCTTGCACACTTTCAGATTTATTTCTCTTTTTTGGCATGGGGCTTTGCCTTTTTTTTTTTTTTTTTTTCTGCCCTCTTTTCTATCTTTTATTGTTTTTGTATTTTCTCTTTTTGTTTTTATGAAACTGACGAAGCAATGATATTTACAATGGAAATGAAACTTGAAAAATTGAACTCAGCAGTAGTAATGCTTAAGGACCCTGCCATTGACAGGACCCCCAAACAGATCTGTGCCATCTAGCTCTTGTAGAAAAAAGGCATTTGGACCAATGGTGGACTGAATGATATAAGGGCCTTGCCACAAACTGTCAAATTTGCCATGTTTACCTTTTTCCTCTCTTCTAGAATCCCATTTGAGTACCTTATCTCCAATGTCGAAATCACAAGCCTTAGTTCTCTTGTCAAACAACTTCTTGATGTTTTCTTGCACTTTTTGAGCTCTGTTGTAAACTTCTTCCCTCGTCTGCTGGAGATGTATTATCTCATTAATCCTTCTTATCATACTGTCTTCTTCTGACTGAATTTCTTGGACTAATTTTATTACTGGTACACCCAGGCTGGTAGGAAACACTACATCTGCTCCATAAACAAGTTGGTAGGGGGAGGTTCCAATGGATTTCTTTGTGGTCAACCTATCTGCCCACAATGCATGCACTAGCTTGTTATGCCATGACTTTTTATTCTCTTCAAGTAGCTTCTTGATGATGGTCACCAAGCTTTTATTTTATGATTCAGCTAGCCCATTACCTTGAGGGTAATAAGCCGTGGAATGACCCAATGTAATCTGATACTTGTGACAAAAATCAATCATCTTTTTGGAATCAAAAGCAGCAGCATTATCAGTAACGATTTTCCTAGGGCATCCAAATCTAGAAAGGATATGGTCTTCAAGAAATTTTATAATGACAGAATCTGTGGCATTCCTGGTAAGGATGGCCTCTATCCACTTTGTGAAGTAGTCAGTGGCTGTAAGAATCCATTTATGTTGGGCAGATGAAGCAGGATGGATTTCTCCTATGAAATCTAGGCCCCATTGTTGAAAAGGAGCTTCAACAATGATAGGTTTTAATGGTAAGGGAAGGAGTTTTCTTTTGCCCTCAAAAATTTGGCACTTGTGACAGGCAACTATCATTTTATGGACATCTTGTAAGAGGGTGGGCCAATAATAGCCAGCTCTAAGGATTTTGTTGGCTGTGGTTTTCCAGTAGAGATGACCTCCACACTCTCCTTCATGGAATTCATGCTTGATCTTATCTGCATCAACTTCAGGCAAACATTTTAGCAATAAACCATTAGCATTTTTCCAGTATAAACATTCATTCAAAATGCAATAATTCTTAGCTTTCAACTTTAAAAACCTTGCCTTAGTTTTTGATAAATCAGGAGGAGCATTAAGATTTGTAAGTACATACAAGATGTTGGCGTACCATGGTGAGTTTTGGAACTGCTCTTCCATAGTGGGAGGGGGTAATTCTTCCTGCTCATCCTAGGCATCTATCATGTTAATGTCTAGGGCTTGTAGATTAGATTCAGCCATTAATTGAGCCAAGCCCTGACCTTTGATGAGTTTGGTTGGTTTGATCTCCAAATCATATTCTAATATTACAGCTATCCATTTGCCTCTCTTTCCATCAGGGTCTTGTGACAAGATGTCTTTTACCACAATGCTGGGTACATAGGCAATGGTGTGAGAATGAACAATATACACCCTGAAGTCCTTTAAGGCCTTTACCAAAGCATAGGCTTGTTTTTCCATTATGTTATATTTCAAGGGTGCATCCCTTAAAGCCTTACTGAAAAAAGAAATAGGTTGTTCCTGTCCTTCTGAGTTTTTCTGCAACAGAACTGCAGCTATTGTATGTTCTGAGGCAAAGGAAAAAATAAGAAAATATTTTGAAAAGTCCGGGCTGATCAAGACTGGTGCTTGGGTGAGTGCATGTTTTACTAATTCAAAGGATTTTCTGGCCTCTACAGTCCATTTCACTCCTACTTCCTTTTTGAGCATATTATTCATGTTTCTAAGGAGCTTTGCTAAGTTGGGAATAAACCTCCTTAAGAAATTAATCTTTCCAATAAAGGACTGCAGTTCTTTTATGTTCCTAGGGTGGCTAATATGTAGTATTCCCTCAACTCTTTTTGGATCTATTTTAATCCCCTTTTCTGATATAATGTGGCCAAGGAGTTTACCCTCTTGCAAGCCAAACACTGTCTTTTTGGGATTTAAAGATAGCCCAAATCTCCTGCATTTCTCAAAGACCTTTCTTAGATGTTTGAGGTGCTCTTCATCGGTTTTGGAATAAACTGTTATATCATCAAGGTAAATTACAATGAAGTGTCCTATTTCCTCTGAAAATGCAATGTCCATGGCCCTTTGAAAAGTGGCCCCAACATTCATTAGTCCAAAAGGCATTTTCACATACATGAAGGTGCCCCAAGGAGTGGTAAAGGCTGTCTTGAGTTGATCTTCTAGGAGTACTAAAAGTTGGTTATATCCTGAGAAACCATCTAACAGAGAAATCCTCTTTGAATCAACTACCTTTTGTAGGATATGCTCCATTTTGGGCAAAGGGTAATTGTCTTTTAGGGAAGCTCTGTTAAGGTTTCTGAAATCAATGCATAGTCTGATTTCTCCTGTCTTTTTCCTCACAGCTACAAGGTTAGAAACCCAATCTGAAAACCTTACAAGCACAATGATTCCTGCCTCGTACATTTTCTTAATTTCCTTTTCGACTAGAGGCAGTTGTATTGGGTTAATTCGACGCAGTTTCTGCTTAAAAGGTTTTTGCTTTTCTCTCAAAGGGATCTTGTGCTGGATGATTTCTGTATCGTAAGCTTTTAAATCTTCATAGCTCCAGGCAAACACATCAGCAAACTCTTTAAACAAGTCAATGTATTTCTTTTTCATGTCAGATGGCAAGGACCTAGCTAATTTAATCATTTTAGGTTGATCCTTTGTGCCTATGTTGCATTCTTCAACGTCAGACTCTGTATATTCTACTGCAGGTTTCTTAGCCACGTCATTAAAATCAAATAGGTCTTCTAACAGTGCTAGCCCCCTGGGTATGTTCTTGTCTCTCGGTGTTAATACCTCAATGTCTTCGTTTTCTGAGTCTTCATACTCTTCAGCATGAGTTTCAAGTTTTTGAGTTAACATGTTGATATCTATAGGACTAGATGGTTGCTCTTGTTCAGGGGGTTCTTCGTTTAGACAATTTTCATCGGATGTAGAATCTGAATTGGATGATTCAAACTCATTTTTACCGAGCAGGAAATCCTCTATCTGTTTATCATTCTCAAAGACCTGCCAATATTTTTGATTATCGGGTATGGCTGGCCTAAATTTTACCTGAACGGTGCTGTCCTTGTTTTCATATGGTGCTAAGCACGTTCTAGCTGTAAAAGCTAAATTGTGAGCGGCAATATTCTGTTTTCTTGGGACAAAAATCAATTTTGGATCCTTGAAAATGTTTAAAAGATCCAGGACGTCATTTCGGTAGGCTCTAAGTCTGGGATGATTAGCAGTGTATTCCCCATTAACTTGCCTAATGATTAATTCCGAATCACCATATATGTGGATTCTTTTAGCTCCTAGCTTTTCTAACAGATGCAAGCCCAAAATGAGAGCTTCATACTCGGCAATGTTATTAGAGCATTGAAAATTCAATTTGCACGAAACACTTTCTGTATGGCCGTTTTCGGTGTTTGTTAACCAAACACCGGCGCCAACACTATTCTTAGTACATGACCCATCGAAGAACATGGTCCATAGAGGATTATTTTTGGTTTCGCCTTGGTTGGTAATCTCGCTAACTAACATGCTATCTGATTGTGGTGATATGTCAGTACTTACTCGAATTTGTGTCTCATTTTCAAGTTCCTCGCCATATCGAAGGTTGTTTTCCTGAGTTTCAAGTTTCGAGAGCCGTGGGTACATGACTTGTGGGTCGAGAATTTCATTTGTTTCGTTAATATCTTCAAATGCATCAAACTATTTTGATACTTGTGAGTTAGGTGTTTCTTGAGCTTCATCGGTGATTAATTTTGTTGTAGTGACTTGCTCGCCAACTGTTTCAGCGTCATGTTCTGTTTTAAGGTCAACAAGTTGTTGTACTGGGCCTCGTTCCTCAGGACTTTCATGGAGATGAACTCGATGGGGCGTTTTTTGTTGGCCATCTTGGCCATATTCATTTTGGTTTGTCATTTCAATGCATTTTTCGAAAGTTTCCCTTTCGTTTTCATCCATGTCTAGAACTGCATTCATTTCTAGATTTGGGGCCTCTAACAGGTTATCTGCGTTACTGTCTTCTGATTCTGACTTATTCAAAGGTTCATCATGGTAAAGGATAAAAGAGTTCAGGTCAGTATGGACAGAGTAGATGGGACAGTTTTCAGGTTTTTCTGGTCTACTGACCATGAATTTCATGTGTGCCTCTCTGTATAGTCTTCTAGACTTGTTAAAAACAGGGATAGTGGCATATGTCCCATCCATCTGCATTGTACCTTGCAGCTTGGCACCCCACGATCTAGACAACAACATGCCATACTTAGGAGGGACATCGGCCACCACTACATCCATAACTAGGCACTTGGCTGGGAGTTGAGTCAAATTCACACAGAGGTCCTTAATTAGGCCAAGACATTTGACCCTGCTTGAATCAAAGGAATATAAATCCTTGTAAGGTCTGGTTATTTCTAGCCCTAGCCTTTCCATTATCACCTTTGGCATAAGATTATGTGAGGCTCCGGAATCATGCATAGCATTGTGTAGAATTTTTTCATGAACATTCAGACTGACGTAGAATGGAGGTACTATTCCTTCTTGAAATTTCCCTTCAACTTTAGGACCAAAAATGAGCTCTGGCTGGTCATCATTATAATTTATTGTGTCATTCTGGTCCTCTATGTTTAAAGCCTTCAAAATTTGGGTCCTGTACACATTATGGGAAGCTAACTCAGTATGGGGAACATAGATTTTAATATTTGAAAGTTCTTGTTCTAGGCTGAAAGGAATTTGGTTTTTTGAAGAACTTGCCTCAACCTCACTAGCTGCTAGTCTTTCAGCCACATCACCTTGCTGATTTGTTCTATTTACATTTGATAACATGGTTTTGACAGGAGTACTAGCTGAGGTGTTAGTACTACTAAGATCTGCATCCTGCTTTTCAAATTTTGGATTGCTTTTCTCTTTACCTTTACCAGAATCAACAGCCACTGTTTTATCCTTTTGATTGACATTTTTACATTTGGTTGTGGTGCTATTTTGTGAAGATTTATCAGAGGTTTTAGTGTTGGGAGTTTTTTGACTGGCTTTGCTTCTAAGGTCATATTCTCTGTGAGGCTCTATGATGACATTTTCCATATCTTGATAACAATGTCGATCATCATCCTTGTTGTCATCATAAGGTGTGTATAGACCTCGTTTCTTTTCATAATGAATCTCAAAGCCATCGTTATCTACCCCTAGCATATTGATATCATTTTCCTCTGCTATCTCACCTGTTTCCTCTGTCTCACTTATATAGTTTTGATGAAAGGGAGGAATGATCTGCTGATCATCTTCTCTAGGTCTATTTGGAAGTTGGTTTCTTCTTAAATTTTGATTCTGGTTCTGGTTTCTATTCTGAGAAGGAGTTTGGTTTAGGCTTGCTTGTGTTCTCTTAATTAGGCTCATCTCTTTCATCATCTCTTCCATCATTCTTTCCATCTTTGAGTTTGAAGTGGAAGGTGTGGATTCCTCTCTAAAAGATACTCTCTTTTCATCTTTCATTCTTGCTCTCTTCTCTATTAGATTGACTTCGACAGAAAGAGCACCCCTTTGCATATCTTCAAGAGTTGCAAAGTCTCTCTCTCTTAGCGAATAGGTCATGTCAGAGTCAAAACCTTCAGGAAATTTGTTCAAAGCTGAGCCTTGCGGAGGTTTTAGTTCTGGGGGAAGTGCATTATAGATATTGTTAAATCTAGTACAATAAGCCTGTACACTTTCCCCTGGGTTCCTGTGGAGATTGTTGTAGTCAGCCAAGATTTGGAGAGGATTCTTCCTCACTTCCCATTTGTTTAAGAAAGATTGATGGAAACCTTGAAGGTCATTAATACTATGAGGGGCTAAGCCTTTGAACCATTTTCTTACTTCTCCTCCCAAACTTTGAGAAAATAATCTCATTTTGACAGAATCATCAGCAATCTCATTTCTGTCAAAGCAGACATTCATCTTATCCACATGTTGTGATGCAGTAGTGGCACCACTATCATCATACAATGGAATTTTGGATAGATAGTCCTGTGGCAGATTGACTAAAGGTACAGGAAGAACTAAGGGGGCATACCATGCAGCCATGGCAGGAGGTGGAGGTGGATTAACAAGAGTGAAAGTGGGTTGGAGGGGAGTGGTTGGAACGGTGGATACAGGGTGAGCAGAAATGGATGGACCAGGGATAGATTGCTGAGCGGATCTTGGATGAGAGACACCTAGATTGTGGAGGAAGTGTAAATTAGGTGGTGTAGTCTCTCTACTACCAAGATGTGTGCTTGTCTCAGGAGAAGAAGGCAAAGACTCAGAATCTGACTGATCTAAATCACCAAGAGACCTAGTTCTAAAAGGATTTACTAAGTCTTCTTGTGATTGTTGTAGAGCTGAAAGATTTTCTGGGACAGAGTTAGCTCTCAAGGGTGATCTGAAAACAGTTGATAATTTAATCCTAGGAGACTTCCAAAGGATGCTTTCTAGGTCATCAACTATTTCAGGTGGATCCGGGTCAGGATGGGCTCTAGTGTGAATCTTTCTAGGAGCCACTATGCTGTAATTTTTTAGACCCAAATAACAAGAACAGTTCAACCAGGTATGACAATCTTTGAGAGGTTAACTGATCTGTTTTACACAAATTTCAATCCTATAGTGCTCTGACTAAGTTTGAAGGATAGTATAGTAATGAGGGTTCTTCCCAGTGGATTCTTAAGGTCTGTTCAGGATTGTGGAGTCGCCAAGTGGAAGTTTTTAGCTCCTTTTCAGAGGTAAAAGGTGTTATGGTCCACTACCATGTTTATTAAATACCAATCCGAAATATTTTTGGGTTTTTCTGAGTTAATTTTCAGTTAGCAAGGGATATCTGGTATCTTATGATTGTCTTCTAATCAAAGAAATACTCAGGAGTTCCCCAGTGGAGTCGCCATTATGTTATCACTCTGTAATTAGCAATATTGGCAAAGTCCAACTGCAGAGGTAACATCAAACCGCTTTGGGATTCAAGGATCTAGCCCTCCTGAATCCAGAGAGGGATCTCTCTATAAATGAGTTCAAATATGTGATCTTTAAAGACTGGAATTTTGATATTAGGCTAGTTATGAAGAGCATGGGTTTGTTTTGTTTGTTTTTGGTTGGGAGAAGACATGGTGAAGGTGAAAGTAGTTCAAAATAAAGGGTGAAGAGCCTGCAAAAGAAGGAATGTTTCAGCTGATAGCAAAGGACAAAGACAGCTTTAACCCATTGGGCTATGGAGTCATAGGAGGATTTAATTGGATAGAAAATTCAAGAAGGATCCAGGAGCAAGTCATTTACATCAAAGGATCTCTCAAGGTGATTAATGGAGTGAAACAAATAGGCAGTGAAAGACTTTAAACAAATGAAAAAAACAAAGCACAGTCTAAGATCAAGTAAGTACTTTTAAACTAGCTTGCTTTCAACATGTACTTAAGGAGAAACATAAAAGTATTTCTGTTGATCAGGTAAGTGCTTTTAAACTAGCCTGCATTGAAGTACTTTTCATCAGAAACATTTAAAAACAATTCAACACAGCTTAAGATCAGGTAAGTGCTTTTAAACCAGCCTGCTTCAACATATTCGATAAGGGAACACAGATAATAATCACAAAGAGCAATCTAGATCAGCTAAGCACTTTTAAACTACGCTGCATTGATAAACTCCAAGGATAACATAGAAAACATTCATCTCAAAGAGCTATCTAGATCGGGGAAATACTTTTAAACTAACCTGCATTAATAAACTCTTCAAAGAGGAAATTCAAATGAAGAAAACATAGAAGATAAAGCTTTCAGTAAGAGTAGGGTACCGTGGAGAGTATATCCTAACTCTATGTTTGCTGCTCTTTATCAGAGAAAGTGAACAGAGTGAAAACATTAAGTAAAACGACAATTGACAGTAAGGAACACATCACCATTGACATAGTTTCAGAATTCCATGAATCAGCGGCTTGTATTGATGTTCAAACCAGTTACAATCAGCAAGCCCGGTGGGTCTCTACAGCTTTGAACTTCTCATATCAGCTTATGTATCTTTCAATTACAGAACAGGGCATCAGTGGCTTCAGAATGACTATTACCTGCGTTCAGATGTCCCGAGACCAACCTTTTGCTCATCTTCTACAAAGGTATTTATAGAAGAATGGGGCGGTGGTAAACTATGAAAAGATCTGTTTGGATCAATTAATATAGAAGATGACTCTTCGGTACTTTTGAGGGCCTCGATCAAGACATCTACAGGTGTTCATCAGCATTAATTGAGGTACACTTACAATTAAGCTCAGTGGGAGCTTTTTGCCATCCTTTGAAGCTCAGAGTTATGCTGGAGTGACTTTATTTCTACTTCCCGAGATGAAATGATATAAATATATGCTTCTGAACTGTTCTTTAATCTTCTCGAATGGTTCTGCTGACAATTAGAGATAAGATAGCTCAATTAGTATTAATTGTTCGGCGGTCTTTGATCTCAACGAGACTGTAGGTGTCTTTTGGAGCTGTAGAGGGTTCAATTAGCCTCTTCTTATAGCGGTGGGGAATTTCTCAGCTCGACAGATGTCTTCGCTCCTTCCCAAACACTTTACTTTGCTTGAGATCTGTGTTTGGGTCTTCAATCTTCGGTTCTGATATGTTTTGTCTTTGGCGCTGATACTCTTTAATAAATGATGATTTCTGCTTGTCTTCTGGTGCGCAGGGCAGTAGCGAGGTCGAATGGCATCAATGGGTCATGAAATCACTGATAAAACGTAAATCTAACACCCCTCAAATGATTCTTTATGAACTCAGAAGACAGAGGATCGTCACCCTCGGCCTTTGTGGTTTCTTCAAAAATGGCGGAAGAATTCATTCGAAAACCTGCAAAATACAAACGATTTGTTATAAAATCCTGCGTATTTGGTTTTTCTGCTTCAGAGGCGTAGGAAGAGAGTAGGACCGTTGGATGGCTGCATCCAACGGTGGAGATTAACCGAGAGGAATTTTAAACGACGCAGGAGGAAAAATTAAATAGAACTGTCAATCGCGCGATGAGCAACGGTGGGGGGTGATCTGGGACCATCCGATCTGGACACGTGGACGGCCCAGATTTAATCGGAGGATCAACAATCGGGGGGGCAACAACAAAGCATGCGATTGAAAATTTCAGTGCGATTGAAACATTTCGATTGAAATATTCCGATTGAAACATTCCGATTGAAACATTCCGATTGAAACATTTCGATTGGAACATTTCGATTGGGCGATAACCGTTCGATTGGGTCTAGATCGACGGTCTCGATATTTTGTTTTCTTGCACCGGCGAGACCCTTATACTTCGTAAGAAACCCATAAATTTCAATAAAAAGCAAGGTTTTGAGTGAAATGGGCGGAATATATATATGATAGGCTGGCGCCCGATTGCGGGGCCACTGGGTGTATGGAGTGCCATGGGCCCGGGCTTTATATAACTAGGGCCAATCGTAATCGAAACATTCGGGCCCAGTCTTTTTGATCAACCCATTTTAAATAAACACGTGATTTTGGCATTTTAAAACAAACTTTGGAATAATGGGTTTTCAAGTTTTTCAAAGAAAAATATTGATCAGAAAGGGATTTACCCAGTTAAGTTTGCAGTTAAGACCAGGTAAATGTCATAACAATATGATGCGGTTTTATGGCTTAAAGGGGCTGATCGTAATGCGGCATTTGAAATGGCTCACAAACATGCACACTTGAATCTTTTCGATACGATTAGGCTATAGTTGCTTGGTTTATTTTTATGATGAGGAGCGTATTGCTCAAAGCAATGCTTCGAGGCCAAGGGGCTTAAACCTTTAATAAAGAAATGGGTTTTTTACCTGATTTTGAGTGATTTTCAAAGGTTTACGAGGGTTTGTGAGTTCGAAGAAGTTTGGAGACTCTTGCCAAAGAAATTTTATATGAAAAAGGGTGAGAAAATGGAGAACAAAGGAAAATAGTGAAAATATGAAGGTTAGTCTGCGAGAGAAAAAAGGGGTGACATGAAGGATGTTGCGCGATCTTCTACTGGAATTTTTAGTAGAATTTTGAGTTTCGGAGAAATAACGGTGAAAACCTTGAGACATGAAAACCTTGAAACATGAGCATGAGGTCATCTACAGGCTTCAAGAGATAACATTTTGGCCAGGAAAGTGTTTCTTGAAGGTTGAAAACATGTTTTGGCCACCTTTTGATAGACCAAAATTTAGAGGTGGCCAACATAGCCTATGAAAATAAATCAAAGTTTGAGAACCCACTTTTCTAATGCTTTTTACTCCTTTGCCTTTAAATGATATGCTTTTGACCCCTTTTTGTTGTAGGTGGCTAAAAAGCATTTAAATGGCCCTTTCCTTTTTCTCCTTGAGTTTGACATATTCACTTTATGTTTTGAAGGGTTGCACATAGTAATACAAATTTTCTTGTGCTTTTCATGATAACATTCAATCTGTCTTTCTTAGCTTTTTCTTTCTAACCAATTTTTCTCTGTTTGCTCTGCAGGTTGCTGATATGGTGAAATTGACTTCCCTTTGGCCTATTTATGCCTTTAAATCGTTGGTTGACAACTGATTTGTGAGAACCCTGGAATGGCTCTTCCCTTTCTTATTTGAAACAAGATAACTCTACCCTTGACAATATTTAGGAGTTTAAACATAAAGGAGCACCTATCAACATTTTCTTTGTTCTTACCTTGGAGATCAAATTACCTTGTGCTTGGCAGGTGACTGTACACCTTGTTTTCAACTTTCTCACTGATCCTTAGGCATGATAAACTCACCTTTGACAAGAAATATAGATTTCAAAATCATGTTTTTTATCTCCTCTTTTGGCCACTTCTGATTTGTAGGTGCCATGACATACTGACTTAGCCTTTTCTAATATTATTGAAGTTTGATATATTCAATTTACACAGAAAAAACCTTATAATCACCTTGGATTTCCATCCTAGAGCTCAACCCTATGTTTTTATCCCTTTGATCATTGAGGGTAAATGGCTGAAATGAGAACTTGACCTTGCTTCCATTGATACTCTTTACATCATTTTTCTTTTTGAGGTAGGGAGACACTATACCTTGGGAAACTCTGGATGTCACTTACAATAGTCCTTTCAAATCTTCCTTTTGTTGTCATCATGAAGGCCTAACACCTTCATTTTACCTCCTTTTACTATCTTTCCAAAACCTTAGGTTTCTGGGCTGCTTGAGAATAATTATCAGTGTTGTCTTCTAAGTTCTCTATAGACCTTTCAAGTTCATTAATTTCTTTCCAGTTCACCTCACCTTTTTCCCTTTTTTATCTATAATTTCTAAATAACTTCTTCCATTTTTGGTTCTCTTGGTGTGCCTCCTCCATGTGATCTGTTTCCTTGGACCCTTGCTTGGCACACTGCTGGCCCAATAAGTCTTAGGAACCTAGTTTTTTCTCAAGACCTAGTGTTTCTTGTCTTCCTTTAGGAATACATTAGTTACTTTATCAATTTCCTTTGCTGATTTACCTTTTTACATTCCTGTAGAAATGCCAAGCACATTTACCTTTTGCAAAACTTGAAATTGACAAAGTAGCCCTCTTTGGAGATTTTATGCTCTTTCTTGGGAAATCATGTGCTGCTCTTATTTTACATTTAAAACAGCCTTTAGCATAGGAAATGCAGAGCTTCAAACACCAATGAAAATCCTACTACCTATGAAACCCTAATGACCTAGTGGGAGGATCCTTTGACTTGGTGACTGAAAGCTTGCCTTGGGGTATTCAAGTGTAAAAAAAAAATTTTTGACAAATTGATGTATTGAAGATCCAAAATCAAATGTACTTGACTTCTCTAAAGAGCCTACAAAGATATTTTTGAGACCATAAATGCTTGAGGAACCTAGTGAACATGAGAAGGAGCAGGTTGTTTGGTAATCCTAGATGGAAAGTGGGGGGTGTGGAAAAGAAAAAACATAGTGTTGAGGTTATAGTTGGGAAAATAGGATGTAGATGAGTGGTATAAGCCTATGAGGGGTCTTTTAGGAGTGGTAGGTTGACCGTGGAATGAAAAAATATTAGAATAGTGAAAATTTTGGTTTAAGGATAATGAAGGCAGTGAGATTTCTAAAACTCACAATATTCAAGAATCTTGTTTTTAGAAATCTAGGAAAAGTATTTATTCATATACAAATAGAAAAAAATATTGATGACTAACAGATCCTTACATTCAAATGTGTAACGCCAATTGGAATTTATTTATTAATGGTCTACCCCATCATGGCATCAATCCTTATATTCAAATGCATCTCTCTCTCTCTCTCTCTCTCTCTCTCTATATATATATATATATATATATATATATATCCAACATGTTGAATTCTATAAACATATGCATGTTTAATTGACATAATATCAATTATCGGTATCATTCCCATCCCTCGGGTCCATTACCTCACCCCTTTTCATATTCACCTTCATGAGTTTCTCTAGGGATGACCTTCTGGGATGACTAGTCTTGTGGGTTTGATCTGGGCCAATAAGGAAAAATTTAGGATCACATGTATGCCAGTGTGTCCAAATGTTGAGTCACCCCACACCATTTTAAGCATGCTTCACCATTGGTATGTCGGGGGCCTACCTTCAGGGTTACGCATCATGACATGCCACACATTCGCATGGTTAATACCTATTATTGGTCCATAGTCCTCACTCATACATGATGGATCTGACGACCTCACTCCATGACCCTCTCGAAAAAAGCTGCAGTAGCACATAGTTCTCCCCATCCATAGCATTCCACCCCAATGCTAAGTCATCCCATCTCTTTGCCACTTATATGCAATGGCCTACCTTCGAGTTATAGAACCTGGGAAGATAATTTTCATGTCAGCTGCCACTCCCATTTAATCATCTAAGCAGGCTCACCTTAATATTCCAACGATGCTTTATGCCTTTCGCTTCGGTAATTCATTCTCCTATTGGATAATTCATCAGATCTACTCACCCTAGCCTACTCCACATTCCTGACTCTGACACACTATCTTAGTCATTGTCATCTCGAGCTCCTTACTTTATGTCATTTCCTTTGAGATTTTTGGGATGAGGCCTTCAATATTTTTTATTCTTCCACAACAATGCATCAAGTGCAGTTGTGATAAGGTTTAAATGAAACACCCACCTAGCCAATTCCATTTAGACTATTGAAAATGGAAAAAAGAAAGATCCTAATTTAATTTTCCCTTGAATTAAATTAGGAGAAAATTTTAATTCTGTTGGCAATATGATGCAGAGTGTTGTCCTTGATGGCAACCCACTGAATGAAGATGAAGACATGAGATTGTTGGCATGTGTTGTCCTTGATGGAAATACACCTGATGAATTTATTCTTGACTTGATGGACTTGGTAAACGATGTAAATCTGATGTGATATGATGCTAAGAGTTGCCCTTGAAAGGAAATCCACTTGATGAAGTTGTGCTTGCTAGAATATGTTCTTGATGAGCTAAATATGATGTATCTACAGTGTGTACAGAAGGCAGTGAAGAAAAGAAGTCAGCATGTGCTCAATCTTGATGAAAAGAGTATGTCTCTAGGTATACGCGGATCTGTCTAGGGGAAGTTGCGTATGCACGTGGAAAAGAACGTTCCAAGTCGCGTATGGGCAAAAGCGCTCTAAAAGTGCAAAACCAGGGGTAATCACCATGGTATTGACCCATTGTATTGGGTAATGTTCCGCCTAATTGACCCCGTCCAGGAATACCATTGAATGTAATGTGGTTTTGGGCTCATGGTATTGAAAAAGGGGCTCATGGTATTGAAAAGGGTAAACCTATATAAGGAGAAGAATTTCATTGTGCAAATGATGAGTGTGGTGCAAAATGTCTGAGCTTGAATGAATACTTCTCTCTGAAGTATATCTGAATGGAAAGGTTACACTTGAATGATAAATCTGAATTTATGATGCACCAATGATGAAGAAGGGGATCTAGATCTGAAATGTACTTATATCTACTAGATCTGCTTATGGAAGGCTTAGATCTGAATTGAGGCGAACATCTGTCTGAAGTAAAAGGGTAAATCTGATCAGAATTGCTGATCTGAAGAAGTATGCTGATTTATAATGATTGAAGATATATACGCTACTTAGCCGCAGAGGAAGCGCGTATATACGTGGCTTCGCTGAAGAAAAAGCGCGTATGCGCAATGAAATTGGCTTTGTAATTTGTACAGAGGTATACGTGAGTTTGTGTGGACGGAAGCGCGTATATACGCGACATCAGTGAAAGGAAAGCGCGTATGAAAACTAGGGTTTGCTGAAGTCTGTGGTAAGAAATGTCTGATCTAACTGTGTTATTGCTGATTCCTGAGCCTCATCGATCATTGCCTTAGTAGATTAGTTTGGCTCAGAGCAAGAGCTTGAAAGAATAAAAAGGGTCTAGTCTGAAAATATGATGAATCGTGGCCTGCAAGTTTTGTTCTATTGAAGTTGTTGGATCCAGTGTGAAAATTGATGAAACGTGGTCCAAGGTGGTGCTGAGGGTTGTAGCCTTCAGTCAGGGGGTTGTAGCTCCCTTCCAGGAGAGGCTGGTAAACGAGATCAGGGGGTCGTAGCTCCCTTCCAGGAAAGGCTGGTAAACGAGTCAGGGGGTCGTAGCTCCCTTCCAGGAGAGGCTGGTAAACGAGCGCAGGTGGGTGCCTGCGTGCCGGTCAAGTCTGCGCCAGCACATATGTTGTAAGATGTTTTCTCTATAATAAAATATTGAAGGCTGAGCAACTGCAGCGGTGGTTTTCTCCCGATTTGGGTTTCCACCTAAAAATCCTGGTGTTCATGTGTGATGCTTTGTATGATGATTTATTCTGTTCTTACTGCACATGTTTACTGTTTATTGAACATCTGATGAATGAATGATGGAATAATATAAGTGAAGATTTAATGACAGATCTAAATCTCTGTGTATACGCTAGTTTCATAAAGGGGATCCGCGTATATACGCTAGTTTACTGAAAGAAAGTAGCGTATGGATTTTAAGGAATGAAAAAGTAAAAAGATTTGATTATGCAGTAAATACTGATTCAATTTCCTCTCAATATTTTTCCCAACAATTGGTATCAGAGCAGGTCCTTGTGCAGAAGCTTGATCGCTTAAAGGAGATCCGTCGCAATGGGAAGTCAAGAAGGAGTAATGTCTATAAAGCCACCTCTATTCAATGGAAGCAACCTGATCTTCTGGAAGGTACGTACAAAAGCATATCTGCAAAGTCTTGGTGCAGATAAGGCACCTGGGAAGAAGGTTATCAACATCTGCAAGTATTCCTACCGATGCAGCAGAAAGGAAGAAGTATGAAACCAATGCCAAAGCAATGAATGTCTTATTGGGAAGCATGTCTGAATCAGAATTTGCTAAAGTAATGCAGCTACATTCAGCAAAAGAAATATGGGACAAAATCATTCTAAGCTATGAAGGAGACACAAAGGTAAAAAGTGCAAAACTCCAAACTCTTAGAATTGAATATGAAAATTTGCAGATGCATAGTGATGAGAGTATTGCCCATTTCTTCTTACGTATGGATGATATTGTAAATCAAATGAGAAATTTGGGTGAAACCATAACTAATACTACTTTGGTGGAAAAAGTCTTAAGATCCTTGACTTCAAAATTTGACTCAAAAGTTTCAGCTATTGAAGAAAGGCAAGATCTGCAATCGCTTACTATTGTTCAATTACATGGTACTCTGACTGCTTTTGAAATGAGACAAGGAGGTCCTTCACAAGTAAGAGAAGCTGCTTTTAAGGCATCTACAAAAGGAAAGGAAAAGGAAGCCACAATTAACTTACCATATATCCTGATGGAAGAAGAAGCAAATTTCGTGGAGAAAGCCCTAACCAGGTAATCGAAGATTCAAAGTTGTTTCCCTTCAAATGAGTTTTGAGTGTGGAAAAGTTGGTCATTATGCTGCAAAATGTCATTATAAAGGAAAAGAAGTAGTAAGAAGGAATAAGACCGATCTAGCTCTAAGAAAAATTACTATACTAATGAAGATAGTGATGGGTCATCTAATAGTGAGGAAGAATGTGAAGAAGATCTTAGACTTCTCATGGAATTTGAACAAAAAGAAGAAAAGGATACTTTTATGGATGCTCTAGAGGAAAACGATTTTCTTGAAGAAAATAATCAACTCAAACTTCGCTTAGAATATTACAAAATTCTCTTAGAAGGACAAAAGATAATCAGAGAGACCATTGAAAAACAGCTTGAAGAAGCAAAGAAACATATTGAAAAACTAGAATGTGAAGTGGTAAGTCAAAGAAAAGAAGTTGAGAAAGCAAAAACCTTGAATCTTAGATTTGCTAAAGGATCCGAAACCTTAGATGAGATCATCAAGGTACAACGTTCTCCTCTTATAAAGACAGGTCTTGGATATACCGAAGAATCTTCTCAAACTTCAGCACCAAACTATCTAAAAGCAGTTACAGGTGGTTTACATCATTCAGCCACTCAGCAAGGGAATAAAGGATCTCTACAGGGAAAGCAGGACCATCTCAATTCAAGGAACACTAACAGGGATAGCTTTCAAAGACACTTCAACCAACAGGTAAATTCAAATAGAAGATTCCATGATCGCAGAAATTTCTACTTCAATGGGCAATGTTTCACTTGTCACAATTTTGGTCATAAAACTATTCAATGTGTTGCATATAAAACCATCATGACAAGAGAAGCAAGAAAGAAAAGGTTGGATACTGAACCAAAGAAGAATACCTATAACAATTTTTCTCCTCTTCAAAGTGAAGTTGAATGTACTTATTGTAATAACTTTGGCCATGAAGAATTTGAATGCAGGAACAAGATCCAGCCAAAAGAACATGTTCCCTCAAGCTCTAAAGTATGGAAAAAGAAAGAACCGCCAGTTGAAAATTGTGGGATAGCATTATTTGCAGAAGGTGAAGAAAATCAATGGTACATCGATAGTGGGTGCTCAAGACACATGACAGGTGACAAAAGCAAACTTCATACTTATAATGCTCTAGAAAAGGAAAAGAAAGTTACATTTGGAAATGATACTCCCGCTGTAATTAAAGGAAAAGGGTCAGTATTTCTAAAAGAAAAAGTGAAGGCTAAAGATGTCATGTATGTGGATGGATTAAGGCATAACCTGTTAAGTGTCAGTCAAATGTGTGATCAAGGAGCAGAAGTGGTCTTCAGTTCCAAAGAATGTGTGGTTCGTGATCTTGATACAGGTAAAATCATTATAAAAGGAAAAAGAAATCCAAGCAACCTGTATGTACTAAACGGCATCGATCAATGTTACTTGAGCAAGTCTTCAGAAAATTGGTTATGGCATAGAAGGCTGGGGAATCTGAGTTTCTCTCAAATCAACAAAGCAAGCAGACTTCAAGCTGTTCGTGATCTTCCCAAGATCAATCTTCCAGAAAGTACCATATGCAAATCTTGTCAATTTGGTAAGCAGACCAGAGTTCGATTTAATGCCAAATAAGGATCATCAAGTAAGCCTCTTGAACTCATTCATACTGACATCTGTGGACCTATGAGGAAAAATTCATTACGTGGGGAAGAATACTATATCCTATTTATTGATGATTACTCCAGAATGTGTCATATCGTGTTTATTAAACACAAAGATGAAGCTTTTGAAAAATTTCAGAATTTCAAAGCATTGGTAGAAAATGAATTGGATTTAAAAATCAAGTGTCTTAGATCTGATCGAGGAGGAGAATATTCATCAAATGAATTCTTTGATTTTGTGAACAACATGGGATTAAAAGACAGTTCTCTGTAGCAGGCACTCCACAACAAAATGGTGTAGCAGAAAGAATGAATAGAACAATTGTTCAAATGGCTAGAGCTATGCTTGCTGACTCTAATGTTCCTGACATGTTCTGGAGTGAAGTAACACATGCAGCAGTTAACATTCTCAACAAGGCTCATGTTCGAGTAAATAGTGACAAAACTCCATATGAACTCTGGTATGGTAATTCTCCCACTGTGAAGCATTTTAAAGTTTTTGGAAGTAGATGCTTTATCAAAAATAATGATGAGAAGCTTGGCAAGTTTGAACCTAGATAAGATGAAGGGATACTTCTTGGTTACTCATCTTCAAGCAAAGCATTCACATGTTACAATAAGAGGCTTCAAAAGGTTGTTGAATGTATTGATGTTTTTATTGATGAGTCTCCTGCAGCTCCTAAAGAAGAAAAACAAACAACAAAAGAAGATGATAGCGACATATGGCCTTCTACATCAGATGGAAATGATATAGACAGTGAATCCAATGAAGAACCTGAAAATGATCTATCTGAAAAAGCTCCATCCAGATACGTTCAAAAGAATCATCCTAAATCTCAGATTATGGGAGACAAGGAATCATGTGTACGAACAAGGAGAACTTTTGTGGGATCTTCTAGTCATTAGGCACTTCTATCCACAATTGAACCACTCAATGTCAATCAAGCTAGCAGAGATGAAAGTTGGAACCAAGCCATGAATGAAGAGATTGATCAAATTGAAAAGAATGACACTTGGGATTTGGTACCAAGACCACATGATAAAAATGTCATTGGAACTAAATGGATCTTCAAGAACAAGTTGAATGAGAATGGGGATGTTGTAAGAAACAAAGCTAGACTGTTTTGCAAATGGTATTCTCAACAAGAAGGTATAGACTTTGAAGAAACTTTTTCTCCTGTAGCTAGACTTGAAGCCATAAGAATGTTTCTTGCTTTTTCAAGTTACCAACAAATCAAAGTTTATCAAATGGATGTTAAATCTGCCTTTCTTAATGGTGATCTAGAAGAAGAAGTATATATAGAATGACCGGAAGGATTCATTTTGGGAAATGATGCAAATCTTGTTTGTAGACTTAAAAAGGCTCTATATGGTCGCAAACAAGCTCCAAGGGCTTGGTATTATCGTCTTGACAAATATCTTCATCAACAAGGTTTTTTAAAAGGGTCTGCTGATAGCAACTTATACACAAAAATTGAAAATGATAAAATATTGATTGTGGTTGTATATGTTGATGATATCATTTTTGGGAGCAACGAAGAATCTTTGAGTCAAAAATTTGCTTCTGTCATGCAGCAAGAATTTGAAATGTCTTTACTTGGGGAACTAACATTCTTTCTTGGCTTGCAAGTGCATCAAAAGGCAAATGGTATTTTCCTATCTCAAGCAAAGTATCTTAAGCAAATTCTAAAGAAGTATGGCATGGAAGAATGCAAACCTGTAAGTACACCAATGATAACCGGATGCAGTCTCAGTTCTAATGATGATTCTCCCACAGTGAATCAACCAGAGTACAGATCGATGATAGGAAGCTTACTTTATCTCACTGGGACTAGACCAGACATTATGCATGCTATTGGGATTGTTGGATGATTCCAAGCTAATCCAAAAGAGTCTCATCTTTAGGCAGTTAAAAGAATATTCAAATATCTTCAAGGAACTCAAGACTTTGGTCTATGGTATCCAAGGAATGCTGATCTTACTCTTCATGCTTACACTGATGCAGATTGGGATGGAAGTGTTGATGATCGGAAAAGCACTAGTGGTGGTGCATTTTACATGGGGCCCCGGTTAGTATCTTGGTTCAGCAAGAAGCAAAATTCTATTGCCTTATCAACAGCTGAAGCAGAGTATGTAGCTGCCGCATCTTGTTGCACCCAACTCCTATGGATGATGCAAACTTTGCAAGATTTTCAAATCAAATGTGCAACTCCTATCTCCATTATGTGTGATAATACAAGTGCCATCAGTATCTCAAAGAATCCTGTTATGCATTCGAAAACCAAGCACATTCCCATCAAATATCATTTCCTACGTGAACAAGTGCTTGAGCAAAAAGTGAAGTTGGAGTATGTTACCTCCAAAGAACAAGTTGCTGATATCTTTACCAAACCTCTGCCCAGGGAAGCGTTCGAGTATCTAAGACAGAAGCTGGGAGTGTTCTCTGCCTGTCAAAAGAACAAATCTACATAAATTTTAGAAGATGGCTTGGGATACGCGGGTTTCCTGAAACACAGTCGCGTATGTACGCGAGTTCCTGCACAGAAAACCGCGTATGTCTGATTGCTGACAATTTTTACTTGGAGTCAGCTCTTTTCAGCACAGCTGCAGTGCTGTTTGGTATCTTTGATACTGTTTGGTATCTCTGGTGGTGTTCAAGTTCTCATAATTCTTTTCTAATGATTTAATGAAGATGCCTTGATGATTTGTTGATAAAAGTGTTCAGGATGCACAATCTAAGGGGGAGCCTTAGTCATATGAAAAGAATGCTTGGATGCACAGATTCAGGGGGAGCATTAGCGTTGCTGAGTATAATGCATTATTGGCATTATCATGGTTCTGAAATATGTTCTCTTTCTTGAGGACTTTCTGGTGTTGGTCTTAAATGGTCATTTTTGTAATTTGTTGAAAAGGTCTTGTTGAGACCCATGATGTAAAATTGTAATATTCAGTCATGTAAGGACTTGTCATTTTTGTAAACCCACTTGGTTGGGTAGTTGAGTTGCAATGTGTAAACCCACTTGGTTGGGTAGTTGAGTCTCTTATGTAAATCCACTTGGATTGGATATTTGATGTAAGTATGAGTCTTTGGTGATAGGAAGTTCATAGAGTCATGTACTTCATTGAAAATTTGTTTGAAGATTCAGCATGAACTCAGGGGGAGCTTGGTCACTTCAGTATATATCAGATCTGCAGAACGTTTCTTCCACATGAGGAGAAAAAGGGGAGAGTATGTTGGTTTTTGATCCGCCCTTTGCCCTTGATGTCAAAGGGGGAGAGTGACATGGTGTTTGAATGAAGAGAAAGAATGGTGTCAAAATGGAGAGAGTGACATGGTGTCATTGTATTCTTAATGTACCTATCTGTTGTGGTAACCAAACACCATCGTGGTTGCCATCAAGTCCAAAGGGGGAGATTGTTGGAAATATGATGCAGAGTGTTGTCCTTGATGGCAACCCACTGAATGAAGATGAAGACATGCGACTATTGACATGTGTTGTCCTTGATGGCAAACCACCTGATGAAGTTATTCTTGACTTGATGGACTTGGTAAATGATGTAAATCTGATGTGATATGATGTTTGTTGACAATATGATGCTAAGTGTTGTCCTTGAAAGGAAACCCTCTTAATGAAGTTGTGCTTGCTAGAATATGTTCTTGATAAGCTAAATATGATGTATCTATAGTGTGTACAGAAGGCAGTGAAGAAAAGAAGTCAGCATGTGCTCAATCTTGATGAAAAAGTATGTCTCTATGAATACGCGGATATGTCTAGGGGAAGTCGCGTATGCACGCGGGAAAGAACGTGATAAGTTGCGTATGTGAAAAAGCGCTCAAAAAAGTGCAAAAACAAGGGCTCGTGGTATTGAAGACTCATGGTATTGATTTGGCTCGTGGTATTGAAGGCTCATGGTATTGCTTTGGCCCATGGTATTGAAGGCTCATGGTATTGCTTTGACCCGTGGTATTGAAAAAGGATAAACCTATATAAGGAGAAGAAATTCATTGTGCAAATCATGAGTGTGGGTGCAATATGTCTGAGCTTGAATGAATACTTCTCTTTGAAGTAGATCTGAATGGAAAGGGTTACACTTGAAGATAAATCTGAATGTATGATGCACCAATGATGAAGAAGGGGATCTAGATCTGAAATGCATTTGTATTTGCTAGATCCGATTATGGAAGGCTTAGATCTGTGATGAGGCGAACATCTAGGCGAACATCTGTCTGAAGTGAAAGGGTAAATCTGAACTGAATATCTGATCTGAAGAAGTATGCTGCTCTATAATGATTGAAGATCTATACGCTACTTCGCCGCAGAGGAAGCGCGTATATACGTGTCTTCGATGAAGTGGAAGCGCGTATGCGCAATAAAATACATACAGAGGTATACGCTTGTTCGTGTGGACGGAAGCGCGTATATACGCGACATCAGTGAAGTAAAAGCGCGTATGCAAACTAGGGTTTGCTGAAGTAAAGGGTATGAAATATCTGATCTGTTCTGCTGTGTTTTTGCTATCTGATCTGTGTTGATAAGTATCTGTTGGTGATGTATGTTTGTGCTTAAAAGTATGGAAAGGGTTCAGTCTGGAAATATGATGAAACGTGGCCTACAAGTATTGTTCTATTGAAGTTGTTGGATCCAGTGTGAAAATTGATGAAACGTGGTCCAAGGTGGTGCTGAAGGTTGTAGCCTTCAGTCAGGGGGTTGTAGCTCCCTTCCAGGTGAGGCTGGTAAACGAGATCGGTGGGTCGTAGCTCCCTTCCAGGAGAGGCTGGTAAACGAGTCAGGGGGTTGGAGCTCCCTTCCAGGAGAGGCTGGTAAACGAGCGCAGGTGGGTGCCTGCGTGCTGGTCAAGTCTGCGCCAGCACATATGTTGTAAGATGTTTTCTCTATAATAAAATATTGAAGGCTGAGCAACTGCAGCGGTGGTTTTCTCCCGATTTGGGTTTCCACCTAAAAATCCCGGTGTTCATGTGTGATGCTTTGTGTGATGGCTTATTCTGTTCTTACTGCACCTGTTTACTGTTTATTGAACATCTGATGAATGAATGATGGAATAATATAAGTAAAGATTTAATGACAGATCTAGATCTCTGTGTATACGCTAGTTTTACAAAGGGGATCCGCGTATATACGCTAGTTTACTAAAGGAAAGTAGCGTATGGGTTTTAAGGAATGAAAAAGTAAAAAGTTTTGATTATGCAGTAAATACTGATTCACCCCCCCCTCTCAGTATTTTTCCCAACAATTGGTATCAGAGGAGGTCCTTGTGCAGAAGCTTGATCGCTTAAAGGAGATTCGTCGCAATGGGAAGTCAAGAAGGAGTGATGTCTATAAAGCCACCTCTATTCAATGGAAGCAATCTGATATTCTGGAAGGTACGAACAAAAGCATATCTGCAAAGTCTTGGTGCATATGTATGGGCAATCGTGGAAGAAGGTTATCAATACCCAGCAAGTATTCCTACCGATGCAGCAGAAAGGAAGAAGTATGAAATCAATGCCAAAGCAGTGAATGTCTTATTAGGAAGCATGTCTGAATCAGAATTTGCTAAAGTGATGCAGCTACATTCAGCAAAAGAAATATGGGACAAAATCATTCTGAGTTATGAAGGAGACACAAAGGTAAAAAGTGCAAAACTCCAAACTCTTAGAATTGAATATGAAAATTTGAAGATGCATAGTGATGAAAGTGTTGCCAGTTTCTTTCTTCGTCCAGATGATATTGTAAATCGGATGAGAAATTTGGGTGAAACCATGGCTGATACTACTCTGGTGGAAAAGGTCTTGAGATCTTTGACTTCAAAATTTGACTCCAAAGTTTCTGCTATTGAAGAAAGGCAAGATCTGCAAACTCTTTCTATTGTTCAATTACATGGTACTCTGACTGCTTTTGAAATGAGACAAGGAGGTCCTTCTCAAATAAGAGAAGCTGCTTTTAAGGCATCTACAAAAGGAAAGGAAAAGGAGGTGATCAAAGAATCCAGCTATGTATCCGATGAAGAAGAAGAAAATTTCGTGAGAAAGCTCCAACTAGGTACTGGAAGATTCAAAGGTAAGCTTCCCTTCAAATGTTTTGAGTGTGGTAAAGTTGGTCATTATGCTGCAAAATGTCCTTATAAAAGAAAAGAAGGAATAAGAAGGAATAAGAACCGATCTAGCTCTAAGAAAAGTTACTATGCTAACGAAGATAGTGATGAGTCATCTGATAGTGAGGAAGAATGTGAAGAAGATCTTAGACTTCTCATGGCATTTGAACAAAAAGAAGAAAAGGATACTTTTATGGATGCTCTAGAGGAGAATGATTTTCTTGAAGAAAATAATCAACTCAAACTACGCTTAGAAGAAGAAAAGATAATCAGAGAGACCATTGAAAAGAAGCTTGAAGAAGCAAAGAAACATATTGAAAACTAGAATGTGAAGTGGTAAGTCAAAGAAAAGAAGTTGAGAAAGCAAAAACCTTGAATCTTAGATTTGCTAAAGGATCTGAAACCTTAGATGAGATCATCAAGGTACAACGTTCTCCTCTTATAAAGACAGGTCTTGGATATACCGGAGAATCTTCTCAAAATTCAGCACCAAATTATCTAAAAGCAGTTACAGGTGGTTTACATCATTCAGCCACTCAGCAAGAGAATAAAGGATCTCTACAGGGAAAGCAGGACCATATCAATTCAAGGAACACTAACAGGGATAGCTTTCAAAGACACTACAACCAACAGGTAAATTCAAATAGAAGATTCCATGATCGCAGAAATTTCTACTTCAATGGGCAATGTTTCACGTGTCACAATTTTGGTCATAAAGCTATTCAATTTGTTGCATATAAAACCATCATGACAAGAGAAGCAAGAAAGAAAAGGTTGGATACTGAACCAAAGAAGAATACCTATAACAATTTTTCTCCTCTTCAAAGTGAAGTTGAATGCTCTTATTGTAATAACTTTGGCCATGAAGAATCTGAATGCAGGAACAAGATCCAGCCAAAAGAACATGTTCCCTCAAGCTCTAAAATATGGAAAAAGAAAGAACCACCGGTTGAAAATTGTGGGATAGCATTATTTGCGGAAGGAGAAGAAAATCAATGGTACATCGATAATGGGTGCTCAAGACACATGACAGGTGACAAAAGCAAACTTCATACTTATAATGCTCTAGAAAAAGAAAAGAAAGTTACATTTGGAAATGATACTCCTGCTGTAATTAAAGGAAAAGGGTCAGCTTTTCTAAAAGAAAAGGTGAAGGCTAAAGATGTCATGTATGTGGATGGATTAAGGCATAACCTATTAAGTGTTAGTCAAATGTGTGATCAAGGAGCAGAAGTGGTCTTCAGTTCCAAAGAATGTGTGGTTCGTGATCTTGATACAGGTAAAGTCATTATAAAAGGAAAAAGAAATCCAAGCAACCTGTATGTACTAAACGGCATAGAACAATGTTACTTAAGCAAGTCTTCAGAAAATTGGCTATGGCATAGAAGGCTGGGGCATCTGAGTTTCTCTCAAATCAACAAAGCAAGCAGACTTCAAGTTGTTCGTGATCTTCCCAAGGTCAATCTTACGGAAAGTACCATATGCAAATCTTGTCAATTCGGTAAGCAGACCAGAGTACGATTTAATGCCAAAGAAGGATCATCAAGTAAGCCTCTTGAACTCATTCATACTGATATCTGTGGACCTATGAGGAAAAAGTGATTACGTGGGGAAGAATACTATATCTTATTTATTGATGACTACTCTAGAATGTGTTGGATCGGGTTCATTAAACACAAAGATCAAGCACTTGAAAAATTTCAGAGCTTCAAAGCATTGGCAGAAAATGAATTAGATCTAAAAATCAAGTGTCTTAGATCTGATCGAGGAGGAGAATATTCATCAAATGAATTCTTTGATTTTTGCGAACAACATGGCATTAAAAGACAGTTCTCTGTAGCAGGCACTCCACAACAAAATGGTGTTGCAGAAAGAATGAATAGAACAATTGTTCAAATGGCTAGAGCTATGCTTGCTAATTCTGATGTTCCCGACATGTTCTGGAGTGAAGCAGCACATATAGCAGTTAACATTCTCAATAAGGCTCATGTTTGGGTAAATAGTGACAAAACTCCTTATGAACTCTGGTATGGCAATTCTCCCACTGTGAGGCATTTTAAGGTTTTTGGAAGTAAATGCTTTATCAAAAATAATGATGAAAAGCTTGGAAAATTTGAACCTAGATCAGATGAAGGAATATTTCTTGGTTACTCATCGTCAAGCAAAGCATTCACATGTTACAATAAAAGGCTTCGAAAGGTTGTTGAATGTATTGATGTTGTTATTGATGAGTCTCCTGCAGCTCCTAAAGAAGAAAAACAAACAACAAAAGAAGATGATAGTGACATATGGCCTTCTACATCAGATAGCAATGATATAGACAGTGGATCCAATGAAGAACCTGAAGATGATCTATCTGGAAAAGCTCCATCCAGATATGTTCAAAAGAATCATCCTGAATCTCAAATTTTGGGTGACAAGGAATCTGGTGTTCGAACAAGGAGAACTCTTGTAGGATCTTCTAATCATTTAGCACTTATATCCACAATTGAACCACACAATGTCAATGAAGCTAGCAAATATGAATGTTGGAGGGATGCCATGGATGAAGAACTTGAGCAAATTGAAAAGAATGACACTTGGGATTTGGTACCAAGACCTCATGATAAAAATGTCATTGGAACTAAATGGATCTTCAAGAACAAGTTAAATGAGAATGGGGATGTTGTAAGGAACAAAGCTAGACTAGTTTGCAAGGGGTATACTCAACAAGAAGGTATAGACTTTGAAGAAACCTTTGCTCCTGTAGCTCGACTTGAAGCCATAAGAATGTTTCTTGCTTTCTCAAGCTATCAACGAATCAAAGTTTATCAAATGGATGTTAAGTCTGCTTTTCTTAATGGTGATCTAGAAGAAGAAGTATATATAGAACAACCGGAAGGATTCATTTTGGGAAATGATGCAAATCTTGTTTGTAGACTTAAAAAGGCTCTGTATGGACTCAAACAAGCTCCAAGGGCTTGATATTATCGTCTTGACAAATATCTTCATCAGCAAGGATTTTCAAAGGGGTCTGCTGATAGCAACTTATACACAAAAGTTGAAAATGATAAACTATTGATTGTAGTTGTATATGTTGATGATATCATTTTTGGGAGTAACGAAGAATCTATGAGTCAAAAATTTGCTTCTGTCATGCAGCAAGAATTTGAAATGTCTTTGCTTGGGGAACTAACATTATTTCTTGGC
The DNA here is from genome assembly GCA_034641835.2 of Pinus albicaulis. Taxonomy (NCBI): domain Eukaryota; kingdom Viridiplantae; phylum Streptophyta; class Pinopsida; order Pinales; family Pinaceae; genus Pinus; species Pinus albicaulis. The sequence continues at coordinate 149,958 of JAXQQM020062925.1, read as the reverse complement.
TTGCAAGTGCATCAATCTGCAGATGGTATATTTCTATCACAAACAAAATATCTTAAGCAAATTCTGAAGAAGTATGGCATGGAAGAATGCAAACCTGTAAGTACACCAATGATAACCGGATGCAGTCTCAGTTCTAATGATGATTCTCCAACTGTGAATCAACCAGAATACAGATCGATGATTGGAAGTCTACTTTATCTCACTGGAACCAGACCAGACATTATGCATGCTGTTGGGATTGTTGGACGATTCCAAGCTAATCCAAAAGAGTCTCACCTTCAGGCTGTCAAAAGGATATTCAAATATCTACAAGGAACTCAAGACTTTGGTCTATGGTATCCAAAGGATGCCGATCTTACTCTTCATGCTTACACTGATGCAGATTGGGCTGGAAGTGTTGATGATCGGAAAAGTACTAGTGGTGGTGCATTTTACATGGGGCCCCGGTTAGTATCTTGGTTCAGCAAGAAGCAAAATTCTATTGCCTTATCAACAGCTGAAGCAGAGTATGTAGCTGCCGCATCTTGTCGCACTCAACTCCTATGGATGATGCAAACCTTGCAAGATTTTCAAATCAAATGTACAACTCCTATCTCCATTATGTGTGATAATACAAGTGCCATCGCATCTCAAAAGAACCCGTTATATTCAAAATCAAGCATTATTCCATCAAATTTCATTTCACGTGGAATGCGCTTGAGCAAAAGGAAGTTGGAGTATGTTACCTCCAAAGAATAAGTCATTGATGATCTTTACTAAACCTCGCCTGTAGCGTTTCGAGTATCTAAGACAGAAGCTGGGAGTGTTTTCTGCCAGTCAAAAGAACAAATCTACATAAATTTTAGAAGATGGCTTGGGATACGCGGGTTTCCTGAAACACAGTCGCGTATGTACGCGAGTTAATGCACAGAAAACCGCGTATGCATGATTGCTGACATTTTTTGCTTGGAGTCAGCTCACTTCAGCACAGCTGCAGTGCTGTTTGGTATCTCTGGTGGTGTTCCAGTTCTCATAATTCTGTTTCTAATGTTTTGATGAAGATGCCTTGATGATTTGTTGGTAGAAGTTTTCAGGATGCACAAACTAAGGGGGAGCCTTAGTCTTTTTGAAAGGTTGCTTGGTTGCACAGATTCAGGAGGAGCATTAGCTTTGCTGAGTATAATGCATTGTTGGCATTATGGTGTTTCTGATTTATAATCTCTCTTGAGGTCTTTCCGGTGTTGGTCTTAAAGTCATATTTGTAATTTGATGAAAAGGTCTTGTTAAGACCAATGATGTAAAATTGTAATATTCAGTCATGTAAGAACTTGTCAAGTTTGTAAACCCACTTGGTTGGGTAGCTGAGTCAAATGTATAAACCCACTTGGTTGGGTACTTGAGTCGCATATGTAAATCCACTTGGTTGGATATTTGTTGTAAGTATGAGTCATTGGTGATAGGAAAGTCTTTGAGTCATGTACTTTATTGAAAAATATGTTTGAAGATTCAGCATGAAATCAGGGGGAGCTTGGCCACTTCGGCACATATCAGATCTGCAGAATGTTTCTTCCACATACGGAGAAAAGGGGGAGAATGTTGGTTTTTGATCCGCCCTTTGCCCTTGATGCCAAAGGGGGAGAGTGACATGGTGTTTGAATGAAGAGAAGATAATGATGTCAAATGATTGGGAGAGTGACATATTTGGGAGAGTGACATGGTAATCTATCTGCTGTGGTAACCAAACACCATCGTGGTTGCCATCAAGTCCAAAGGGGGAGATTGTTGGAAATATGATGCAGAGTGTTGTCCTTGATGGCAACCCACTGAATGGAGATGAAGTCATGTGACTGTTGACATGTGTTGTCCTTGATGGCAACCCACCTGATGAAGTTATGCTTGACTTGATGGACTTAGTAAATGATGTGATATGATGTTTGTTGACAATATGATGCTAAGTGTTGTCCTTGAAAGGCAACCCACTTGATGAAGATGATGACAACTTACTTGATGAAGTTGTGCTTGAGAGAATATGTTCCTGATGAAGAAAATATATGATGTATCTACAGAGTGTACAAAAGGCAATGAAGAAAGGAATTCAGAATGAGCTCAAATTATGATGAAAAGAGTATGTCTCTATGTATACGCGGATATTCCTAGGGGAAGTCGCGTATGCACGCGGAAAGGAACGTTCCAAGTCGCGTATGGGCAAAAGCGCTCAAAAAGTGCAAAACCAGGGGTAACCACCATGGTATTGACCCATTGTATTGGGTAATGATCCGCCTAATTGACCCCGTCCAGGTAGTTTTGGGCTCATGGTATTGCTTTGGCCCATGGTATTGAAAAAAGGGGCTCATGGTATTGAAAAGGGTAAACCTATATAAGGAGAAGAAATTCATTGTGCAAATCATGAGTGTGGGTGCAAGATGTCTGAGCTTGAATGAATAATTCTCTCTGAAGTATATCTGAATGGAAAGGGTTACACTTGAATGATAAATCTGAATGTATGATGCACCAATGATGAAGAAGGGGATCTAGATCTGAATTGCACTTGTATTTGCTAGATCTGATTATGGAAGGCTTAGATCTGTGATGAGGCGAACATCTAGGCGAACATCTGTCTAAAGTGAAAGGGTAAATCTGAACTGAATATCTGATCTGAAGAAGTCTGCTGCTCTGTAATAATTGAAGATCTATACGCTACTTTGACGCGGAGGAAGCGCGTATATACGCAGCTTCAGCGAAGAGAAAGTGCGTATGCGCAATAAAATATACACTGAGGTATACGCCGGTTTGTGTGGACGGAAGCGCGTATATACGCGAAATCAGTGAAGTAAAAGAGCGTATGCAAACTAGGGTTTACTGAAGCAAGGGGTATGAAATATCTGATCTGTTCTGCTGTGTTTCTGCTATCTGATCTGTGTTGATATGTATCTGTTGATGATGTATGTTTGAGCTTAAAAGTATGGAAAGGGTTCGGTATGGAAATATGATGAATTGTGGCCTGCAAGTTGTGTTCTATTAAAGTGGTTGGATCCAGTGTGAAAATTGATGAAACGTGGTCCAAGGTGGTGCTGAGGGTTGTAGCCTTCAGTCAGGGGGTTGTAGCTCCCTTCCAGGTGAGGCTGGTAAACGAGATCGGGGTGTCGTAGCTCCCTTCCAGGAGAGGCTGGTAAACGAGTCAGGGGGTCGTAGCTCCCTTCCAGGAGAGGCTGGTAAACGAGCGCAGGTGGGTGCCTGCGTGCTGGTCAAGTCTGCGCCAGCACATATGTTGTAAGATGTTTTCTCTATAATAAAATATTGAAGGCTGAGCAACTGCAGCGGTGGTTTTCTCTCGATTTGGGTTTCCACCTAAAAATCCTGGTGTTCATGTGTGATGCTTTGTGTGATGGCTTATTCTGTTATTACTGCACATGTTTACAGTTTATTGAACATCTGATAAATGACTGATGGAATGATCTAAGTGAAGAGTTAATTACTTATCTAGATCTCTGTGTATACGCAAGTTTCACAAAGGGGATCCGCGTATATACGCAGGTTTACTGAAGGAAAGTAGCGTATGGGTTTTAAGGAATGAAAAAGTAAAAATTTTTGATTATGCTGTAAATACTTATTCACCCCCCCTCTCAGTATTTTTCCCAACAAGGGATTCCCGACCGGGAACACCCTTGGGTGAAGAACACTACAACCCTGCTAAATAGCCTGTGGATGAAAATCTTTGCAGAACAAACAAAAATAATAAGCTAATGCATAATGAAAATGGGCTGCCATCTCCTCCTAGGTGAAATCAGCAAAAATTAATGTTCCAAATTATTGTCGGAAAATTTGGGAACATTACAGTCCTCCCCTCCCAACTGTTGCTTGTCCCCAAGCGACTACAAGGACAGAACTGAATAGACTCTCCTCAAGGCATGGAGTCTATAATGTATTGAGGAAACTTATGATACCACTCTGCAATATTAGACAAGATACTCATGAGCCCAAACAATGAATATTATGGGACTATAATATTCCTATTTAGGAACAGCTCATGAATCATGCACTTAAAAATACATTTTCAGAAAATAATGATTTAGAACAGGAAAATAACCCTTGGATCCTTTATATCAGACAATAAAAAAACTAAATCCAAGATTTGAGCTGAAACAAATAAGACTAGGTGGGTTAAACAAATCTCCCACACCTAGTTATCTTCAAGAGAAGGCCCAATGAGGGGCTGTAGCAAAGTAAAACACTCTACTGAAAGTGCAGAGAGCTATAAGTTCATAAAATGTGCTGATAGACACTCATAAACTTATTTCAAGTACAACATCAACTCAGATCTGAATTTAGGATCCAAAAGGTGGGGAAAAGCAATGATTTTGACCCTAAAATAGATGTATTCAGAAATCTGCCTAAAATTAAGGGAAATGGCAGGAGGTTATTTTATATTAGGTTATGAGGGACCTATTATCTGAATTTAAGCTCAGAAAAACATTCTATCTATGCTAAACAGTTCCTCCATCCCCGGATATGCTTAAAAATGTTGATTTCCCATGACTTTGATTATGCAGAAAATGGTTGAAGCATGCAGAGCGTAATTCCTGAATGCATTAGACAAAATATGTTTGAAACATCAGATTTAAAGTTTATTATAACTGAGCATGAATAAAAATGGAGCATCAGCTCCTTTTATGCATCAAATAGATCACCCGGCAAGGGGATTTCATGAAAGAACACATACAAGTATCAGATCTGCAGAATATGGATATGAAAAATGCAGAATCACTGAGAATCTAAACATATGAGCTGAAATATACAAAATTATAGAAGAGGCTGAAGTACAAACTTTCTGGAAGAAGGGATGGCCCTTCCTCAAGGAAATGAGCACCAAACTAGGGTAGAAACCATGCTGCAGCAATGCACTGGAAAATAATGCAGTTTATTAATTATACTGCGCAGTTGATGTTGGAAGGTCCTTTGGCTTGATGCCAAGATCTAGAACTGAAGCTCAATGCTTCCTCACTAATCTTCCAGAGAAAGGAATGCTCCCTTTTTTTGCAAAACTAGATTTAGAAGTGGTGTTGAAAACCCCTCACTGCAACACCTAGCAACACAGTATTATTCTGCTACAGAAATAACGATGTGTTGATGGATGATGCTTGGCCTCAAGCCTATATGTGAGGAATTTCAGAACATACTCCTTCAAGAGCTCCTCAATGAAGGAGGAAGAATTCCGAAATAGGAAATTCCTCTCTCTAACTAAATAGCCAGAGATTTTGAGTTGCCCAAGAAATCTCAAAATCGAAATATCATCAACAACCTTTTCCTTGGGGCCTTCCTCTTAATTTTATAACATTAGGGCTTATAAAACCCTAAACCACCTCCAATGAGTTAACCCTTTTCACATGAAGGGTCTCCATTTAAAAATGCGTTGATCAATAAGGAGGTTCAATGCATCTAGACACTGCTATGATTTGGTCCTATTGACCTAGTCAACCTTCTTCATTCCTTTTCACACCTAAGTGTATTTTATTGAAATGGCCCAGATTTGTCCATGTTCACATTGGGCATTCATTTATTTTTCTGATTAGGAGTTTTAGAGTTCCTCCTTTATAATTTTATTCATGAGTTAAGCAAACTGAAATTAAAATGCAATATTCCCATTGGCTGCAAAAATTGGGAATATTACAGTCTCCCCCGGAAAAATTTTGCTTTCCCTCAAGAAACTCTTATTGTAGATGCAAACCATATTTTCCCCTCCAAATGGCATCCACATAAGGAAGGCTTCCTCCATTTTCTGCAATAGGTCATGTATGTTTGGTTCCAAAGCTGTCTTCCATAAATGCATGAGATGACTTCCAACTATAAGGTTAGATGTCCTCTTCCTATCATGAAGTACAAAATGACAATTACATGATGTCCAACACCATCATAAACTCATGAGAGATATAAAAAATAAGTAGCTTCTTCCATAAAAGAAAAGCTTCATCATGCAGACCATTCTTCCATCCATGTTTTATGAACTTGATTAAGAATTGTTATGCTTTCATTCTTAGCCCTGTTGGCCTTGTTGGATCCAAACTCCATCATTCCAGCGTTATGTAAAATAAGAAGTGAAGGAGAAACATGGGTCGACAAATATGTCAAACCATATTCCCCTAATAATATCCACCAGAGCAAGGCCCTTTGCTGCCATCCTCCATCTCCTCCATGTAAGATGGGCAAGCCAAGCTTTCCAAAAGATTATGTACATGCCTCTCTTTGCTGCAATTTATCTTTGATACATAAGGCATGAATCAGAAAATGATGAGCTATGGGGTGGTCACCATAATAATTTAAAAGAAACAAAAACAACAAGAGGTCTTGCTGCCTTCTTTCCTCCTCATGTGCATCATGAAACCAAACCATGCTAATGGACATATGATATGTCGCATCAGCCCAATACAAAGTATCATCATCAATGCACATCATGAGATCAAGATGCCAAATTTTACACAATGCAAAAAACATAGACATAGGAGATGTCATGTGGTGGCCATACTCTCTCAAGTGAATAGAAATGGTACATGCCTTCTCTTTCTGCAACATAACATTGAAATTGAAGGCATGATTCAGAAAATGATGAGCTATTGGGTAGTAACCATACTCACCCAAGAGCACCCATAGCAATAAGGGATTTTTCAGCCTTCTTGCCTGATCAATATGTGGATCATGGAGCAACAACAACACAATGATGGACATGTGAAATGTCTCATCAACATAGTACAAGCAAGCTCCCTCATACCACATCATGTGGGAGTCATCCCTCCTCCCATGCCAAAGTTCATGCATGAAACATACCTCCAACAGAAATTCATGTGGATAAATGAGACATATTTCAAACATGGGTAAATACATGGACATGAGATTTAACATGTGATGTCCAAAATCTCCTTTTAAAAACCCCATCAACCATGCTTCCTTTTCATATACTCTATTAATGATGCATAAAGCATGAGATGAGAAACTTTGGGTAGTGATCATGCTTACCCCAAAGAAACCAACGTTGCCATGCCTCCTTATTCATTTCATGACCATTCTTCAAGGCATAGATCAGAGAAATAGGTGCCTTGGGAGAGTGATAAGATTCTCCCAAGGGAAACCAGCGTAACCAAGATTTCTGGCCCATATATGTCTGCAAGTGATCATGTGATCTCTTGCTCATCCTCTTCATCCACTCACTCCAATATGGAAGATGAGTGATGTGCTGCATAATCAAGGCATCCTCCCTTTGTAGAATACCATCTCCTTTGAACCGATGAAGAAATTTGCATCTCATGAAATATTGAAATGCATCTCTGTTGAGATCTCTTAGCAAGACCTCTCTCCCATATATGGCCTTCCAAAACTAGTGAGGCTCTGAATCTGTAGTAAGTAGAAGTCTCTCTTTGAGCTACAGCATGCTCATTGAGAGAGTGTCATCTAGAGGGGAGAAAATGTTTCTCATCTCAATATGTCTACTCTTCATATTCTTCTTCTCAATTTCCCCAAGGTTGATGATGCCTCTAGAGTTCTCCAAGAGAGATGAAGCCTCTTTGTCACAGTCACTAAGTGACTGTAGATCTGCGAAGTGGTACATGTACTCTCTCAAAGAAAGTTTCATTACTGATCTCACAATCAGCCATTGAACATAGGATAGTACTAATCCCCTCTCTTGAGACCCTACATCTCAACCCAAGAGGTTGAATGCAGCTCAAAAATGATGCATAGGGATAGTTTCCAATCTCCTCCTTGATTAGATCAAGGGTCCTTTGCGCTGTGACATATCTTTGCTTCAAATCAGCATTTTGATTTAATCCTTGGCTATGCATTAATCTTGAAACAATATGTGCTAAAATTTCATGCATACCTTGGATCAACTGATATGTGGGAACCTCTTGATAGAACACAAGAGTTCCTCCATCCGGATCAATGATGCCTCCAACTGCTGGCAAGAATGACGGCCTCCTTTCTTCAAGCATACCAGTGCTGGTATCTTCCTTCTCCTCCTCATGCATCTCTTGATTCATGCATGGGTCTCCATATGTTAAGAGATCAAGACTACCTTGCAAAGATGTAAGTGTCGTAGCAGCAGATGGTGAAAATGGAGATCTTTTTCACAAAGTGACAAGATTGACATTCTCCTTTGCTTTGTGATGATAGGAATTGTATAGTTCTTCCTCTCCATCTTGAAACCCTTTAGGAGTTTCTTTGCATCTCTTTTCTTCATTTCTATACCTCTCACTTTCTTCAACGAAAGTGGGCATAGTGGATCTATGAGGAGATATGGGATTCTCCGGTCTTATTCTTTGCTGATAGGTAGTGTTAGGGCTTCCTTCTTCTTCTTGAAACCTTATGCAGGTCTCACTGCATCTTGCTTCTTCTCGAAACCCTCTAGGAGTCTTGATGCATCTTCTTTCTCTCTTCTGATTTACCTCTTTGGAGAGGCTCTTCTTAGATCTAAAAACTGATGAGAGTAAACTCATCCTCTCCATCATTCTGATCTTTGTTTCTTCTCTTCTCTTCTGTGATACCACTGTAAAGTTCCCTTTTCAGGAATATCAAAATTCTATTCCAAAGATTGACTGTAAGGGTATTTACTGGATATGTCACCTTTGAAAAAGGGATCAGATCCAGAGGCTACCTGGCCATATGTAGACTCTATCTATAGAGATTGAAATATTCCTCCTTCAAGGATTCAGTACTTTAGCTTGAAGCCACAGGCTGAGCCAAAGATGTTGCTCTGATACCACTGTAATATCCCAAAACCAGAATTTTCTACAACAATAAGAATACCTTAAGGTATTCGAAAGTTGGAGAAATTCAAGTAATAAACTCATATAATTTTTTATAACACATATCCATCAAAATAACAATCACAACAACATAATATGCATTTATACAGTTCACCGAGTGGGGAAAAGCAGCTATTTTTGCCTTAAAAATGCTATTTTCTAAGTATTGAGCTAAAAAAGTGGAAAATAATGGTTTTTTCCCTTAGAATAGGAAATATAGCACATGCATGCAGAATAATTTAAAAAAAATGCAATTATCCAAGTTAAACAGGCCTTCCATGCTCACAACTGCTGAAAATGGGCAAAACCCCAAGACTACAAAATGCCGGAGCAGCTGCACCAGTGACTGCGAAGTCAAAGAGAGGTAAGCTTAGAAAAATAGAGTAATATGACTGATAATGTTATTATAATACTCAATGATGTACAAAATTAGAGATCTAATCTCTTTTACACAAATCCAAGAAGACCTGGCAAGGATTTCTCGACAGAAAATATATATAAGAGAAGCTGCTGCAAAATCTATGGCTGAATAACACTGTATGGATGAAGCTATTAAATATATGGATGAACATGTAAATAAATGGCTATATATTCTCCTTCTATATTTCCCAAAGAAAGGCCGATACTCCTCTTGGGAAACTAGCTCCTCAAAATGGGGTTTCAACCCCTTCCACTGCACACCTTAAGAAATAACGCAGTTTTCTGAAGGGACTACATTTTTGCTGAAGGTAGATGCTTGGCCCAACACCAGGTAGTGGAAAATTCAGATCAGAAACCTCCTCTTAGATTTCTTGAACAAGATCTCCAAGGAAGAGTAGGGAATCCCCCCCCGGGTAAACCCTTGCACTAAGCAATGCAGCAACTTAGCTAAACAGCTAAGTATGTAGGAAGTCTAAGCAAACCTCATGAAAATATAATCTCTAGTATGTCCATATGCTTTCCATATCCTTCATTATATAATTTATGATCTTCCTCACCAAGGGTCCCACCCACTATGAGGTTGCTTCCATGCAAAGGCTCCTCCACAAAAATTGTGTTTTCCAACAAGATGGTTCAATGCATCTAGAAAGTTTTGTTGACTTGGTCAAAATTGAACTTGTCCACATATTTTAGACCTTTTTCACACATGTGGATGCTTGAACTATTTATTACATTATCCCTTTTCACATTAGGAGGGATTTTTATTCATACTTGAGAAAATTAGGAGCCTCCTTGCTCAATTATTAATGCATCTATATTTCAAAAGAAAAATTAATATTCCTATTAGCTGAAGCTAAATTAGGAATATTACAGTCTCCCCCTACCAAATTTTTCTTGTCCTCAGGCAACTGCAAGGGTACTGCAAAATCTCCCCTCCTCCTCTTGTGGCCCTCTCATCCCATAGTCTCCTCCATTGCTTCAGAATTTCTGTAAAAATTCTATCTCCCAATGGCTTCTCCCAAGTGTGAAAGTTGGCCTTTTGTGAATAAACCCAATGTCTCTCATCATGAAAGAATGGAAGGTTGTTATGGAAACCTTCTTGCTGATCCATGGCCTTCTCAAGATAGAAGTGTTAACAATCAAGGGGAATCTCATCATCAATGGAGGTCTTCCTCCTCCAAGCTATCATCCAAATAAAATGAATCACTGTCCATCTTGGTAATTCATAGAAAAGCTCCTCCCAATTTCTCACGAGAGGCATGCCCCAGGTGCTCCAACAAAACATATGGTCCACATCATACTGAAACAAGTAATATGCAATGGTGGTCGTATAGTTCCTCATGCCCCCCTTGGAACATGTAGTGCAGAAAAAGTAGGGACTCTCTTCCCCCAAAGACACATCCAAAAAGTGTGCCTCTCTTCTAACCATGCCTCCAACAAAGATAAAAACATCTTAAGCATGTGGGAACATAAGCAATACCATGCTAGCTGCCATATACAATAAGGGAGAAGAACAATGGTCCCTCATGTTCAACCAGCGCATTTTTCCTCCTAACTGCCATAGGATATGATATGACAAGCGTTCTCCCCAACACTTGCTTGTTGCCCCATCCTTCTTGCATTCTTGGATAAGGTGTATGATGGTTGGTGTTAAGGAACAACACCATGAAGAGTACATCATCTCTCCAAGATCTCCCAAAGAATGGCCAACATCACCATTGTTCATGGCCCAAAGTGGCTCATGAAGCCCATCAGCAAAAGTGCCCTCTCTTGGAGCCAAGACCTGCACATGAGTGTGAATAAAATGCAAGTATATAATAAATACATCATGAGGTTCAAAAATAAAATGTTCATCATACACTTGTTTAAAATCAGCAAGGTAGCTCATGGATGAGCTCCTTCTCACACTCAATGAATAAGGAGGTGATAATGATAACTCTTCCCAAGAGTTATGTTCCTCCTCAACCATAAAATGATTCATGCACTTACTCATATTAGAGTGCATCTCTTCTTTGAAATTTTCCCACATAAATCCATCTAAGATAGTATGATATGTTTTAATGAAGCTAGTGGGATTTGAAAGCAAGACCTCATAAGTTGTATCAAGTATTTTATTCTTGAGTTTGGAATATTTGGTTAAGTGGATCTCATAATGAACATAAATGATTCCATTGACTACCTTATACTTTTAATCCATTTCTTTCCCATCAAGAACCTTACATGTGAATAGGTTCTTATAATATTCCATCAAGAGTTGGGACTCCCAATGAGGGTCTAGGCTTCCCAACATTGATAGCGCTGTAGAAGTATGAAATGATGAATTTATCACATGGTGGCTCTCCCCCTTGAAATGATTGATGTCAAAGTCACATGTTGGAGTATTCCCAACCTTTTTTTTCTACCCCTCTTGCAGCTGATCTTTCTCAAGACAAGATTGAAGTTTAGGAAAGTCACCCTTCCCTTGAAAGGTTCTCTTTCTCAAAAACTTCCACCTCTTTGCTCCTGCATGCAAAAATGAAATTATTTTTTGGTTATGTTCAGAAATCTTCATTATATATTGGAGTAGCCTCTTGATACTATGCTCATATTAGCACAAATTTCTGAATCTATCCCCTCCAACACAAATAGATGAATGGAAGATAACAAGGTCAACTTCAGAAATTTTCCTAGCCTTCCATTAATGGTTTTCAGTGCTGTAGTGGCTCCTTCCAAGGTCCCCTCTTTAAAAAAACATGTTGCTGCTGCATATAGTTGAGAGAACACTTTAGTTTCCGTCCAATCAGGAGGTCTTCCTGCTGAAATGCCTCCTTGCAAAGAGGCATCAAGGCATAGAGTAGGATGTGAATGTAAGTGGACAGATTTGCCCCTATCTTTGTTGCATGGGTCCTCTTGCCTTCTTTGTTCTTTCAAGCTCTGAAATAGAGAAGGGTCCATGCTCTTCATTTCATGATGCCATTCCTCCTCTTTTCCTCCTCCTATCTTCAAGATCCCATCACTTGGCAATGAAAGTAAATGCTGCTCATGTGTTATGCCAAGAGCTTTATGTGTGAGACCTTGTGGAACTCCTTGCAAGAGTGCAAGAGTTTATTTTCTTGGAGAGAGTGCTCCATCCTCCTCTACCTGAGGTGCTTGAGGTGCTCTTGTCATGACTGCATTATTCTCCCATGACTTCCCTTTCCCCTCTTCAATAGTTGAAGTTGCCTTATCTTCAACAAGAGACCTCAAATCTTGGTCTTCTTTTGAAGAAGGAATCTTCATATATTTCCTTTGAGAAGAAAGCCCTTCATCCAAAGGATATATTTCCCTTGGAAAAGCATCAAAAAAGCTCACCTCCTCTTCATTGGGTTTCAAAAATGGAGTTGGATTTATAGATCCTCCCAACTCATGCAAAAGTTTTGTTTAATGTGGTTTGATAGTTGCAATAGAAGATGTTTCACATGAAACATCATAAAACCTCTCTACTAAACTTTAAATGAAATTTTCATCAGTAGATGTATTTTCATTCTTTAAGGAAAATGATTCAAACAACCACCAAGCATAGGCCTTACCCTCAAAATGCAGTGCTGCTACTTTGATGGCCTTAGATTCTGAAACTTGATGTTGCTACATAAAGGTGTCTAGCTCCTTCACCCAAGCCCTAGCTGGACATAGAGGTGATCCATCAAAATTAGATATAAATAATCTACCCTCACCTTGCTTCTTGCTTCTTGTGCTCCTTTCCTCCTTTATTTGGAAAAACCCTTGGAAGTTCAAGTGATCTTTGAACTCCTCGGATTGATCTTCATATTCCTGCAAATAATCACCAAGAGTATCTCTCTTTGGCACATCTCCTTTCTTCCTCTTCATGAAGAAATTGCTGATAGCACATGATAGTTCTGATGATATGGATGAGTGCTCATATCCAAAAGATGAGGAATTAGAATCTTCCTCTTGTATAGATATTGCCGAGGGATGTGTTTCCCTCCTCATTTCTTTGATGCCCTTGCTTTTTTCCTACAGATTTGAAAAGAGAAGTTTTGAGAACCTCTTTTCTCCAAACAACAAATTTTTTCTCTGATTTCTTCTGCAAATCTCCTCCTCCCCATGAGAAGACTCCATAATGTTTTTTCAGCTCATGAATCATGCACTTAAAAACACATTTTCAGAAAAATATGCTTTAGAACACGAAAATAACTCTTGGATCCTTTAGATCAGAAAATAAAAAAACTAAATCCAAGATTTGAGCTGAAACAAATAAGACTAGGTGGGTTAAACTGATCTCCCACACCTAGTTATCTTCAAGAGAAGGCCCAATGAGGGGCTGCAGCAAAGTAAAATGCTCTACTGAAAGTGCAGAGAGCTATCAGTGCGTTAAATTTTCTGATATACACTCAGCAACTGATTTCAAGTACAACAGCAACTCAGATCTGAATTTAAGATCCAAAAAATGGGGAAAAGCAATGATTTTGACCCTAAAATAGATGTATTCAGAAATATGTGTAAAATTAATGGAAATGGCGGGATTTTATTTTATATTAGGTCGTGAGGGACCTATGCTCTGAATTTAAGCTCAAAAAAATCATTATATCTATGTTAAACAGTTCCTCCGTCCCCGGATATGCTTAAAAATGTTGATTTCCCATGACTTTGAGTATCCAGAAAATGGTTGAAGCATGCAGAGCGTAATTTCTAATTAAATTAGACAAAATATGTCAGAAACATCAGATCTGAAGTTTATTATAACTAATCATGAAGAAAAATGGAGATTCAGCTCCTTTTATACATCAAATAGATCACCGGCAAGGGGATTTCATGAAAGAACACATACAAGTATCAGATCTCCAGAATATGGATCTGAAAAATGAAGAATCATTGAAAATATGAATAGATGAGCTGAAACATAAAAAATTACAAAAGAGGCTGAATTACAAACTTTCCGGAAGAAGGGATGGCCCTTCCTCAAGGAAATGAGCACCAAACTAGGGTAGAAACCCTGCTGCAGCAATGCACTGGAAAATAACACAGTTTCTGAAGTATAATGCACAGTTGATGTTGGAAGGTCCTGTGGCCTGATGCCAAGATCTAGAACTGAAGCTCAATGCTTCCTCACTAATCTTCCAGAGAAAGGAATGCTCCCTTTTCTGCAAAACTAGATTTGGAAGTGGTGTTGAAAACCCCTCACTGCAACACCCAACAACATAGTATTATTCTACTGCAGAAATAATGTTGTATTGATGGAGGATGCTTGGCCTCAAGCTTAGATGTGAGGAATTTCATAACATATTCCTTCAAGAGCTCCTCAATGAAGGAGGAGGAATTCCTAAAACAGGAAATTCCTCTCTCTAGCTAAACAACCAAAGATTTTGAGTTGCCCAAGCAATCTCAAAATCGAATTATCTTCAACAACCTTTTCCTTGTGGCCTTCCTCTTCCTTTTATAAAATTAGCGCTTAGAAAACCCTAAACCTCATCCAATGAGTTAACCCTTTTCACATGAAGGGTCTCCATCTAAAACTGCATTGATCAATATGGAGGTTTAATGCATCTAGACACTGTTGTGATTTGGTCCTGTTGACCTAGTCAACCTTCTTCATTCCTTTTCACACCTAAGTGTATTTTATTGAAATGGCCCAAATTTGTCCATGTTCACACTGGGCATTGATTTATTTTTCTGATTATGAGTTTTAGAGTTCCTCCTTTACACTTTTATTCATGAGTTAAGCAAACTGAAATTAAAATGCAATATTCCCATTGGCTACAAAAATTGGGAATATTACAGTCTCCCCCAGAAAAATGTTGCTTGCCCTCAAGAAAATCTTATTGTAGATGCAAACCATATTTTCCCCTCCAAAGGGCATCCACATAAGGAAGGCTTCCTCCATTTTTTGCAATAGGTCATGTATGTTTGGTTCCAAAGCTATCTTCCACAAATGCATGAGATGACTTCCAACTGTAAGGTTAGATGTCCTCTTCTTATCATGAAGTACAAAATGACAATTACATGATGTCCAACACCATCACAAACACATGAGAGATATAAAATAAAGTAGATTCTTCCATAAAGGAAAAGCTTCATCATGTAAGAACATTCTTCCATCCATGTTTTATGAACTTGATTAAGCATTGTTATGCTTTCATTCTTAGCCATTTTGGCCTTGTTGGATCCAAACACCATCATTCCAGCGTTATGTAAAAGAAGAAGTGAAGGAGCAACATGGGTGGACAAAGATGTCAAACCATAATCCCCTAATAATAACCACCGAAGCAAGGCCCTTTTCTGCCATCCTCCATCTCCTCCATGTAATATGGGCAAGCCAAGCTTTCCAAAAGATTATGTACATGCCTCTCTTTGCTGCAATTTATCTTTGATACAAGGCATGAATCAGAAAATGATGAGCTATGGGGTGGTCACCATACTTATTTGAAAGCAACCAAATAAAAAAGAGGTCTTGCTACCTTCTTTCCTCCTCATGTGCATCATGAAACCAAACCATACTAATGGACATATGATATGTGACATCAGCCCAATACAAAGTACCATCATCAATGCACATCATGAGATCAATGTACCAAATTTTACACAATGCAAAACACATAAACATAGGAGATGTCATGTGGTGGCCATACTCTATCAAGTGAAACAAAATTATACATGCCTTCTCTTACTGCAACATATCATTGAAATCCAAGGCATGATTCAGAAAATGATGAGTTGTTGGGTAGTAACCATACTCACCCAAGAGAAGCCATAGAAACAAGGACTTTTGCAGCCTTCTTGCCTTATGAACATGTGGATCCTGGAGCAATAACACAATGATGGACATGTGAAATGCCTCATCAACATAGTACAAGAAAGCTCCCTCATACCACATCATGTGCGAGTCATTCTTCCTCCCAAGCCAAAGTTCATGCATGAAACATCCCTCCAACATAAATACATGTGGATAAATGAGACATATTTCAAACATGGGTGAATACATAGACATGAGATTTAACATGTGATGTCCAAACTCTCATTTTAAAAACCACATCAATCATGCTTCCCTTTCATATACTCTATTTAATGATGCATAAAGCATGAGATGAGAGAATGAGAAACTTTGGGTAGTGATCATGCTTACCCCAAAGAAACCAGCATTGCCATGCCTCCTTATTCATTTCATGACCATTCTTCAAGGCATAGATAAGAGAAATAGGTGCCTTTGGAGAGAGATAAGATTCTCCCAAGGGAAACAAGCGTAACCAAGCTTGTTGGCCCATATATGTCTGCAAGTGATCATGTGATCTCTTGCTCATCATCCTCATCCACTCACTCCAATATGGAATATGAGTGATGTGCTGCATAATCATGGCATCCTCCCTTTGTAGAATACCATCTCCTTTGAACTAAATAAGAACCTTGCATCTCATGAAATATTTAAATGAATCTCTGTTGAGATCCCTTAGTGAAACCTCTCTCCCATCTATGGTCTTCCATAGTAAGTAGAAGTCCCTCTTTGAGCTGTAGCATGCTCATTGAGAGAGTGTCATCTAGAGGGGAGAAAATGTTTCTCATCTCAAGATGTCTACTCTTCATCTTCTTCTTCTCCATTTCCCCAAGGTTGAAGCTAACTCTAGAGTGCTCCAAGAGAGATGAAGCCTCTTTTTAACAGTCACTAAGTGACAGCACAGTAGATCTGCAAAGTGGTGCATGTACTGTCTCAAAGAAAGTTTCATTACTGATCTCACAATCATCCATTTAACATAGGATAGTAATAATCCCCTTTCTTGAGACCCTACATCTCAACCCAAGAGATTGAATGCAGCTCAAAAATGATGCATAGGGATATTTTCTAGTCTCATCCTTGATTAGATCAAGGGTCCTCTACACTATGACATGTCTTTGCTTCAAATCAGCATTTTGACTTAAGCCTTAGCTATGCATTAATCTTGAAACAATATGTGATGAAATTTCATGCATACCTTGGATCAACTGATATGTGGGAACCTCTTGACAGAACACAAGAGTTCCCCCACCCGGATAAATGATGCCTCCAACTTCTGGCAAGAATGATGGTATTCTTCCTTCAAGCATACCAGCATTGGTATCTTCCTCTTCATCTTGAAACCCTTTAGTAGTTTCTTTGCATCTCTCTCCTTCATTGCTATACCTCTCACCTTCTTCAAAGAAAGTGAGCATAGTAGATCTATGAGAAGATCTAGGATTCTCTGGTCTTCTTCTTTGCTGAAAGGAAGTGCTAGGGCTTCCTTCTTCTTTAGGAAACCTTATGCAGGTCTCATTGCAGCTTGCTTCTTCTCGAAACCCTCTAGGAGTCCCAATGCATCTTCTTTCTCTCTTCTGATTTACCTCTTTGGAGAGGCTCTTCTTAGATCTGAACACTAATGAGAGTAAACTCATCCTCTTCATAATTCTGATCTCTGTTTCTTCTCTTCTCTTCTATAAGACCGCTGTAAAGTTCCCTTTTCAGGAATATCAAAATTCTATTCCAGAGATTGACTGCAGGGGCATTTACTGCATATGTCACCTTTGAAAAAAGGATGAGATCCAGCAGCTACTTGGCCATCTACAGAATCTGTCTATAGAGCTTGAAATATTCCTCCTTCAAGGATTCAGCACTTTGTCTTGAAGCCACAGGCTGAGCCAAATATCTTGCTCTGATACCACTGTAATATTCCTATTTAGGAACAACTCATGAATCATGCACTTAAAAACGCATTTTCAGAAAAATATGCTTTAGAATAGGAAAATAACTCTTGTATCCTTTGTATAAAACAATAAAAAAAAAAAAATCCAATATTTAAGCTGAAAAAAATAAGACTAGGTGGGTTAAACAAATCTCCCACACCTAGTTATCTTCAAGAGAAGGCTCATTGAGGGGTTGCAGCAAAGTAAAACGCTCTACTGAAAGTTAAGAGAGATATCAGTGCATAAAATGTGTTGATAGACACTCAGAAACTGATTTCAAGTACAACAGCAACTCAGATCTGAATTTAGGATCCAAAAAGTGGGGAAAAGCAGTGATTTTGACCCTAAAATAGATATATTCAGAAATGTGCATAAAATTAAGGGAAATGGCAGGAGGTTATTTTATATTAGGTCATGAGGGACCTATGATCCGAATTTTAGCTCAAAAAAATTATTATATCTATGTTAAACAGTTTCTCCGTCCCCGGATATGCTTAAAAATGCTAATTTCCCATGACTTTGAGTATGCAGAAAATGGTTGAAGCATGCAGAGCGTAATTTATCAGAAAATTAAACAAAATATATCTAAAACATCATATCTGAAGTTTATTATAACTTAGCATGAAGAAAAATGGAGATTCTGCTCCTTTTATACATCAAATAGATCACCCGGCAAGGGGATTTCATGAAAGAACACATACAAGTATCAGATCTGCAGAATATGGATCTAAAAAATGAAAAATCACTGAAACTATGAATATATGAGCTGAAATATAAAAAAATTACAGAAGATACTGAAGTACAAACTTTCTGGAAGAAGGGATGGCCCTTCCTCAAGGAAATGAGCACCAAACTAGGGTAGAAACCCTGCTGCAGCAATACACTGGAAAATAACGCAGTTTCTGAAGTATAATACACAGTTTATGTTGGAATTTCCTTTTGGCCTAATTCCAAGATCTGGAACTGAAGCTCAATTCTTCCTCACTAATCTTCTAGAGAAAGGAATGATCCCTTTTCCGCAAAACTAGATTTGGAAGTGGTGTTGAAAACCCCTCACTGCAACACCCAACAACACAGTATTATTCTGCTATAGAAAAATTTTTCTTGATGGAGGATGCTTGGCCTCAAGCCTAGATGTGAGGAATTTTAGAACATACTCCTTCAAGAGCTCCTCAATGAAGGAGGAGGAATTCCTAAACATGAAATTCCTCTCTCTATCTAAACAGCCAGAGATTTTGAGTTGCCCAAGCAATCTCAAAATCAAATTATCTTCAACAACCTTTTCCTTGTGGCCTTCCTCTTCCTTTTATAACATTAGGGCTTAGAAAACCCTAAACCACCTCCAATGAGTTAACCCTTTTCACATGAAGGGTCTCCATCTAAAACTGCGCTGATCAATAAGGAGGTTCAATGCATCTAGACACTGTTGTGATTTGGTCCTGTTGACCTCGTCAACCTTCTTCATTCCTTTTCACACCTAAGTGTATTTTATTGAAATGGCCCAGATTTTTCCATGTTCACATTGGGCATTCATTTATTTTTCTGATTAGGAATTTTAGAGTTCCTCCTTTACACTTTTATTCATGAGTTAAGCAAATTGAAATTAAAAGAAAATTGGGAAAGTTCCATCTCCATGAATATTCTGGGGTTAACCTCATAAAAGGAATCATTTAACCTTGTGTGAGAAGATCAGAATGAGTCCTGATCATTATATTCAAGTATTTCACCTTCTGTTCTTGTAATATTCCTTTTTCGGAAATTTCTGCATTATGGTCCATGAGGATGCTATATAAGGAAAGTAGTGTAAAAATAATATGAAAGGGGACGTAGATCCCTTATTTAACACAACATACATTACAATTCCATAATTAGAGCTCAAATAAATAACCCTAGGAGGGTTAGTCAGATCTCCTTCTCCTCGGTATCTTGAAAAAGTGCTCAAAGAGTGAGCTTACAGCAACATATTAGCATAATCATGAAACTATAAAAAAATGTACATATCAATATATGGAATATAATATAGCCATCATGTTTATTAATAAATCAACTACAATATACAGAAATATGTTGAGGGACAAGCCACTCAAGCTACAGGAATGAATCTCCAATGATCAAACTATGAAATTCATGAGTTGCTGCAACTGCACAAAATGCCGGAGAGCAGTGACAATGCTTCCTATGTTAGAGTAGCTACTGCTGTATATGCATAAACATTAAATATGGCTGAAATATACAAGAAATTCCCAAGAATAGAAGAAAGGGCTCCAATACAAGATTTCTAGCCAATCTAGAAGAGATTGCTAGAAATGCCGGAAAATGTACAATGTGACAGTCTGACTTGTCACTGCAACTAAATCAAAATATGAAATGAGGCTGTAGCAGATCAGAAATAGTGATGCCCTCCTCTGATAGTGTATCTAAGCAAAAGGCTGATCCTTTTACTCAGAAACAACTCCTGCTGATGAGCTCAAATGACCCTCCCAGCAACTGCTAGCCAAAATAACGCAGATCAAGCTGGAAACTGCGCTGTGAGGGAAGCTGGATGGTTGGATTGATGCCAATGATATGAAAACAAGCTCAGGAGTCCTCCTCACTGATCCTCCAATGAATAGCTGAGCCCTCCACTAAAAATTAAGCCAAGGAACAACTCAAGAGATCCTTTGTTGCTAGACCTTGCAGCACAAAATTATCCTGCTCCAGGAATAACGTTGTGACTGAAGGAGCTAGATTTGGCCAAATGCCAGAATGAGTAAATGTAGCTCTAGAAACTCTCCTTCCCTGAGGATGAGGAATGGATTCCTAACCGGGAACACCCTAGTGCTATGCAGCACTGCACTCTTGCTAAACAGAAAGAGGAGCGAAGTCTCAATAGAATAAGAAAAATAATAATAAAGCATGAAGAACAATGGCTCTCCTCCTCTTATTATATAGCAAGTGCTCCTCTCCACCATGGGTCCCATCCACATGTTCCTTCCAACTCATGCATGTGATCCTTCTCTAAAACTGTGCAGTCCATCAAGGAGATACATTGTATCTAGACAGTGCATGTGGACTTGGTCAAAATGTCTAGATCATGCATGATCCAGCTCTGTTCACATCATGTGGTTCTCAATTTAGCTGCTTTATTCTCCCTCCTTTCACATGAGGAGTGTTTATTCTTCCTCTTCAAGGGTCATGGGCCCTTTTTACCTATTTTATTTAATTAAATAAAATACTGCTAACTATAATGTTCCTTTTAGCTTGAGGCTAAAAATTGGGAACATTACAGTCCCCCCCCTTCAAAATGTTGCTTATCCTCAAGCAACTGCAAGGTAGAGAAAAATTTTCCTCCTCCTCTTCTTGTGGCCTCCTCATCAATAGACCCCACCATAGCTCATCAAAATGTGCAATGAATCTGTCCTCCATGTATCCCTCCAAGTGTGTAAAACCAAAGTATACATCATGACATAATAGAAGGTGCAAGTGGAGATCTCCTTGTTGCTCAATGGCCTCCTCAAAGTAGGAGTGATGGAAAGCATGGGAAGTCTTATTCCCAATGAGTGACTCCTTCACCCATGCAATCATCCAAATGAAATGAGCCATACTAGGTAGCTCATGAAAGCAGTCCTCATCCCTAGATCTATGCAACATGTTGGGGCTAAATGGAGAGTTTAGATTTTCCCATCCAAGTAGTTTCTCCCTCCATTTATGATAAGTGTGAGGGGGTTTCTGATATTGGGCTGAAATTTCATGGCCTCTACAATTGGCCCAAGCCTCCCCACAAAATGAATCAACCATGAAGTGCCTCCTCCAATAACGCATTTTCTCCCAGTAGCTCCTCCTACATAAGGGGAAAAGTAGTGATATGGAAATCATGGTGTGCCCATTGTTTCTCCTGAAACATACAACAAGTGACAAGGGGAGAATCATAATCCCAATGGGCATCTCCAACTCCAAGCCCACTCTCCAAAAAAAACCTCCCATGAGTATACAAACATCGGTAATATATGGAAGCAAAATACAATGAAAACAAGTTGCCACATGGCAACCGGAGAGTGAATCATAGTTCCTTATGAGGAACCAGCGTAGTGCATTCCATGCCTACCTCAAAATGAAAGACAACAAGTGCTTTACTAGCCACTTGTTTTCTGCCACAAACATCTCATAATTTGAAAACATGTAAGTATAATTTGGTGCCGATGGTGCACACCAACAAGTATGTAGATTCCCCCACAAACCACCATTAAGGAAGCCAAAATAATTTCTACAAGTAGCTGCAAGTACATCATACAAAATGCAAGAAGGGATGATCCTCCTTGATACAGTATGCTACTCATATAAAGTAAAGAAGTACAAAACACAATGTGAAATTATACCTTCTCTACCATGTACTTGAGGCCTTGAGCTGAAATGGCTCATCTGAATGCTCTCCCTCACCTCCAATGAGTAGGGAAGTGGTTGTGCCAACCTCTCAAAAATCATCTGGGCTATGAATATATCCATATGCTGATATAGATAATTTTGCATTCCCTCCCAAGTGAACTCCTCTAGCAAGGAAAAGTATGCATCCAAGTGCATAGCTAGAAGGTCCTCATGTGTTGCATGCAATAATTTATCCTTGAGACTAGAAGCTCTAGTCAAGAATACCCTGCCATCAGTATAGATGACCATCTCATCAATCATGTGTCTGCCATATTTGTCTGGGTCATCTAGATTCATGCATGCATCTAGATCTTGGGAGTACTCTACCAAGAGATGAGTCCTCCAACCTGGATCTACCCTCCTCATAGACAGCACTGGTGATCTGCAATGTGTTGCTCCCCTCATGATTTTTTCTGCTACTTTGACATCCCCCATGCCAAAGTCATCCTCCAATATGCTACCATGCCTATCATGCAGCTGCTCATGCTCAAAGAGTAATGGTGTCCCTTGGAATTTGGCCCCCCATGAGAAGCTGTCATCCAAAAGGAATCTCCTAATCCTGGAAAGTGTAAGCATGAGTGACATCCATCTACTCCCATGTATGAAAGAGTCCTCCTTCAAAGGAAGTGTCCCCTGTCTCTCCAAGTCTTTGGAGTAGTCATCCCATGCAACCTTCACCTCTCCTGAATCCAAGAGTGATGAATCCAAAAGTAAGATGCCTCTCATCAATGTCGGATCTGGTGGCCTCCCAGGTGGAATGCCTCCCTATAGTGAGACATCAAAATGGGAAGTAGACTGTGTATATGAGAGGAATGGATGGTCCCTCCCTCCATTATGTAGTTCAGACTCCCTCCTATGTGAATAAAATCTCCTCAAAAGGTAAGGGTGAATGCTCATTCCCCCAGAATGCTGATCCCTTTCTCCTCCTCCATCCTTCATTTCACAATCCTCCAATACTACTCCATGCTGCTTAAGAATTGTGATTAGGTCCCCACATGTAGTACCCCTTGGAATCCCTTGCATAAGCACAAGGACTCCTCTCATGGAAGCAATGGCTCCCATCTCATCTCCATGTGGTGATGGGTTTCCCTCCAATGATACAGCGTTGTGGGTTCTTCTATGCATCTTCTCTTCATCAATATGTGAGTATGCCTCCTCCTCAAGGAGAGACCATGGATTCTAGTCTTCTTCTGAAAGAGGGATATTCATTTTATCACAAATGGAAGATTTTCTTTCATACAATGGGGGTTTTTCCTTTAGCAAGTCATCATTCTAGTTCTCTTCCCCTCTAGAAATGTGGATTGGACCTTGTTTCATGTCTCCTTCCAATGTATGGAAAGTGTTTGAAGATATGATACATGATGATTCACATTGACTCCCATCAAATTTATTCACCAAACCCTTAGTGAATTCATCATAGGTTTTACATTTGCATGATAACATGAAACAAAAATTTTAAACCACCAATCATGGGCCATACCTTTGAGATGCAGCGCTGCTATAGTGATGGCCTCCTTGGCTGCAACTTGGTGTAGCTGAAAATATGCATCAAGCTCCTCCACCCAAGCTGTGGCTTTGCATCATGTTGATCCATCGAAAGTGGATAGAAATAATATATCTTTCTTTCTCCCTTTGTAGCTACTGGATATTTCTCCCCTAAGTCTGAAAAACTCTTGGAAGTCCAAGTGCACTTCGAATCTCCATGATTGAGATTCATACTCCCAAAGAAAATCACTCAAGGTCTCCTCCCTTGGTGACTCATCTTCCTCCATTCTCCCTGCAGTAGATGTGGGAAACGTACTGCGTTTTGGATCTGCATGTGTGGTTGAATTCTCACACCCAACGTGGTCACAACTAGGGCTTGCTTTATCCACAAATCCTCTTAGGAAATTTCTCCAATTTTCCCTTTCTTTCTCCTCAAGATCTTCAATGATACCCTCTAGGGTCTGGAAAAGAATAAGGGAAATCTCCTCTTCAGTCATTCCTCTTTTTTTTTTTTCTTTGTACATCTCCTCTTCTAACTGAGGAGCTTCTCTTTCTAATGGCATTTGATCTTGGGCTGCACAGGCTGAGCCAAGATTGATGCTCTGATACCACTGTAATATTCCTTTTTCGGAAATTTCTGCATTATGGTCGATGAGGATGTTGTATAAGGAAGGTAGTGTAAAAATAATATGAAAGGGGACTTATATCCCTTATTTAAAACACCATACATTACACTTCCAGAGGTAGAGCTCAAATAAATAACCCTAGGAGGGTTATTCAGATCTACTTCTCCTCGGTATCTTGAAAAAGTGCTCAAAGAGTGAGCTTACAACAACATATGAGCATAATCATGAAACTCTGCAAAACTGTACATATAAATATATGGAATATAATACATCCATAATTTTTATTAATAAATCAGCTACAATATATAGAAATATGTTGAGGGACAAGCCACTCAAGCTACAAGAATGAATCTCCAATGATCAAACTATGAAATTCATGAGTTGCTGCAACTGCACAAAATGCCGAAGAGCAGTGACAGCGCTGCCTATGTTAGAGTAGCTACTGCTATAGATGCATAAACATGAAATATGGCTGAGCTATACAATAAATTCCCAAGAATAGAAGAAAGGGCTCCAATACAAGATTTCTAGCCAATCTAGAAGAGATTGCTAGAAATGTCAGAAAATGTACAATGTGACAATCTGAATTGTCACTACCAATAAATCAAAATATTAAATGAGGCTGTAGCAGATCAGAAATAGTGATACCCTCCTCTAATAGTGTATCTAAGAAAAAGGTTGATCCTTGTACTCAGAAACAACTCCTCCTGATGAGCTCAAATGACCCTCCCAGCAACTGCAAGCCAAAATAACGCAGATCAAGCTGGAAACTGCGCTGTGAGGGAAGCTGGATGTTGGCCTAATTCCAATGATATGAAAACAAGCCCAGGAGTCCTCTTCAATGATCCTCCAATGAATAGCTGAGCCCTCCATTGAAAAACAAGCCAAGGAACAACTCAAGAGATCCTATGTTGCTGGACCCTGCAACACAAAATTATCCTGCTCCAGGAATAACGTTGTGACTGAAGGAGCTAGCTTTGGCCAAATACTGGAATGAGGAAATGCATCTCTATAACCTCTCCTTCCCTGAGGATGAGGTAGGGATTCCCGACTAGGAACACCCTAGTGCTATGCAGCACTGTACTCTTGCTAAACAGCAAGAGGAGCGAAGTCTCAATAGACTAAGCAAAATAATAATCAAGCATGAAGAAAAATGGCTCTCCTCCTCTTCTTATATAGCAAGTGCTCCTCTCCACCATGGGTCCCATCCACATGTGCCTTCCAACTCATGCATGTGATCCTCCTATAAAACTACACAGTCCATCAAGGAGATACATTGTATCTAGAAATGCATGTGGACTTGGTCAAAATGTCTAGATCAAGCATGATCCAGCTCGGTTCACACCATGTGGTGCTCAATTTAGCTACTTTATTCGTCCTCCTTTCACATGAGGAGTGTTTATTCTTCCTATTCAAGGGTTATGGGGCATTTTTACCCATTTTATTTAATTAAATAAAATACTGCTAAGTATAATGTTCCTTTTAGCTTGAGGCTAAAAATTGGGAACATTACAGACTGTAATGTTCCTAATTTTTTCCTTCAATAAATTGGAACATTAGATTTTGATAATTTCACTTATATGTTGAATAATTGGGTAAGGAGGCCCATTCATAATAAAAACATAGATAAAATCCCTCTAGTATGAAAGGGGATCAGCCTTGGAACTAGATTTCACACCCTCATGTTTTAAAGGGGACATTTTGCAAAGAGGCTTGGTTAAGTTTGACCAAGTCAAACAGCGTTGGATATGAGGTGGGAAGCACTACATGGGACAATGAAAAGATAGAGAAGGGAATATTCCTTTATGGAGGAAACCTTAATGGATGGGACCCATGGGGAGAGAGCCTTCACTTGATATATATGGAGAGGAGGAGAGCCATTGTTATTCATGCTTGTATTATTCATTTCATGTCTATTCTCCTGAGACAAAATTCTTTGTTATTTAGCAAGAATGTTTTAAGAATTCTATTTGATTTTTCTAGTCTTCTGATAGGCTCTCTTGATATTATTATTCATTATCCACATCTCTTGGCTCAAGGCCAAAGCATCCTCCTCCAAGATAGCATTATTGCTGCAGCAACATAATACTGTGTTGTAGGGTGTTGTAGTGGAGACTCCACAACACCTCTTCGATCTTTTGTTTTTTAGAGAGAGAGTCTTTCCTTTCTTTGGGAGATCAAATTGGAAGATTGAGAGCTTATTTTCAGATCTTGGCACTTGGCCATAGTGTTCTATTCCACTCACTGCACAATCCCTCTTAGTGACTGTGTTATTTTCATGAAGTATCTATAGTGAGGGTTTGCAGATTGATTGGAGGGTGAGATCTCAAGTGTAAGGATCAGCCTTCCACTTTGGAGATCCATTGGAGAAGTTCTACTTCAGATTTCTCATCATCTTCAGCCTTCTCTATTGAAGTTCCAGGTTTGTGTTTCTGCAGCTACCCATCAACTTCGGCATTTTTGGCCATTTTGTGTTTTTCAGCCAATCCTTTGGAGGATTGATGTTTTATTGCTTCTAAGGGTTAGAGCTTTTCTCCCCTATTTTATTTGAGATATATCATTGCCATATCCATGTATTGACATTGTATTGCAGCAGTAATCCATAATAGACTGCGATGTCATAGCCAAGGGTTTCATATATGCAGTAGTGTTTCTTCATTTTCATGTACATGTCTTGTTGAGGCTTGCATTTCCTTTCTTGAGTAGATGTTCCTCAAAAACTTGTACTTTCTTTGCTTCTATAACATTATTTATTGTCTATCTATATATTCTTATCTCACAGCTCATAAAATAACGTTGTCTTTCCATTTCTTGCTCAAGAATTGTTGTAGTCCCTCATCGGGCACTTTCTGAGGACATCTAGCAGTGGGAGATCTGTTTAACCACTCTAGAAGGATTTATTTGGTCCCAACTCTTGGATTTCAGTCTTAGATGTATTGATATAAGAGATCCAGGTCTTTGTATCAAATCCTACTGCCTCCATTTCTAGAAAATGCGTTTTCCAGCCATGGATTGCTAGCTATTCCTAAAAAGGGATATTACAGTGGTGTCAAAGCATAGTCTTGGCTCAGCCTGTGAGTCTAAGCCCAAGAAGATCAGATGTTGAAGAATATGAGTTTATTCTCATCTATTTTCAGATCCAGAGGAAACCTCTCAAAGGAGGTCAAGAAGATTGAAGAAGAAGAAGAGGAAGGACCATGCACTTCCTATTCTCATCCAGAAGGAGACATTGAGCATGGAAGATACTTGGATCATCATATTCTAAGTGATTACCTTGTTGAGTATAGATCTCAACCTAGAGGCTTCAAGGAGACTCTATATTTTCCTCATTTCATCCAGTTGAAGGAAGAGAAGAGACCATGTAGCAGAAAAGAAATCAAGGGCAATAGATTTCTGTTGTCTACCTTTGATGATTTATCTACTGCAAGAACTTGGGTGAAAGAGTTGGTGGCATTTTTATTTCTACATCCTGTAGTAGAGAAAGAAGTTGTTGAAATTTCAGCGCTGCACTTGGAGGGTGAACCTATGATTGGTGGAGCAACCACTTGAGCCATGCAAGGGAGAGGACTTTTGCAAAGTTCATCCAAAGGTTAGTCAAAACATTTGATGATGAAAGGGAAAAGGAAGGGAAGACCACACCACCACTTCAGGAGCCTTGTGATAACTTTGTCACACTCATAGAGGAGCAGCCACATGCATCAACAATTGGAGCAGCCAACATTTTGGAGGAGGGAACTCTTGTAGCCCTACAAGAAGTTCCAAATGCACATCAAGGTATGAAAGGATTTCCACATTCTATTGTTACAACAAATTCTTTTGATCAATGTGGAGATTTACTTTTGCATGACCAGGGGTCAAATCCCATTGCTACCATAGAGCAACTTGGTTGCACTGCGCTATGCAACATGAAAAATTTCAAGGAGAAAATAAACCATCATATTTATGAGCCTTTGTTGGATTTCATATCACATTGGAGGTTGGGATTTGAAGCCTTGAAGGATTATAGCAGACATCTTTCAGTGAGAAACCCTTTCTCCCTTCAAGATGACACTTTCTCAATGAGCTCCTCTCAGCTCAAAGAGGAACTTCTACTTTCAAATCCAAGACCTCATTGGTTTTGGAGGATTATTGTTGAGAGGAAGGTCTCAAGGAGAGATCTCATTAGAGGTGCACTTCAACACACCATGGAGTGCAAATATTTTCTTCCTTTCTCACAAGAAAAGATAGAAGATGGAGGACATATTAGGATGGATAACATATCTCATGCTTGTGTTGGAAATTCCTTGAGCCATACACATCATTATGGGAGGTTTTTTCCTACCACCTATTTGGGTCTTGATAGGGTCTCATTGATCCTTGAGAACATTGCATTTCAAAATCCCATGAAGTGCAAAGACAGGAGTTTGATTTTGGAGGATGGTAGCCCTCATGGGAGGAGTACCAAGATAAAGAGGAGAAGGAAGCATCCACAAGAGGTTCAGTGGATGTGGTTGATGAGAAAGGAGATGGGAGGCTACTTACAAATTTATGATACCAGGCAGCAGGAGGCTTGGCTGCACTGGTTACTCTTGAAAGAGTTTGGCCATCACATGGCAAACACTCTTCCTAAGAGTAGGAGGATGGATACTTGCATCATTGAGCAGCATAGAGTATGGATGCATGGTGTTGATGTGATACTCATATCACTCATTGTGTCTTCATCACATGAGTTTTATGATGGAAGTATGGGGAGGCAGCAACATGTTTTTTTTCTTTGCTTGTTCTTGGGAGAGCAAGAGCAGATTTTCTCTCACATTTTGCATGATGTTGTAGGAGGAGGAGATGGCATCATCTCCTTGGTTTTGATGATAGAGAGGTACTTCCACCTTGGGAGGGAATTCTTATGTATTGCAGCATTATGGGAGATATCTTTGACAAGGAGCATGTGAAATAATGGAGGTATGAGTTGGCCAGAGATCATTTGCAAAAGCCAACAACACTGTCACTTGAGAGCTTGGGGTTATTGATGGAGTTTCCCCAGGATCAATTCAAACTTTATACACTTGGAGGACCAAGAGGAGGTGAGATTTATGGAGTAATGGATGGAAACATCTATTAAATTGGTATGACCTCACTTACTATGATCTTCTTGACTTGGATTTCCAAGCGTAAGGAGGGTGATCTTTATGCAACATATGGTTCAATTCTCTTCCTAGGAATGTACCATACTACTATGGAGGGTTAATTCATATCCACATGCATCATTTTGCTCTCAACATATGGTAATAATGTTGTTTTTACATCCATGGATTATCTAACACAACACTTTGATGCTCTTACCATTCATATTCAGTGTATTGCTCCACAAAAGGGCAAGTTTTTCATTGAGCTCCATGGACAAAATTGGGCCAATTTGTATGATGGAGACAACCATATTTTATATGGCCTTGGACAAGTGTTTTCTTTCATGTATGATCAGTTGATATACTCATCCATATGCTATTTATCAGTAGCTATCATGACATACATAACTTTTCATGTAACACAAAACTACTTGCCATGTGATTTTCTCAAGTAGCAGCTTGTAAAACTGCGCCTTCACTACTGGGGAAGCTGTTGGTACCCTCTTGCATCACTTGAAACCTTTAGAATTTTCTTCATTTTATTGATGATAATGAATTCCTTCGCTGATATGGATCATATTTGTATAAGAAGCATGATTATGAGAGAGGCACATGAGTTGGATGTGTCCTTGAGTGGGAAGAATTCTCACATTTTATACACTACATGTTGTAGTGGGAGCATGGGAGGAGAGATGGCCACCACAGCCACATGTTTGTTCTCTTTTGAGGTGGGCCATGAGATTGATATTCATCCATTGTACAACCATGGGAAAATTTTTGATCTTGTATTGTTGTTATATTCAACCATTTACTATTCCTTAGTAGATGTGATGAATTTTGTATGTCACTTGCCATGTTCATTTCTGAGATTGCAGTGGATGAAACTGTGTTGTATCCTTGTGAGACATTTTTTGTACCATGTATCATCATGTATAACTTGCATCAAACTTCTCATTGGTATTTTATATGATGATCATGTCCTATTCATCATGGATGGATTGTTTTGGGCCAGCTTGTTCTTCATTGTTGGAGGAGTATTCTTTGGAGGACTATTCTTCACTTTGCCATTTGAGGGCAATAATTTTGCAGCCCAGGATCAGCACTCACTCTAAACTTATATTAAGTTGGGAGAAGGATAGCATGGGGTAAGCTATGATGCTTTCCAAGTTCAAATTTTGAGCCCACCTTCATTTCCGGAGCTTGAGGTGGAAGAAGATTTTCAGGAGTTGCCTTATTGGGAGGTGGCTCATTTTGTTTGGATGATTTCTTAGGGATGGAGGATCCACATGGGGAATATTTTCCTCATCACATTAATAACTCCATGCCTTGAGTAGATACTTTCTAGTTCTATCCTTGCAGTTGCTTGAGGACAAGCAACATTTGGGAGGGAAGGACTGTAATGTTCCTAATTTTTTTCTTTCAATAAATTGGAACATTAGATTTTGATAATTTCACTTATAAGTTGAATAATTGGGTAAGGAGGACCATTCATAATAAAAAAATGGATAAAATCCCTCTAGTGTGAAAGGGGATCATCCTTGGAACTAGATTTGACACCCTCATGTGTGAAAGGGGACTTTTTGCAAAGAGGCTTGGTTAAGTTTGACCAAGTCAAAAAGCGTTGGATATGAGGTGGGAAGCACTACATGGGACAACGCAGAGATAGAGGAGGGAATATTCCTTTATGGAGGAAACCATAATGGATGGGGCCCATGGAGAGAGAGCCTTCACTTGCTATATATGGAGAGGAGGAGAGCCATTGTTATTCATGCTTGTATTATTCATTTCATGTCTATTCAGACATAGTGCATTCTTTGTTGTTTAGCAAGAATTGTCGGGGAATTACTGTTTAGGATTTATTCACCTTCTTGAGAGGCCTATTGAGGGTTGGTTCTTTATTCTTCACATCTCTTGGATCAATTCCAAAGAATCCTCCTCCAGGACATCGTTATTGCTGCAACAACATAATACTGTGTTGTAGGGTGTTGCAGTGGAGACTCCACAACACCTTTTCCATCTTCTGATTTTCAGAGAGAGAGTATTTCCTTTCTATGGGAGATCAGATTGAAAGCTTGAGAGCTGATTTTTAGATCTTGGCACTTGGCCATAGTGTTATATTCCACTCACTGCACAGTCCCTCTTAGTGACTGCGTTATTTTCATGAAGTATCTATAGTGAGGGTTTGCAGATTGATTGGAGGGTGAGATCTCAAGTGTAAGGATCAGCCTTCCACTTTGGATATCCATTAGAGAAGGTCTACTTCAGATTTTTGATCATCTTCAGCCTTCTCTATTGAAGCTCCAGGTTTGAGTTGCTGCAGTTACCCAGCAACTCCAGCATTTTTGGCCATTTTGTGTATTTCAACCAATCCTTTGGAGGATTGATGTTTTATTGCTTCTAAGGGCTAGAGCTTTGCCCCCCTATTGTATTTGAGCTAGATCATTGCCATATCCATGTATTGACATTTTACTTCAACAATACTCCATAATATACTGCACTGTCATAGCCAAGGGTTTCATATGTGCAGCAGTGTTTCTTCATTTTCATGTACATGTCTTGTTGAGGCTTGCATTGCCTTTCTTGAGTAGATGTTCCTCAAAAAATTGTACTTTCTTTGCTGCTATAACATTATTTATTGGCTATCTATATATTCTTGTCTCACAGCCCATAAAATAATGTTGTCTTTCCATTTCTTGCTCAAGAATTGTTGCAGTCCCTCATTGGGAACTTTCTGAGGACATCTAGTAGTGGAAGATCTGTTTAACCCACCTAGTCTTATTTGTTTCAGCTCAAACCTTGGATTTAGTTTGTTTATTATCTGATATAAAGGATCCAAGAGTTATTTTCCTGTTCTAAAGCATATTTTTCTAAAAATGCATTTTTTAAGTGCATGATTCATGAGCTGTTCTTGAATAGGAATATTACAGTGGTATCAGAGCATCGAACTTGGCACAACCTATGAGTTCGATATTAGAAGAATATGATGAAGAATATGAGCTTGATCTCATATATTTTCATAACAGAGAAGAGCGTCCCCAAGGAGGAAGAGAAAATAGAAAAGGAAGGCGCCTGCACTTCCTATTCTCACCTAGAAGGAAGCAAAAAGTTGAGCAGGAGAGAGACTTCATCTATTGGAAGGAAGAAGAAGGATAGAATCACAAGTATTATTCCCAATTATGTGCAAAACATCCATGAAGATTTAAAAAATATTAGGAGGGAGATTGATGGAGAATTTCAACGAAAGTTTGAAAACGGAGTAAACCCTAGATTTTCACATGGTGAAGGTAAACATGCAGCCACATACCATGATGAGCAGCGCATTCAAAGGTCCGACATTCCCATGGGGGAGATGGAAGAAGGAGGAAAGGTGACTAAGGATGAAACCCTTAGTGATTTCCTGAAGGAGTATGAGTCTCACACTTAGAAATTCAGAAATCAGCTCATTTTTTCTGAGTTTTGCAAGATTAAGGTGAAGGGAAAGGAGCAACAAGATAGATTTCATCTGTCTAGTTTTGGAGGTTCACCTTCATGTTCAGCCAAAGATTGGGTGGAGGAGCTAAACACCTTCCAAGAGAAGCACCACATTTCAGATGAAGAAACCATCAAGGTTGCAGCACTACATTTGAGAGGTAAGGCCCATGCATGGTGGAAAGTTGAGTCTATTTCTTTTGAAAATGCTAATGCTTCATCTTATGCGTATTTCACTAAGTCATTGGTGAAAATATTTGGTCAGAAAAACCATCAGATTCATGTGATGGAGCTAAACCAAAAGAATCAAACAAAAACCTTACACAGCAACGCAAACCCACCTCAGAAATTCATGAAAGAAGCTGAAAACTTGCACCATGCCTTGTTGGGGGGAAAACTTTCATCATACACCTTTGAGCAACATAACAAGGAGCTCTCTTTTTCAAAGGTGCATCAAATAATTGGGGTGTTGCCCAAATTTATTGCAGGAACAAAGGGCAACAGTGCTGCTAAGTCTAGAGATCATCTAGTGCCTCATGCAGAGGAAGAAGGAGCTTTTGCTCCAAATAGAGGGATTCTTGTATCTCTGCAAGAAGGTCCCCAGGATCTCATACATGGAGATCAAGGCACACTTCATGATCCATATGTGCCATGGAGGAATAATTTTGAAACCATGAAGACTCAGGAAGGGGATAGAGAAGAAAGCTAGCAACATGTGTTGAGGAGGGCACATTCCTACCCATTTTTAGAGGTTATTGCACCTAGGAAGGTGATTGGATTGCGCAGTGAAGGCATGAACATAATTTTTCATCTATGTATGCAATCATCTTCAGATGATAATGTCTCATTAAGTGGAGACATTACACTGAGGGGACCACTGGTTCAAATGAGGAGGATAGATGCTTCAATCAGTGAGGCACCAATCATTGACTTCAGCAGAGTGGAGACCTTGGGATAGACTGTTACAGCGTTAGGAGCTTTGGATAGAACCAAAGGAAAGGGAAGAATTATCTCACCATACTGCTTACCCACTCTCCTTACAGTTTCTGCGCTGTGGTAGGAGAAGCAAGGGGAGTACAACAACCTTCCCACTTGTACATTTGGCATGGAAGCAGTATACGCACACCACTCTTTGGAGGAGTTGGCATAGTCACTTATTGTCGCTTGGAGGATAAGGAGAGATTCATCTATGAGTTGCTCCCTTTGCATGATCATAAATCATGGTAAGGACATTTTTCATTTATGTGATTTATATATTGATTCCTTAACCATATATGTGCAAGATGTTGCTCCAAAGAGGAGCACTCTTACCTTGAGGTTGCATGGTCTACTTGAGGCCATGAGAAATTTTGATGACCACTCTCTTGGTGGACTTAGGGAAAAATTGTATTTTGGAGGACATGCTCACCATGCATCATACATCACTAATTTTCTCCAAATACATGAGGAGAATATAGCATCAAATAGGTGGTTGAAAAAACACATCTTTTGTCATTCTCTGTTGCAGTTTATGCTCAAACTATGATGGTTACATATGAGGGATCATTTCCCTACTCACTTGCTACATATGGCAGCCATCATGACTTTAATTTTGGCTCCTTATGCTGCTATTTATCACATTATTTTCAGGAGCATGATTGTGAGAGAGGCACATGGGTTGAATGTGTCCTTTGGGGGAGAATATCCCCATACCATTTGCAGGACATGCTCTAATGGGAGCATGAGAGATGATGTGGCCACCATAGTTCAGCATTTGTCCTTCCTTGAGGTGAGCCACATGATTGATAGGGTTCCATATGATGATGACCTCCTGTACATCACATATGAAGAGCATTGGGCCAGCTTGATTCAAAATGTAGGAGGAAAGACCCTTAGGGATCCATACTTCATCTTACCACTTGGAGGCCACATTGTTGTAGCCCAAGATCAGCCTTCGCTCTGCACTTGTCATAAGTGGAGAGGTGAACAACGTTGGGTAGGCTATGATGCTTACCACTTGCAGATTTTCAGCCCACCTTCTTTGCCGGAGCTCAAGGTGGAAGAGGATTTTCAACAGTTGCCTTATCTAGAGGTGACTAGATTCTTATGGATGATTTCTTGGGGGTGGAGGATCTACATGAGGGAAATTTTTCCCCCAATAAATCTTGACATCGTGCCTCAAGGAGACCTCTGGAAAACACCTTATTGCCTTCTTGAGTACATTCCATGTTCATGATGATAGCCACTCTGGTTAGTTTACATGCTTGGGAGGAGCAGTATGAAGACTCTTTGTCAATACAACATCTCATTCTTCATGAGGATTTCATCGTAAGTAGATGCTACAGTTGGAGGATGACGACATCCTACAGTTCTATCCTTGTAGTTTCTTAAGGACAAGCAACATTTGGGAGGGGAGGACTGTAATATTCCAAAATTTCATGGAATATTAAAAACTTTTGTTTTGCACTAGGAGGAGAATAAATGGGTAAGAAAACCCATTGATAATAAAATCTGAATAAAAATCCCTTACAATGTGAAAATGGATTAATAAAGAACTGGATTTCACACCCCATGTGTGAAATGAGATAAACTGTAGATGGATAAATCTAAAGGAGGCCAAGTCAACCGTGCAGTTATGAGAGATAAGGATCACTTGGTGGGGCAGTACAGTTTGCATGAGGGAAAGATCACTTGGGGGAGGAAACCCTAAGGTGTGGGGCCCATGGCAAGGCACCTTTCATTTTTTTAAAAATATAACGAGGTAGCCATAGCTATTCATGTTTTTTTATTATCATTTTACTTGTCTTCTCTGACAAGTGCATTCTCCAGCTGTTTAGATGAGATGCAGTGCTGCTAGCATTGGGTGTTCCTGGGTGGGAATCCCAGCTCTTCCATAGAGTATCTC
Organism: Pinus albicaulis; assembly: GCA_034641835.2. Classification (NCBI taxonomy): domain Eukaryota; kingdom Viridiplantae; phylum Streptophyta; class Pinopsida; order Pinales; family Pinaceae; genus Pinus; species Pinus albicaulis. The sequence continues at coordinate 114,137 of JAXQQM020062925.1, read as the reverse complement.
TTGGAAGAGATTTTTCTTCATATTCCCCATATTCTGGCTTGAGGCCAAAGCATTCCATTCAGCTCTAGCGCAGTCTCCATTGGTGGGTGAGTTGTGTTGTTGGGTGTTGCAGGGAACGGTTCCTCAAACACCACTTCCGGCATTGTATTTCAAAGGAGGGAGTCTCCATTCCTTTGGGAGATCATTGAGGGAGTTTTCTGAGCTTATTCCCATCAACATTGGCATCATTACAACCATTTTCCATTAGAAGAATAGCATACCTCTTCCTTGATTGCGCAATTCCTAGAGAGCATTTGCAGTGAGGGTTGCAGTATTTTATCGGGAGGTGAGATCTTCACTGATAGGATCAGCTTATCATTTGGAAGGTCAATTGAAGAATTTTATTTCATAGGGTTCATCATCTACAACAATCTCCTTCTATTTCTAGTTCTTGAGTTGCTGCTACCCAACAAATCCGACATTTCTGCAGGAGTGCCATTTTGTCTAGTTTCCAGCCAATCCTCTTAAGGGATTGATGTATCATCTTTTCAGGGGTTGAGAGCTTGCTCCCCCCATATTTATTTGAGATTACATTGCTCCATATTTATATTTATTTATTTACTACTGCAGTGTCTCCTATAAACTACGCAGTCTTATCCTGGAGTAAACTATGTAAAGCAGTGTTTCTCTTATCTTATGAATATGTCTTCTTGAGTCTCTTTGCTTGATTTGAGTAATAGATTCCTCAAGAATTTGTCTACATTTTCTGCTGTACATATATCTAATGGCTGATTAAATCTTCATATGACATGGCTCACTAAGAATTACGCTGTCATTTCCTTTCTTGAGTAAAGTGTTGCTGCAGCCCCTTAACTGGGCATTTTCTGGAAGAACATTAGAGGTGGGAGACTTGTTTAAACCATCTAAGAGGATTTATTTGGAGCCTCCTCTTGGATTTCAGACTTAGATGCTCTATTCTAAGAGATCCAAGTGCTGGGTTCAAGTCTCATAGCAACCATTCCTAAAAAATGCGTTTTTCAGGCATGCCTTGCTGAGCAATCCTAAAAAGGGATATTACAGTGGTATCAAAGCAAGATCTTGTTGGGCTCATGACTTCAATACCACTAACCAATGATGTAAATGATTCCTCCTTATGTAAATTATTCCATGATAATCCTTAGGAGGTGTCTTATTGAGATAGAAAGAGTGTCTCCTTCCACACTTGGAGTGTTTTTATCCTCCTTAGGATACTTATGGGCTTTTCTACCCATTTATTTACCGGCTACAGCTACTGCTAACTCTAATGTTCCATTTAGCTTGGAGGCTAAAATTATAGGAACATTACAATCATTATCATTCCATGGGACCTAAGATTTCACCCCCCAACTATCTGCTAATAATATTATTGAATTTTAGTCATGAACATTATTCTGAGCCACTCCATTTATATGACCAAAACATATGGTAAGAGTATTGTTGGATTGCATAGAGATTTTTCTATATATATGCATCTATTAACCATATATGTGCAGAAATTTTCTCAAAAGGAGGATATTCTTCCTTTTAGATTTGGTGGTCTACATAAGGCCATTATGGATGATCACTCCCTAAGAGGATGTTGGGAGGAGAATTCTCATGGAGAACACACTTACATTGCAAAATATATCATTCACCTTCTCCAGGCTTGGGAAGAGATTGGGGCAGCAAGAGGATGGTGGGGAGGCCACCCATCATTTTATTTTCTATGGAAGTGGAGAGTCAAATTGCATTGGCTACACTTGAGGGACCATTGTCCTTCTCCTTTACTTCACATGGCAGCCAGCATGATTCTCCTTATGGTTCCCTTGGCTGATATTACTAGAGCTTCTCTTGGGAGCATGATTGGAGGAGAGACACATTGGGTGAATGTGTCCTTGGAGGGAGGAAACTCCCATACACTTTGCACTACATGTTCTAAAGGGAGCATGGGAGATGGTATGGCCACTACAACAGCTCATTTGTTTCCTTATGAGGTGAGCCATATGATGGAGGAGATGCCATATGATGATGACTTCCAACTCATCATATATGGAGATATTTGGGCCAGCATGATTTGCAACATTGGAGGAGATATCCTTGGAGATCTAGTATTCATCTTGCCACTTGAGGGAAATTATTTTGCAGCCCAAGATCAACACTTTCTCTACACTTATCATAAGTGGAGAGATGAATAGCGTGGGGTAGGCTACATTGTCTACCAAGATCATATTTTCAGCCCACCTACATTGCCGGAGCCAAAGGTGGAAGATGAATTTCAGGAGTTGCCATGTTGGGAGGTAACCCATTTTGCATGGATGATTGCTTGGGGGATGGAGGATCCACATGAGGAATATGTTCCTCAAACACTTCATAGACTCCATGCCTTGAGAGGAGGCTTTCCAGTTCTGTCCTTGCAGTTGCTTGAGGACAAGAAACATTTGGGAGGGGAGGACTGTAATGTTCCCAAATTTTGCTGACAATGATTTGGAACATTAATTTTTGCTAGTTTCACCTAGGAGGAGAATAAATGGGTAAGGAGACCCATGCATAATGATATTCTCAATAAAATCCCTCATAGTATGAAAGGGGATCATCTTTGGAGCTGGTTTTCACACCCTCATGTGTGAACAGGGTTATTTGCAAGTAGACAAGGTCAGATTTGACCAAGTCAAGAGCTCTGCCATAGGAGGAGTGGCTTACTTTGGAATCCAACGCAGTGTGAATGAGGAAAGGGATATTTGGTGGAGGAAACCCTAATGGATGGGGCACATGGAGAAAGAGCTTTCACTTGTTTAAAAGGAGGGCAATGCAACCATTGTTTCTCATGCTTGTATTATTCATCTCAATTGTCCATTAGACAATTGTACATTCTTTGTTGCTTAGCAAGAATTGCCGGAGGAATTCCTATTTAGGATTCCTTCTCCTTCTTGAGAGGTCTCTTGAGGGATTGTTATTCATTTTCCTCACATCCAAGCTTGAAGCCAAGCATCCTCCATTAAGACAACGTTATTTCTATAGCAAATTAATGTTGTGTTGCTGGGTGTTGCAGTGATGGTTCACTACACCACCTTCATCTGCTATTTTCAGAGGAGGAGTCTCTCTTTCCTTTGAGATATCAGATTGGAGGCATCCCAAAGCTTATTGTAGACTTTGGCATCAAGGCCAACTCATTCCATAGCCCTACAACGTAGTTCCATCCAGTGACTACGTTATTTTGAGAGGAGCATTTGCAGTGGGGCTCCTAAAGAGTATTGGAGGGGGAGATCTTTGGTGAAGGGATCAACCTTTCACTTGAAAGATCCATTGGAGGAGGTATATTCATTTTGAGCATCAAATTTAGCCATCTCCATCCAGTTCTATTTCTAAGTTGCTGCAGCTACCCAACAACTCTAGCATTTCTGTAGAATTTCCATTTTGTATGTTTTGCAGCCAATCCTTTTAGGGATTGTGCATTATTGTTTCCTAGGGTTGAGATCTTGCTCCTCCTATTGTATTTGAGCCACACATTGACATATTTGTGTATTGACACTATTATGCAGCAGTTTCCCTTCATGGAATGCGCAGTCATAGCTTGAGCATACATATGTAGTAGTGGTTTTGTCATGTTTTATGTACTTATTCTTTTAGGCTAAGCATTTCTCATCTTGAGTATCATTTTCCTCAAGATCTTGTACTCTAGTGTTGTTGCTATTATTAAATGAAATGGCTATGGATTTATCTCATGTTTCTATGAGTTGAGTGTTTCTTATGCACCATTATTGTGCTTGCTTATTTCTGGAGCTCCAACTTTAGAATATCCTGAGATATTCTCATTTTTGTAGCATTTTCCTGAAAAAGGAACATTACAGACTGTAATATTCCAAATTAAGGAACAACTATAGATTGGGAATAATCTAATTTATTACCAATGTAAAGCTATAGTAATATACCTCATACAGATTTAAAGTCACTGAATCTTCAATAAAATATGCAGCAACAACTTTATACAATGTTTTATAAGGTAAAGGGTGGGGAAAATTGAGGATTTAGGCCCTAAAACGTATGTATTCAGAGTTCTGCATAAAAATAAGAAAAATGGTGGGATTTTATTTTATATTAGGTCATGAGGGACATATTATCTGAATTTCATCTCAAAAAAATAAGTCTAGCTAAGTTAAACATTTCCTCCTTCATAAACTAGGCTTAAAAACCCTGATTTCCCATGACTTGGAGTATGCAGAAATTTGCTGAAGATTAGAGGGCGTATTTTCTGAAGGGTTTGGTGATTTTATGTAGAGATAACAGTATTAAAATCTGAGAATATGATTCAAATATCTTACTTTAGAAAATACAGATCTACACTTGAAGAAAAGGCCTAAACCCAAGCTTTATGACACAAGATATAGAGAATGAACCAGAAAGCATAATTTCCAGAAATATGAAGCAGTGTTTCATTAAGTTTCAGATCTATAACATATTAGAGGTCAAAATTATATATCTAAATTGGATCTATATGCAAAAATTCCTTTTAAGTACACTTTTTTTCGGGATCTCAGCTGAAAGTGAAGGACACTAAATAGATCTGAGATCTACACCATGGATCTGCAGTAAACTTCAGAAATTTCTGAAGAATACATCACACAGAATATCAGATCTGAAATATGACATGGATTGGTTGGCAAATCCACAGATCACCTAAGTGAAGGAAAGAAGCCCTTTCACCAGAGATCTCTCCTCCAAACTGCTAGCAAATAAACACTGCAACTCTGCCTGCAAAATAACGCAGTTGTTGAAGCTAACTGCACTGATGAAGTGATGCACACTTTGGCCTCATGCCAAGATAAGGATCTAGAGCTGAAAACAGCTATTGCACTCTTGCTAATGGTTTAGATGACTTCCCCACTGAAAATATGCAATAGAACTCTTCAGATCTGAATTGATCTGATTCCACTTGCTGCAGCTCACATGGACAGCTCAACCCACAACAGGAGTAGCGCTGTAGATGTAAGGTGAAGCTTGGAAAAAATGCCAGATAGTGGATCAATGTAGCACAATATCCTCCAAGAGACTCTCAAGGAAGGAGGGAGGAATTCCTAAACAGGAAATCCCTCTTTCTCTAGCTAAACATCCAAGAGAGTTTGAGTTGCTCAAGCAATCTCAAAATCGAAATATCATCAACAACCTCTCCTTGCGTCTTTCCCTTCCTTATATAAGATTAGGGTTTACAAAACCCTAAACCACCTTCATCCATTTGTCCCTTTTCACATGGAGGACCTCCTCATAGGACTGCGTTGATCATCTAGGAGGTTCATTGTATCTGGACTGCTTTATGATTTGGCCCTATTGACCCGGTCAAATAGCTTGAACCTGTTTCAAATACAAGTGGATTTTATTGAGCAAGCCCTGATTTGACTCTATTCATATTGGGCATTTATTTATTCTCATTTTTATGAGTTTTTATTTTTTCCCCTTTACATTTTATTCATAAAAAATAAAAATAAAATGACATTGAATATTCCTACTAGCTTGGGCTAGTTAGGAATATTATAGTCCCCCCCCTTCAAAATGTTGCTTGTCCTCAAGCAACTGCAAGGTAGAAAAAACTTCTCCTTCCCTCTTCTTGTGGCCTCATCAATGGACCCCACCATGGCTGAAAATGATAAGAAATGAATCTGTCCTCCAATGATTTCCTCCAAGTGTAAGATAGCAAGTGTACATCTTGAGAAAATGGAAGGTGCAAGTGGTGATCTCCTTGTTGCTCAATGGCCTCATTAAGGTAGGAGTGATGAAGAGCATGGGGAAAATTTCTCCCAACGAGTGTCTCCCACACCCATGCTATCATCCATAAGAATCTAGTTACCTCCAGATAAGGCAACTTCAGAAAATCCTCTTCCACCTCGAGCTCCAGCAAAGAAGGTGGGCTGAAAATCTGCAAGTGGTAAGCATCATAGCCTACCCCATACTGTTCACCTCTCCACTTAAGATAAGTGTATAGTGCAAACTGATCTTGGGCTGAAATGATATTTCCCTCAAGTGGCATCATGAAGATTAGATCTGCAAATATCCTCCCTCCAATGCTATAAAACTAGTTAGCCCAAAATGTTCCATATGTGATGGACAAAAGGGTATCATCATAAGATATCCCATCACACACATGGCCCACCTCCAAGAGAAAAAATTGTTTGTTCATGGTGGCCACAACTCTTCCCATGTTGCCATTAGAACATGTACTGCAGAAAATGTGGGAACCTACTTCCCAAAAGGACACATCCAAACCATGTGCCTCACTCAACATCATGTCTCCCATCAAGATAAAAGAAATACCACCAATACAACGCAGTTTTACATACTACTACTTTAGAAGAATACATGGAAAATTGTTTCTTGTTACATGGTTAATCATATAAATCAAATGAACATACATGTAAGAAAAACATATTTTCCCAAGGCCACATAAGAGATGGCTGTCTCCATCATATAATTTGGCCCAATGTAGACCATGGAGCTCAATGAATAGCTTGCCCTCTTATGGAGCAATGCATTTCCAAAAGATGGTAAGAGGATGCAAGCAAAAGCTCTCACCATATGTTGGAAGAAAGAAGATACATGGATCCATGAATGAATCCTCAATAATAGTTTGGCACACTCCCGTGAAGGGGAATGAACCAAGGGCTGCATGAAAGTCCTTCTCCTCCTACTTGGAAACCCAAGTAAAGAAAAACACACCACAGTAATAGATGTCTCCATCTACCACTTCATCTTATTCACCTCCTCTTTGCTCACCAAGTGCATCGAATGAGAAGTGATCCTGGGAATACTCCATCAATAAATCCCAGCTCCAAAGTGACAACGTTGTTGGCCTATAAAAACAGGCTCCCATCAACACATAGCTCCAATATTTGACATGCAGAATGTCAAAGGCATCTCCCATAATGCTGCTACATATGAGAAGTCCCTCCCATGAAGAAATTTCTTCTTGAACATCTAAGGTCAAGGAGCAACCCCTTTGCACTATGATAGTGCCATCTTCTACTCCTGCAACATCATGAAAACTATGAGAGAAAATCTGCTCTTGCTCTCTCAAGAACATCCCAAGCAAAAAAATATTTTTCTTTCTCTCTATACTCCCATCATCAAGATCATGTAGTGAAAACATGGTGATTGACATGAAGAATATTATGTCAACACAATGTGTCCATACTCCTTATTTCTCCATGATGCAAGTATCCTGCCACATACCCTTAGAAAGAGAGTGATGACCAAACTCTTTCAAGAGCAACCAGTGCATCCAAGCCTCCTGATGCCCGGTGTCATAGATCTGCAAGTAGCTCTCCAACTTCTTGCTCTCCATCCACATCCACTCAACCAATTGTGGATGTCTCCTTCCATCATTCATCTTGGTACTCCTCCCATGAGGGCTATCATCATCCCAAATCAGACTTCTGCATTTCATGGGATCTTGAAATGCAATCTTCCCAAGGATCAATTTGACCCTATGAGGATCCAAATAGGTCATAGGAAAAAACCTCCCATCATGATGTGCATGGCTCAAGAAATTTCCAATACAGTCATGAGAGATGTTATCCATCCGAAGACATCCCCCATCTACTATCTGCTCCTGTGAGAAGGGAAAATCCTCCTCAAACTGTTGAAGAACTTTGCACTCCATGATGTGCTAAAGTTCACCTCCAATGAATTCTTACCATGAGGTCTTCTCCTCATGCATGGCCTCCCAAAACCAAAGGGGCCTTGGATTTGCTGCAAGTAGAAGTTTCTCTTTGAGCAGGGGTGTGCTCATTGAGAAAGGGTCATCTGGGAGGGAGAAAGGGTTTCTCACTTCAAGATGTCTACCATCCACCATTCTACCCTTTATTTCTCCATGAATGAAGCTTCCATGTGAATGCTCCAATGAGGAATGGTTCCTCTCTTTTTCCTCACTACCTTTGCACAGCACAGTGCAACTATGTTGCTCTAAATCAGCAGCATGCAAAGATGTAGATCTCTTCATACAATGTGCGGAAATGACAATAGATGAATTTTTAATCATAACTCGGTGAGATGTAGAAGCAAGAGCTTCTTCTACAACTATGTAGTCTTCCTTCATTACTTAACATGAAGGCTGCTCTTCCAAGGTTGTGCCAGCGCAGGTACAAGTCTCCACCCTTTCAATCTCCTTGAGATCTTCTTCAATACCCTTCAGGGTCTGGAAAAGGAGCAGGGAGATCTCCTCTTCTGTCGTTCTTCCAAGTGGTGGAGCCATTCTCTTGTTTCTTTTGTAAAATGAATCTTCTTTGTGAGGGTAGGAAGTGCATGGGTCTTCCTCTCCTTCTTGAAATCTTCTATAGGTCTCACTGCAACTTTCTTCTCCTAGAAACCCTCTAGGAGTCTCGGTGCATCTTCTTTCTCTCTTTTGATTTACCTCTTTGGAGAGGCCCTTCTTAGATCTAAACACTGATGAGAGTAATCTAATACTCTCCATAATTTTGATCTCTGTTTCTTATTTTCACTTCTCTAATAGCATGATCTCACAGAGAACTGTAAAGTTCCCTTTTCAGGAATATCAAAATTCTATTCCAGAGATTGACTGCAGGGGCATTTACTGGATATGTCACCTTTGAAAAAAAATATGAGATCCAGAGGCTACCTGGAAATACACAGAATCTGTCTATAGAGCTTGAAATATTCCTCCTTCATGGATTCAACACTTTGGCTTGAAGCCACAGGCTGAGCCAAAGATCTTGCTTTGATACCACTGTAATATTCCAAATTAAGGAACATATATAGATTGGGAATAACTTGAGTTATTAAAAATGTGGAGCTACAGCCATATACCTCATACAGATGTAAAATCACTGAATCTTCAATAAAATATGGAGCAACAACTTTATACAGCGTTTTATAAGGCAAAGGGTGGGGAAAATTAAGGATTTAGGCCCTAAAACGTATGTATTTAGAGTTATACGTAACAATAAGAGAAATGGAAGGATTTTATTTTATATTAGGTCATGAGGGACCTATGCTCCGAATTTCAGCTCAAAAAAATAATTCTAGCTAAGTTAAACAGTTCCTCCTTCCTAAACTAGGCTTAAAAACCCTAATTTCCCATGACTTGGAGTATGCAGAAATTTGTTGAAGCTTCGAGGGCGTATTTTCTGAAGGGTTTGGTGATTTTATGTAGAGATAATAGTATGAAAAGCTGAGAATATGATTCAAATATCTTACATTAGAAAACACAGATCTACACTTGAAGAAAAGGCCTAAAACACAAGCTTTATGACACAAGAAATAAAGAATGAACCAGATAGCGTAATTTATAGAAATATGAATAATTTTTTCATTAATTTTCAGATCTATAACATATCAGAGGTCAAAAGGATAGATATAAATGGGATCAATATGAAAAAATTCCTTTTAAGTACACTCCTCTTGGGGATCTCAACTGAAAGTGAAGGACACTGAATAAATCTGAGATCTACACCATGGATCTACTGTAAAATTTAGAAATTTATAAATAATACATCACACAGTAGATCATATCTGAAATATGACATGGATTGGTTGTCCAATCCACGGATCACCTCAGTGAAGGAAAGAAGCGCTTTCACCGGAGATCTCTCCTCTAAACTGCTAGAAAATAAACACTGCAACTCTACCTGCAAAATAACGCAGTTGCTGAATCTAAATGCACTGATGAAGTGATGCACACTTTGGCATCATGCCAAGATAAGGATTTGGAGCTCAAAACATCTATTGCACTCTTTCCAATGGTTTAGCTGACTTCCCCACTGAAAAGATGCAATAGAACTCTTCAGATCTGAATAGATCTAATTCCACTTGCTGCAGCTCACATGGACAGATCAACCCACAACAGGAGCAACACTGTAGATGTAAGGTTAAGCTTGGAAAAAATGCCAGATAGTGGATCAATGCAGCACAATCTCCTCCAAGAGACCCTCAAGGAAGGAGGGAGGAATTCCTAAATAGTAAATCCCTCTTTCTATAGCTAAACAGCCAAGAGAGTTTGAGTTGCTCAAGCAATCTCAAAATCGAAATATCATCAACAACCTCTCCTTGAGTCTTTCCCTTCCTTATATAAGATTAGGGTTTGCAAAACCCTAAACCACCTTCATCCATTTGTCCCTTTTCACATGGAGGACCTCCTCATAGGACTGCGCTGATCATCTAGGAGGTTCATTATATCTGTATTTATTTATGATTTGGTCCTGTTGACCCAGTCAAATAGTTTGAACCTGTTTCACATACAAGTGGATTTTATTGAGCAATCCCTTATTTGACTCTGTTCACATTGGGCATTGATTTATTCTCATGTTTAGGAGTTTTTATTTGTTCTCCTTTACATTTTATTCATAAAACATAAAAATAAAATGAAAAGGAACTTGAATATAATCTTGAAAAGGATGCTAACCACTGTAATGTTCCTTTTTCAAGATTTCTCATAAATCATGCATCAAAAACGCATATCTAGCAACAAAAGGGATGCAACCCATTAAAAACATTAGATTAATGGAGGTTGGGTCTCTAGGAGACAATTGTACTTACAAGAGAGAAAGCTAGATCATGGTTCTCCTAAAATACCATACATTACAGCCTATGACAATCTAAAATACCATACATTACCATACATTATTCACGTAGTTTGTTATGTATGGTTCACGGATTATCATAGGATTCCACTCATGGCTTATTTCTGCTCTTCCCCATCAACAATGTTTGATCCTAGACAATATAAAAACATATTTCCACAACTTTTAGAGAGATTTGCTGCAATAATTAAAGGTGGAAATCTTCCCATACCTTGGTGAGATGTGGGAACCTATTGTAGAGCTGCAAAGGCTCCTCCCTCCAATGTAATGGCTGCCCCAACTGCTGATGTAGAAAGCTGCTCTTCCAAGGCTATGACAGTGTTGGTACTTGTCTCTTCCCATGGTGGTGTGGACCCTTTCTCCACTGATCTCTCTTCATCAAAAGTTCTGATCAGCTCTTGAGTGAACTCAGAAAAATAATTCACTGTTGTGTGGCTTAAAATATTGCACCACCAAGTATTGGCTTCACCCTCCAGGTGTAGCACTGCAACTTCTACTGCCTCCCTCTCTACCACTGGATGAAGTAGGAATAATGCCTCAAGATTTCTTGCCCAAGCTCTTACTGTAGTTGACCCATCAAATCTAGACAATAGGAATCTACTGCCTTTAATCTCTCCCTTGCTGCAGGGTCTCCTCTCTTCTCTCAGCTGAATAAAATGAGGAAAATCTAGGGTCTCTTTGGAAGCCCTAGGTTGGCACTTGTATTTTGCCAAATACCCACTCCGAATTTCATGCTCTTAGTGGTCTGCTTTCTCTCCACTTCCTCTGTGAGAATAGGAAGTGCATGCATCTTTTTTTTTTCTTGAAACTTTCTATAGGTCTCACTGCAACTCTCTCCTCCTTGAAACCCTCTTGGAGTTTCAATGCATTTCTCTTCTTCTTTCTTCTAGGATTTGAAAATGGATGAGAGTAAGCTCATCCTCTCCACCATTTTTTTCTCCTCTTCTTTTTATTTTCTATTTGGATCTGAAATCCATAGGCTGAGCCAAGATGAGAGCTCTGATACCACTGTAATATCCCAATTCATGGATTCAGCAATACATAAACTGTATTTCAGTCTTGAAATGATGAATAAGCTTAAAATATGTATGAGAAGCACATATATATCAATGAGAGCTACATCAGCAATTTAGATTTCAGTTCATGATAAAAAAGGTGGTGAAAATCAGCTATTTCAGCCCCAAAAACGTTATTCCCAATAGACACACATTAATCACATAGCAAATAAATTGAAGTTTAATCACTTATACAGTAGAGACAAGACATCCGACAAGGTTTCCGGAAAAATGCATGAATAACAACAACACTACAAAAATAACACAGTCACTACATATATGTATTATACATGGCTGAATATGACATGAAATATCAGAATAATACAAATAAATGGCCCTAGGTCTCTTATTAGAACTCCCGGAGGGAAATGAGCACCTCCTCCTCAAGGATTTGCATTAAATCAAAGGGTGCAGTTGTGTTGCTGCTACTGCTGCATAAAGGACGCAATTTTCTGAAGGAGACTGCGTTGTGGCTGAATATGGAAGAGTGGCCCAAAGCCAAATACTAAAATGAAGCTCAAATCCTTCTCTCTTGATCCCTTAAGCAAGCTGATCCAAAGAGAGGATGGAATTCCCGCATGGGAATTCTTTGCACTAAGCAGTGCAACAAATCTGGCTAAACAGCTGAAGTATGCAATTGGTCTCTAGACCAAGAAATCTGAATACATGAATGAATATCATTTGATTCTATGCCTTCCTTTTATCTTTGGTGAGCCTCCTCACCCCGGACCCCACTGAAAATGCTCATCCCTTCAATGAATTTATGACGATAATCATGAATATGTCTGAAATACCATTGTAATATCCCAAAACCAGGAAATTCTACAAAAATAATAATACCTTAAGGTATTCCAAGCAAGTGATCATCTGATATAATGTATTTAAACACCTAGCTTTCATAAAACAATCACACCAACAAACTATGCCTTTTTACAATGTCACCAAGTGGGGAAAAGTAGCAGTTTTGGCCCCAAAACGTTATTTTCTGAATATCTTAGTTATAACAATGAAAAATAACGGTTTTTTTTTTTTTATAATAGACAATATATAACATGCATGCAAAATATTTTCATAAACAAATGCCTCTAGCATAGTTAAACAGGCCTCCCATGCTCAAAACAGCTAGAACTGCCAAAACCCCAAGACTGCAAAATGCCGGAGTTGCTGCATAAGAGAATGTGCAATATAAAGAGAGATTAACTCAGAAAATGGAGAAATATATCTTATAATATTATTAGAATACTCAATGAATCATAAAATCAGAGATCTAATCTCTTTTACACAGATCCAAGAAGACCCGGCAAGGGTTTCTTGTCAGAAAAGTTATACAAGAGAAATCTGCTGCAAATCTATGGCTGAATAACACTGTATGGCTGAAGCTTTGCATAATATGGCTGAAAAAGAAAATAAATGGCTGTATATTCTTCCCCTATCTTTCCCAAAGAAAGGCTGATCCTCCTCTTGGGAAACTAGCTCCTCAAAATGGGGTTTCCACCCCCTTCCACTGCACACCTTAAGAAATAACGCAGTTTTCTAAAGGGAATGTGTTTTTTCTGAAGGTAGGTGCTTGGCCCAACACTAGGTAGTGGAAAATTCAGATCAGAAAACTCCTCTTATATTTCTCAAGCAAGATCTCCAAGAAAGAGTAAGGAATCCCCACCCAGGCAAACCCTTGCACTAAGCAGTGCAACAACTTAGCTAAACAGCCAAGTATGCAGGAATTCTAAGCAGACCTCATGAAAATATAATCTCCAATATGTTCATATGCTTGCCATCTACTTCATTATATAGTTGATGAGCTTCCTCACCAAGGGTCCCACCCACTATGAGGTTGCTTCCATGCAAAGGCTCCTCCACAAAAACTGCGCTGCCCAACAAGATGGTTCAATGCATCTAGACAGTTTTGTTGACTTGTTCAAACTTTACCTTGTCCACATATTTTAGACCTTGTTCACACATGTGGATGCTTGAACTAGTTATTACATGATCCCCTTTCACATTAGGAGTGATTTTTATTCATACTTGAGCAAATTAGGAGCCTCCTTACTCATTTATTCATGCATCTAGATTTCAAAAGAAAAATTAATATTCCTATTAGCTAAAGCTAAATTAGGAATATTACTTTCCATGGCAACAACACTTATCTACTACAGGAGATGGATGAACAACCTTGTGTTGGGGGGCCTATCAATGGCAGGTTTCTAAAGCACTATTCCTCTTAATTTTTACTGATTTTTCACTCCATTGTATATATTCCATTTTACTATGATTTTCTACTAATAAAGACAAGATGATCATCAAACTTGAGCCTGAGGTGAAGGCCATTAGAGTTTGAATAAGGCTTGGAAAATTTCAGAGTTTTTATTTCCAAAAATATGGGTGGCACTGGAATTATGAGTTCTTTGGTGTACCACAGGGGCACACCATCGCAAGTGGAGCCACTTTTATCACATATAAAATTGTGAAACATTACTTGACATGGTCATATAGTTCATTTATCAAAAGGATAAGGTCTCCTTAAGCCTTTCAAGTTGGTATAGGAAAAAAAAAATTAACGTATTCTACCTATCCTAAGGTTCAAGGCCACCTCCATTTAGGTCATTTCATGTCCCATCAGTCATCATATGCTATAATTTTTCATTCCCCAAGATTTTAAATTCAAAAAGAGTGCTCAAGCTAGTTTTACAACTTTTCGTAGTGTTTATATAGAAAAATAACAGTTTTCGCTACGAAATTGCCTAATAGTTTCGTAGCAAAACTGTCAGAACTTAAACTAATAATGCTACGAAAAATTGCTTTCTTGTCTGTCTTGTCAAAATCGATGTGAAGTATTAGTTCATGATTGGAGGAGTTAGGGTGGAGGTCATTCGATTCTGTCAAGGTTAATTTAAAGGTACAAAGCCATGTCTGAGGTCATCATTACCCTTTTTAGCATACATGTGTCATGATAATGCATGAGTTGTCATTTAAACCCTCAAAACCTTACCCAATTAGTCTATTTTCATACTCTGCTTTATCTTTGCATGTAATTTTATTTCTGGAGAGTTGCTTCATCGAGCCAAGCAGGTTTCTAGCAAAATTAAACTTTGCAGGTGTCATTGAGCAAGCGAGGCTAAGAAGATATAAAGCACCCATGGTTGCAAGGAAGAAAAAAATAAAGGTGGTCATTGCCACAGGTATGAGCCCATGGACATGAATTTTCTAAATGAATACCCAACTGCCATGGAAGTTTTCAGAAGAACAAGTTGCTTGCAACTCTGTTAAAGGCTGCAAGGTTGTCATCTACAGGTTTCCAAGGATTTTGCTAATAGTTTCATAGGAACAACTTCAAAGGTGGGAATGCTAAACCTCACAGTGACACCAAACATCATTTCAACAAAAACAGGAATCCCTAGAGTGTTGGAAATATGATGCAGGGTGTTGTCCTTGATGGCAACCCACTAAATGAAGATGAAGACATGTGACTGTTGACATGTGTTGTCCTTGATGGCAATCCACCTGATGAAGTTATCCTTGGCTTGATGGATTTGGTAAATGATGTAAATCTGATGTGATATGATGTTTGTTGACAATATGATGCTGAGTGTTGTCCTTGAAAGGAAACCCACTTGATGAAGATGATGACAACTTACTTGATGAAGTTGTGCTTGATAGAATATGTTCTTGATGAAGAAAATATGATGTATCTTCAGTATGTACAGAAGGCAATGAAGAAAGGATTTCAGCATGTGCTAGATTCTATGATGAAAAAGAGTATGTCTCTAGGTATACGCGGATTGGCCTAGGGGAAGTCGCGTATGCACGCGGAAAAGAACGTGCCAAGTCGCGTATGGGCTAAAGCGCTCAAAAAGTGCAAAACCAAGGGTAACCACCATGGTATTGACTCATTGTATTGGGTAATGATCCGCCTAATTGACCCCGTCCAGGTAGTTTTGGGCTCATGGTATTGTTTTGGCCCATGGTATTGAAAAAGGGGCTCATGGTATTGAAAAGGATAAACCTATATAAGGAGAAGAAATTCATTGTGCAAATCATGAGTGTAGGTGCAAGATGTCTGAGCTTGAATGAATACTTCTCTCTGAAGTAGATCTGAATGGAAAGGGTTACACTTGAAGATAAATCTGAATGTATGATGCACCAATGATGAAGAAGGGGATCTGGATCTGAAATGCACTTGTATCTACTAGATCTGCTTATGGAAGGCCTAGATCCGTGATGAAGCGAACATTCAGGCGAACATCCGTCCGAAGTAAAAGGGTAACCGAATTGAATATCTCGATCCGAATGTTGTATGGGAAGCTCAGCACGATTAAAGATCTACAGCGCTATCACGAGGAAGCGCGTGATACGCGCTCGCCGAAGAGAAAGCGCGTATGCGCAATACAATATACACTGAGGTATACGCTGGTTTGTGTGGACGGAAGCGCGTATATACGCGACGTCAGTAAAGGGAAAGCTCGTATGAAAACTAGGGTTTGCTGAAGCAAGGGGTATGAAATATCTGATCTGTTCTGCTGTGTTTCTGCTATCTGATCTGTGTTGATATGTATCTGTTGGTGATGTATGGTTGAACTTAAAAGTATGGAAAGGGTCCAGTGTGAAAACATGATGAAATGTGGCCTGCAAGTGTTTTTCTATTGAAGTTGTTGGATCCAGTGTGAAAATTGATGAAACGTGGTCCAAGGTGGTGCTGAAGGTTGTAGCCTTCAGTCAGGGGGTTGTAGCTCCCTTCCAGGTGAGGCTGGTAAACGAGATCGGGGGTCGTAGCTCCCTTCCAAGAGAGGTTGGTAAACGAGTCAGGGGGTCGTAGCTCCCTTCCAGGAGAGGCTGGTAAACGAGCGCAGGTGGGTGCCTGCGTGCTGGTCAAGTCTGCGCCAGCACATATGTTGTAAGATGTTTTCTCTATAATAAAATATTGAAGGCTGAGCAACTGCAGCGGTGGTTTTCTCCCGACTTGGGTTTCCACCCAAAAATCCTGGTGTTCATGTGTGATGCTTTGTGTGATGGTTTATTCTGTTCTTACTGCACATGTTTACTGTTTATAGAACATCTAATGAATGAATGATGGAATGATATAAGTGAAGAACTAATGGCATAATTAGATCTCCGTGTATACGCGAGTTTTATGAAGGATATCCGCGTGTATACGCTACTTGGCTTCAGCAAAGTAGCGTATGGGTTTTAAGGAATGAAAAAGTAAAAAGTTTTGAATATGCAGT
This sequence comes from Pinus albicaulis, assembly GCA_034641835.2. Lineage (NCBI taxonomy): Eukaryota > Viridiplantae > Streptophyta > Pinopsida > Pinales > Pinaceae > Pinus > Pinus albicaulis. Next base: position 97,283 of record JAXQQM020062925.1, on the reverse strand, counting down.
AAATACTGATTCACCCCCCCCTCTCAGTATTTTTCCCAACAATTGGTATCAGAGCAGGTCCTTGTGCAGAAGCTTGATCGCTTAAAGGAGATCCGTCGCAATGGGAAGTCAAGAAGGAGTAATTATAATATAAAGCCACCTCTATTCAATGGAAGCAATCCGATATTCTGGAAGGTACGAACAAAAGCATATCTGCAAAGTCTTGGTGCAGATGTATGGGCAATCGTGGAAGAAGGTTATCAATACCTAGCAAGTATTCCTACTGATGCAGCAGAAAGGAAGAAGTATGAAATCAATGCCAAAGCAGTGAATGTCTTGTTAGGAAGCATGTCTGAATCGGAATTTGCTAAAGTGATGCAGCTACATTCAGCAAAAGAAATATGGGACAAAATCATTCTAAGCTATGAAGGAGACACAAAGGTAAAAAGTGCAAAACTCCAAACTCTTAGAATTGAATATGAAAATTTGAAGATGCATAGTGATGAAAGTGTTGCCAGTTTCTTTCTTCGTCTAGATGATATTGTAAATCGGATGAGGAATTTGGGTGAAACCATAACCGATACTACTCTGGTGGAAAAAGTCTTAAGATCCTTGACTTCAAAATTTGACTCTAAAGTTTCAACTATTGAAGAAAGGCAAGATCTGCAAACTCTTACTATTGTTCAATTACATGGTATTCTGACTGCTTTTGAAATGAGACAAGGAGGTCCTTCTCAAATCAAAGAAGTTGCTTTTAAGGTATCTACAAGAGGAAAAGAAAAGGAAGTTGTCAAAGAATCCAGCTATATATCCGATGAAGAAGAAGAGAATTTCGTGAGAAAACTCCAACTAGGAACTGGAAGATTCAAAGGTAAGCTTCCCTTCAAATGTTTTGAGTGTGGAAAAGTTGGTCACTATGCTGCTAATTGTCCTTATAAAGAAAAACATGGTAAAGGAAAACAATTTGAAAAGAGGAAGAGTTATTATGCAAATGAAGATGATGATGAAGTGTCCAGTGAAGATGAAGAAGATTCTAACCAAGCTCTACAAGTGCTCATGGCAAAGAAGCAAAAGAAGAAGGTTACTCGAGGAACGGAGATACCTCAGAAATCATGCATAGCAAAAATTGAAGAAGATGAAACAGATTCTGACGAAGCTCTACAAGTGCTCATGGCAAAGAGGAAAAAGAAGAAGGCTACTCGAAGCAAGGAGATATCTCAGAAAATTGAAGAAGATGAATCTGATAGTGATTTGGGCCCTTGTAATCTTCTGTGTGCAAGCAATGGTGTAGAAAGTGAAAGTAAAGTTATGGATCTAGAACAAGCTATCAAGATCAAAGTTGAAGAAAAACAAAAGGAAATTGATAAGAAAGATTCTATCTACAAAGAAATGATCTCTCAAATGAAAGATCAAATAGAAATGCTGAATGGACAGGTGGACAAGTATCAAAGGTTTCATACTTATGCATCCAATCGAATTAAAGAACTAGAAGCAGAAATCAACGATCAAAATGCAGATCTCGGAAAATCAAGCAAGAAGAATGAAGGACTTGAAGCTGCAATCATCTCTCTGCAAGCAGATCTTGAAGCATCAAGTAAGAAGAATGAGGAACCTCTACAACCATTTGAAAAGGAAGGCCTTGAAGCAGAAATCATCTCTCTCAAAGAAGATCTGGAAAAATCAAATAAGAAGAATGAAGAGCCACAACAAACATGTGAAGAAAACGAAAATTGGTTGAAAGAAGAGATTTTAAATCTGAAGGATCAAGTAGAAGATGGAAGAAGGAAAGAAGAAAGCTTGACGAAGCAATGTCAAGCCTTGGAGGTTGAGGTAAACATTCTCAAAGGTAAATTAGAAGAAAAGGTTAAACTTTTGAGGTTTCAAGATAGTACTAACATTTTCGACAATATTTTGAGTAATCAAAGGTCTCCTGCTATCAAACTTGGTCTTGGTTTCCATGAAACTGTTAAAGGAGAATCTAGCTCCCAAGGAAGTGCTAAAAATTCAGAGGATGTCAATGCAAAACCTGAAGTGTTGAAAGAAACAAAAGGTCAACCAACAATGATGAAATCTCAAAGGAAATCGGTCAATAAAGTTGAATGCTTTAAATGTCATAATTATGGGCATGTTGCAGCAAATTGCAGAAGCAGAACAATTCAGCCACAATCAAATAGTTCCTACAGAGAAAGGTACTCTGGTTTCTTCAAGGGATATTGTTTTTCATGTAACAAGTATGGACATAAAGCAGCTGATTGTAAAAGGAGGAAGATTAAAAATACTCATTATGATTCTTATGCTTATTTCTCTGGACACATGAGATGTTATTCTTGTAACAAGTATGGACATGTAGAAAAAGAATGCAGGTTGAACAGATATGAGAAATTGGATAACTCCCAGCACACAAATAGAAAGTTCAAACAAATCTGGAAAAAGATGGAAGACCGATAAAAAACGTAGGGAATTTTGACCCTACTGCAGTCATCCGCTTCTGAAGCTTACTTCTCTGATTGACTGCAGGAATGATGTGCGATACATTATGAGATTTAGTAATGTATCATCACAGGGGGAGCAATGTATGATGTCTCTCGTGATTGATTTGATTATTCTGGTTATATGTATTTCTGACAGAGCATCTGATATGAAGAAGACAGGTACAAGAAGTACAATTTCAGGGGGAGATGAAGGAATGTGAAAAATTTTCTATGCTTCACTTCCCATACGTGGGTTCTATTAACAAAAGTCGCGTATACACGCGAGTTCCAGCAGACACAGTCGCATATGCATTGATGATAAGAGAATTCATATGATAGCTGAAGATCTGGAGCAGAGGTTCAGGGGGAGCATCAGTCTGACTGTTAATACCTGTATTATTGACTCAATATCAACTTAGTTTCTCAGTTCTAAATAATGATGATATGATACATGGTTTCTTATGTTAAAGATTGTGGATGAGTCCTGTCTGCTTTTTTGATGAAGAGTATTCATTGTTGAGATGAAAGTCTTATAATTCAGAGATAAGGGCAGTTCATGCAGAGATTGTTGCTGATGACTTGCTGATGAACGTATTCAGGTTGCACAAGTTAAGAAGGAGCACTGGTTCAGGGGGAGCAACAGGTTGAATACTAATGATTGCATTGTTGGCAATATGACTGCTTATTCTTTGGTTTTTGTGATACTCATGCTCAAATGATGATGACTTGGTACATGGTTTATTATGATGAGATTTTGAGCCCTGGTTGTTGATAAGTATCTTTTGTGCTCACACATGGATGAGTTGGATGTCGCTTGATTCAGAAATAAGAATAGATCATGCAGAGTTTGTTACTATGGTTGAGATATTTTGCCTACATATGTTACTTCATGTTAAATCTTGAAGATCTTGATGATATTGGACCACATGGATGATTGCTTGACACATATTTGAAGATGTTGTTCTGGTATGATAATCTCTCTTGGAAAGATTGTATTGATGCTGCAAAGAATCTGAAGGCTTGGTTACTAATGTGCTTATGCTACAACCGTTGGATGATGCTTGAAGACACAAAATACACTGTTATATCTATCTGTAGTCCAGGGAATCATTCAAATATCTCAGAAAGAAGCTGAACACTGTCTTTTTCTCACAAAGGATCAGATCTAGTTAAAATATAGAAGATGGTATTGGATACGCGGGTTTCCTGAAACACAGTCGCGTATATACGCGAGTTAATGCACAGAAAACCGCGTATTAATGGTTGCTGACAAATTTCTGTTTGGGGTCAGCTTTCTTCAGCACAGCTGCAGTGCTATTTGGTATCCCTGATACTGTTTGGTATCTCTGGTGGGTTCTAGTTCTCATAATTCTATTTCTAATGTTTTGATAAAGATGCGTTGATGATTTGTTGGTAAAAGTGTTCAGGATGCACAAGCTAAGGGGGAGCCTTAGTCATTTGGAAAGGTTGCTTGGATGCACAGATTCAGGGGGAGCATTAGCTTTGCTGAGTATAATGCGTTGTTGGCATTATGATGGTTCTCAAATATGTTCTCTTTCTTGAGGAATTTCTGGTGTTGGTCTTAAAGTTATATTTGTAGTTTGATGAAAAAGGCCTTGTAGAGATCCATGATGTAAAATTGTAATATTCAGTCATGTAAGGAATTGATAAATTTGTAAACCCACTTGGTTGGGTAGCTGAGTCAAATTTTGTAAACCCACTTGGTTGGGTAGCTGAGTCAAATTTTGTAAACCCACTTGGTTGGGTAGCTGAGTCAAATTTGTAAACCCACTTGGTTGGGTAATTGATGTAAGTATGAGTCATTGGTGATAGGAAATTCACAGTCATGTACTTCTACGGGAAAATATGTTCGAAGATTCAAGATGAACTCGGTGGGGAGCTTGGCCACTTCAAAGATATACTGTATCCGAACGCTTCTTCCACATGCGGAGAAAAGGGGGAGAGTATGTTGGTTTTGATCCGCCCTTTGCCCTTGATGTCAAAGGGGGAGAGTGACATGGTGTTTGAATGGTGTTAAAGAATGGGGAGAGTGACATGGTGTCATTGTATTCTTAATGTACCTATCTGTTGTGGTGATCAAACACCATCATGGTTTCCATCAAGTCCAAAGGGGGAGATTGTTGGCAATATGATGCAAAATGTTGTCCTTGATGGCAACCCACTGAATGAAGATGAAGACAAGAGATAGTTGACTTGTGTTGTCCTTGATGGCAATCCACCTGATGAAGTTATTCTTGACTTGATGGAATTGGTAAATGATGTAAATTTGATATGAAGTGATGTTTGTTAGCAATATGATGATGAGTGTTGTCCTTGAATGGCAAGATGATGGCAACTTACTTGATGAAGTTGTGCTTGATAGAACATGTCTTGATGAACTAAATCTGATGTATCTACAGTGAGTACAGAAGGGAATGAAGAAAGAAATTCAGTATGTGCTAGATCTATGATAAAAAGAGTATGTCTCTAGGCATATGCGGATTTGTCTAAGGGAAGTCGCGTATGCACGCGGGAAACAACGTTCCAAGTCGTGTATGGGAAAAAGCGCTCATAAAGTGCAAAACTAGGGGTAACCACCATGGTATTGACCCATTGTATTGAGTAATGATTCGTCTATGTGACCCCGTCCAGGAATACCATCGGAAGTAATGTTGTTTTGGCTCATGGTATTGAAAAAAAGGGGCCCGTGGTATTGAAGGCTCATGGTATTGTTTTGGCTCATGGTATTGAAAAAGGGGCCCGTGGTATTGAAGGCTCATGGTATTGTTTTGGCTCATGGTATTGAAAAAGGGGCCCATGAAGGATAAACCTATATAAAGAGAAGAAATTCATTATGCACATCACAAGTGTGGGTGCAAGATGTCTGAGCTTGAATTAATACTTCTCTGTGAAGTATATCTGTATGGAAAGGGTAAAGGTTTGATGATAGATCTGAATCTATGATGAACCTATGAAGAAATGATGAAGCGGGATTTCTAGATCTGAAATGTATCTGTATTTGCAAGATCTGTTTATGGAAGGCTTAGATCTGAAATGAGGCGAACATATGTCTGAAGTAAAAGGGTAAATCTGAACTGAATATCTGATCTGAAGAAGTATGCTGCTCTATAATAATTGAAGATCTATACGCTAGTTCGCCGCAGAGGAAGCACATATATACACGGCTTCGCTGAAGAGAAAGCGCATATGCGCAATGAAATATGTACAGAGGTATACGCTGGTTTATGTGAACGGAAGTGCGTATATACGCGACATCAGTGAAAGGAAAGTGCATATGCAAACTAGGGTTTGCTGAAGTCTGTGGTAAGAAATTTCTGATCTGTTCTGCTGGTTTACTGATATCTGTCAGTGAGTTATATGTATCTATTTCATGGTTGACTGTGCTTAAAAGTATGGAAAGGGCCCATGGTCAATATGATGAAATGGTGGCTCGCAAGTGGTGTCCTAAAGGAAGCTTTGGATCCAAAGTGTGAAAATTGGCGAAACGTGGTCCATAGAGTGCCGAGGTTGTAGCCTTCACTGTGGGCGGCCTTTCCGGTGTGAGGCCGGTAAACGAGATTAGGGGGCCGTAGCTCCCTTCCCCGGGGAGGTTGGTAAACGAGTCAGGGGTAGGAGCTCCCTCAGAGAGGTCGGTAAACGAGAGCAAGGTGGGTTTTAAAACTAGGTCAAACGTTCCACTCACACATATGTTGTAAGATGTTTTCTATAATAAAATATTGAAGGCCGAGCAACTGGGCAGCGGTGGTTTTCTCCCGACTTGGGTTTCCACCTAAAAATCCTAGTGTTCATGTGTGATGCTTTGTGTGATGGTTTATTCCGTTATTATCGCACATGTTTACTGTTTATAGAACATCTAATGATTGAATGATGGAATGATATAAGTGAAGAATTAATGGCATAATTAGATCTCTATGTATACGTGAGTTTTATGAAGGATATCCGCGTGTATACGCTAGTTAGCTTCGGCAAAGTAGCGTATGGGTTTTAGAGCATGAAAAAGTAAAATTTTTTAGTTTGCCCTAAATACTGATTCACCCCCCCTCTCAGTATTTTTCCCAACAATTGGTATCAGAGCGGGTTCTTCTGCAGAAGATTGATCGCTTGAAGGAGATCCGTCGCAATGGGAAGTCAAGAAGGAGTGATGTCTATAAAGCCACCTCTATTCAATGGAAGCAATCTGATATTCTGGAAGGTACGAACAAAAGCATATCTGCAAAGTCTTGGTGCAGATGTATGGGAAATCGTGGAAGAAGGTTATCAATACCCAACAAGTATTCCTACTGATGCAGCAGAAAGGAAGAAGTATGAAATCAATGCCAAAGCAGTAAATGTCTTGTTAGGAAGCATGTCTGAATCAGAATTTTCTAAAGTGATGCAGCTACATTCAGCAAAAGAAATATGGGACAAAATCATTCTAAGCTACGAAGGAGACACAAAGGTAAAAAGTGCAAAACTCCAAACTCTTAGAATTGAATATGAAAATTTGAAGATGCATAGTGATGAAAGTGTTGCCAGTTTCTTTCTTCGTCTAGATGATATTGTAAATCGGATGAGAAATTTGGGTGAAACCATAACCGATACTACTCTGGTGGAAAAAGTCTTAAGATCTTTGACTTCAAAATTTGATTCTAAAGTTTCAGCTATCGAAGAAAGGCAAGATCTGCAAACTCTTACTGTTGTTCAATTACATGGTATTCTGACTGCTTTTGAAATGAGACAAGGAGGTCCTTCTCAAATCAAAGAAACTGCTTTTAAGGTATCTGCAAGAGGAAAAGAAAAGGAAGTTGTCAAAGAATCCAGCTATATATCTGATGAAGAAGAAGCAAATTTCGTGAGAAAACTCCAACTAGGAACTAGAATATTCAAAGGTAAGCTTCCCTTCAAATGTTTTGAGTGTGGAAAAGTTGGTCACTATGCTGCTAAATGTCCTTATAAATAAAAACATGGTAAAGGAAAACAATTTGAAAAGAGGAAGAGTTATTATGCAAATGAAGATGATGATGAAGTGACCAGTGAAGATGAAGAAGATTCTGACCAAGCTCTACAAGTGCTCATGGCAAAGAAGCAAAAGAAGAAGGTTACTCGAGGAAAGGAGATACCTCAGAAATCATGTATAGCAAAAATTGAAGAAGATGAAACAGATTCTGACGAAGCTCTACAAGTGCTCATGGCAAAGAGGAAAAATAAGAAGGCTACTCGAAGCAAGGAGATATCTTAGAAAATTGAAGAAGATGAATCTGATAGTGATTTGGGCCCTTGTAATCTTCTTTGTGCAAGCAATGGTGTAGAAAGTGAAAGTAAAGTTGTGGATCTAGAACAAGCTATCAAGATCAAAGTTGAAGAACAACAAAAGGAAATTGATAAGAAAGATTCTATCTACAAAGAGATGATCTCTCAAATGAAAGATCAAATAGAAATGCTGAATGGATAGGTGGACAAGTATCAAAGGTTTCATACTTATGCATCCAATCGAATTAAAGAACTGGAAGCAGAAATCAACAATCTAAATGCAGATCTCGAAAAATCAAGCAAGAAGAATGAAGGACTTGAAGCTGCAATTATCTTTCTACAAACAGATCTTGAAGCATCAAATAAGAAGAATAAAGAACCTCTGTCATTTGAAAAGGAAGGCCTTGAAGCAGAAATCATCTCTCTCAAAGAAGATCTGGAAAAATCAAATAAGAAGAATGAAGAGCTGCAACAAACATGTGAAGAAAACGAAAATTGGTTGAAAGAAGAGATTCTAAATCTGAAGGATCAAGTAGAAGATGGAAGAAGAAAAGAAGAAAGCTTGACGAAGCAATGTCAAGCCTTGGAGGTTGAGGTAAACATTCTCAAAGGTAAATTAGAAGAAACGGTTAAACTTTTGAGGTTTCAAGATAGTACTAACATTTTGGACAATATTCTGAGTAATCAAAGGTCTCCTGCTATCAAACTTGGTCTTGGTTTCCATGAAACCGTTAAAGGAGAATCTAGCTCACAAGGAAGTGCTAAAAATTCAGAGGATGTCAATGCAAAACCTGAAGTGTTGAAAGAAACAAAAGGTCAACCAACAATGATGAAATCTCAAAGGAAATCAGTCAATAAAGTTGAATGCTTTAAATGTCATAATTATGGGCATGTTGTAGCAAATTGCAGGAGCAGATCATTTCAGCCTCAATCAAACAGTTCCTACATAGAAAGGTACTCTGGTTTCTTCAAGGGATATTGTTTTTCATGTAACAAGTATGGACATAAAGTAGTTGATTGTAAAAGGAGGAAGATTAGAAATACTCATTATGATTCTTATGCTTATTTCTCTGGACACATGAGATGTTATTCTTGTAACAAGTATGGACATGTAGAAAAAGAATGCAAGTTGAACAGATATGAGAAATTGGATAACTTCCAGCACACAAATAGAAAGTTCAAACAAATCTGGAAAAAGATGGAGGACCGATCAGAAACGTAGGGAATTTTGACCCTACTGCAGTCATCCGCTTCTGAAGCTTACTTTTCTTATTGACTGCAGGAATGATGTGGGATACATTATGAGATTGAGTAATGTATCGTCACAGGGGGAGCAATGTATGATGACTCTCATGATTGATTTGATTATTCTGGTTATATGTATTTCTGACAGAGCATCTGATATGAAGAAGACAGGTACAGGAAGTACAAGTTCAGGGGGAGATGAAGGAATGTGAAAAATTTCTATGCTTCACTTTCCATATGCGGGTTCTATTAACAAAAGTCGCGTATACATGCGAGTTCCAGCAAACACAGTCGCGTATGCATTGATGATAAGAGAATTTATATGATAGCTAAAGATCTGGAGCAGAGGTTCAGGGGGAGCATCAGTCTGACTGTTAATAACTGTATTATTGACTCAATATCAGCTTAGTTTCTCAGTTCCAAATAATGATGATATGATACATGGTTTCTTATGTTGAAGATTGTGGATGAGTCCTGTTTTTTTTTTTGATGAAGAGTATTCATAAGGGCAGTTCATGCAAAGATTGTTGCTGATGACTTGCTGATGAACGTATTCAGGTTGCACAAGTTAAGAAGGAGCACTGGTTCAGGGGGAGCAGCAGGTTAAATACTAATGATTGCATTGTTGGCAATATGACTGCTTATTCTTTGGTTTTTGTGATACTCATGCTCAAATGATGATGACTTGGTACATGGTTTATTATGATGAGATTTTGAGCCCTGGTTGCTGATAAGTATCTTTTGTGCTCACACATGGATGAGTTGGATGTCGCTTGATTCAGAAATAAGAATAGATCATGCAGAGTTTGTTACTATGGTTGAGATCTTTTGCCTACATATGTTACTTCATGTTAAATCTTGAAGATCTTGATGATATTGGACCACATGGATGATTGCTTGACACATATTTGAAGATGTTGTTCTGGTATGATAATCTCTCTTAGAAAGATTTTATTGATGCTACAAAGAATCTGAAGGCTTGGTTACTAATGTGCTTATGCTACAACCATTGGATGACGCTTGAAGACACAACTACATTGTTCTATCTATCTGTAGTCCAGGGAAGCATTCAAATATCCCAGAAAGAAGCTGAACACTATCTTTTTCTCACAAGAGGATCAGATCTGGTTAAAATATAGAAGATGGTATTGGATACGCGGGTTTCCTGAAACACAGTCGCGTACATATGCGAGTTCATGCACATAAAACCGCGTATTTCTGATTGCTAACATTTTCTGTTTGGGGTCAGCTCTCTTCAGCACAGCTGCAGTGCTGTTTGGTATCTCTGATACTGTTTGGTATCTCTGGTGGTGTTCCAGTTCTCATAATTCTATTTCTAATGTTTTGATAAATATTCCTTGATGATTTGTTGGTGAAAGTGTTCAAGATGCACAAACTAAGGGGGAGCCTTAGTCATATGGAAAGGATGCTTGGATGCACAGATTCAGGGGGAGCATTAGCTTTGCTGAGTATAATGCATTGTTGGCATTATGATGGTTCTGAAATATGTTCTCTTTCTTGAGGACTTTCTGGTGTTGGTTTTAAAGTTATATTTGTAGTTTGATGAAAAGGCCATGTAGAGATCCATGATGTGAAATTTTCATATTCAGCCATATAAGGACTTGATAAATTTGTAAACCCACTTGGTTGGGTAGCTGAGTCAAATTTTGTAAACCCACTTGGTTGGGTAGCTGAGTCAAATTTGTAAACCCACTTGGTTGGGTAGTTGAGTCTCATATGTAAATCCACTTGGATGGATCTTTGATGTAAGTATGAGTCATTGGTGATAGGAATTTCATAGAGTCATGTACTTCATTAGAAAATATGTTTGAAGATTCAGCATGAACTCAGGGGGAGCTTGGTCACTTCAGTATATATCAGATCTACAGAACGCTTCTTCCACATGTGGAGAAAAGGGGGAGAGTATGTTGGTTTTGATCCACCCTTTGCCCTTGATGTCAAAGGGGGAGAGTGACATGGTGTTTGACTGAAGAGAAATAATGGTGTCAAAGAATGGGGAGAGTGACATGGTGTCATTGTATTCTTAATGTACCTATCTGTTGTGGTAACCAAACACCATCGTGGTTGCCATCAAGTCCAAAGGGGGAGATTGTTGGAAATATGATGCAGAGTGTTGTCCTTGATGGCAACCCACTAAATGAAGATGAAGACATGCGACTGTTGACATGTGTTGTCCTTGATGGAAATCCACCCGATGAAGTTATTCTTGACTTGATGGACTTGGTAAATGATGTAAATCGATAAGGGTTGGATGTTTGTTAGCAATATGATGATGAGTATTGTCCTTTAATGGCAAGATGATGACAACTTACTTGATGAAGTTGTTCTTGATAGAAAATGTCTTGATGAACTAAATCTGATGTATCTACAGTGAGTACAGAAGGCAATAAAGAAAGGAATTCAGCATGTGATAGATCTATGATAAAAAGAGTATGTCTCTAGGCATACGCGGATTTGTCTAGGGGAAGTCGCGTATGCACGCGGGAAACAACGTTCCAAGTCGCGTATGGGAAAAAGCGCTCATAAAGTGCAAAACCAGGGGTAACCACCATGGTATTGACCCATTGTATTGAGTAATGATTCGTCTATGTGACCCCGTCCAGGAATACCATCGGAAGTAATGTTTTTTTGGCTCATGGTATTGAAAAAGGGGCCCGTAGTATTGAAGGCTCGTGGTATTTTTTTGGCTCATGGTATTGAAAAAAAGGGGCTCGTGGTATTGAAGGCTCATGGTATTGTTTTGGCTCATGGTATTGAAAAAGGGGCACAATGGTATTGAAAAAGGATAAACCTATATAGGAGAAGAAATTCATTATGCAAATCATGAGTGTGGGAGCAAGATGTACGAGCTTGATGAATACTTCTCTATGAAGTATCTGTATGGAAAGGGTAAAGGTTTGATAATAGATCTGAATCTATGATGCACCTATGAAGAAATGATGAAGCGGAATATCTAGATCCGGAATGTATTTGTATCTGCTAGATCTGTTTATGGAAGGCTTAGATCTGAGATGAGGCGAACATCTGTCTGAAGAAAAAGGGTAAATCTGAACTGAATATTTGATCTGAAGAAGTATGCCACTCTATAATAATTGAAGATCTATACGCTAGTTCACCGCAGAGGAAGCGCGTATATACGCGGCTTCACTAAAGAGAAAGCACGTATGCGCAATGAAATATGTACAGAGGTATACGCTGGTTTATGTGAACGGAAGCGCATATATACGCGACATCAGTGAAAGGAAAGCGCGTATGCAAACTAGGGTTTGCTGAAGTCTGTGGTAAGAAATGTTTGATCTGTTCTGCTGGTTTACTGATATCTGTCAGTGAGTTATATGTATCTGTTTCATGGTTGACTGTGCTTAAAAGTATGGAAAGGGTCCAGTTTGAAAATATGATGAAATGTGGCCTTCAAGTGGTGTCCTAAAGGAAGCTTTGGATCCAGTGTGAAAATTGAGGAAACGTGGTCCATAGAGGTGCTGAGGGTTGTAGCCTTCAGTCAGGGGGTTGTAGCTCCCTTCCAGGTGAGGCTGGTAAACGAGATTAGGGGGTCGTAGCTCCCTTCCAGGAGAGGCTGGTAAACGAGTTAGGGGGTAGGAGCTCCCTTCCAGGAGAGGCTGGTAAACGAGAGCAGGTGGGTGCCTGCGTGCTGGTAGGAGTCTGCACCAGCACATATGTTGTAAGATGTTTTCTCTATAATAAAATATTGAAGGCTGAGCAACTGCAGCGGTGGTTTTCTCCCGACTTGGGTTTCCACCTAAAATTCCCGGTGTTCATGTGTGATGCTTTGTGTGATGGTTTATTCTGTTCTTACTGCACATGTTTATTGTTTATAGAACATCTAATGAATGAATGATGGAATGATATAAGTGAAGAACTAATGGCATAATTAGATCTCTGTGTATACGTGAGTTTTATGAAGGATATCCACGTGTATACGCTAGTTGGCTTCAGCAAAGTAGCGTATGGGTTTTAGAGCATGAAAAAGTAAAAAGTTTCAGTTTGCCCTAAATACTGATTCACCCCCCCACCCCCTCTCAGTATTTTTCCCAACATTTGGTATCAGAGCAGGTCCTTGTGCAGAAGCTTGATCGCTTGAAGGAGATCCGTCGCAATGGGAAGTCAAGAAGGAGTGATGTCTATAAAGCCACCTCTATTCAATGGAAGCAATCTGATATTTTGGAAGGTACGAACAAAAGCATATCTGCAAAGTCTTGGTGCAGATGTATGGGCAATCGTGGAAGAAGGTTATCAATACCCGGCAAGTATTCCTACTGATGCAGCTGAAAGAAAGAAGTATGAAATCAATGCCAAAGCAGTGAATGTCTTATTGGGAAGCATGTCTGAATCGGAATTTGCTAAAGTGATGCAGCTACATTCAGCAAAAGAAATATGGGACAAAATCATTCTAAGCTATGAAGGAGACACAAAGGTAAAAAGTGCAAAACTCCAAACTCTTAGAATTGAATATGAAAATTTGAAGATGCATAGTTATGAGAGTGTTGCCAGTTTCTTTCTTCGTCTGGATGATATTGTAAATCGAATGAGAAATTTGGGTGAAACCATAACTGATACTACTCTGGTGGAAAAGGTCTTAAGATCCTTGACTTCAAAATTTGACTCTAAAGTTTTAGCTATTGAAGAAAGGCAAGATCTGCAAACTCTTACTATTGTTCAATTACATGGTATCCTGATTGCTTTTGAAATGAGACAAGGAGGTCCTTCTCAAATCAGAGAAGCTGCTTTTAAGGTATCTGCAAGAGGAAACGAAAAGGAAGTTGTCAAAGAATCCAGCTATATATCCGATGAAGAAGAAGCGACTTTCGTGAGAAAGCTCCAACTAGGTACTGGAAGATTCAAAGGTAAGCTTCCCTTCAAATGTTTTGAGTGTGGAAAAGTTGGTCACTATGCTGCTAAATGTCCTTATAAAGAAAAACATGGTAAAGGAAAACAATTTGAAAAGAGGAAGAGTTATTATGCAAATGAAGATGATGATGAAGTGTCCAGTGAAGATGAAGAAGATTTTGACCAAGCTCTACAAGTGCTCATGGAAAAGAAGCAAAAGAAGAAGGTTACTCAAGGAAAGGAGATACCTCAGAAATCATGTATAGAAAAAATTGAAGAAGATGAAACAGATTCTGACGAAGCTCTACAAGTGCTCATGGCAAAGAGGAAAAAGAAGAAGGCTACTCGAAGCAAGGAGATATCTCAGAAAATTGAAGAAGATGAATCGGATAGTGATTTGGGCCCTTGTAATCTTCTTTGTGCAAGCAATGGTGTAGAAAGTGAAAGTAAAGTTGTGGATCTAGAACAAGCTATCAAGATCAAAGTTGAAGAACAACAAAATGAAATTGATAAGAAAGATTCTATCTACAAAGAGATGATCTCTCAAATGAAAGATCAAATAGAAATGTTGAATGGATAGGTGGACAAGTATCAAAGGTTTCATACTTATGCATCCAATCGAATTAAAGAACTAGAAGCAGAAATCAACGATCTAAATGCAGATCTCAAAAAATCAAGCAAGAAGAATGAAGGACTTGAAGCTGCAATCATCTTTCTACAAACAGATCTTGAAGCATCAAATAAGAAGAATAAAGAACCTCTGTCATTTGAAAAGGAAGGCCTTGAAGCAGAAATCATCTCTCTCAAAGAAGATCTGGAAAAATCAAATAAGAAGAATGAAGAGCTGCAACAAACATGTGAAGAAAACGAAAATTGGTTGAAAGAAGAGATTCTAAATCTAAAGGATCAAGTAGAAGATGGAAGAAGGAAAGAAGAAAGCTTGACGAAGCAATGTCAAGCCTTGGAGGTTGAGGTAAACATTCTCAAAGGTAAATTAGAAGAAAAGGTTAAACTTTTGAGGTTTCAAGATAGTACTAACATTTTGGACAATATTCTGAGTAATCAAAGGTCTCCTGCTATCAAACTTTGTCTTGGTTTCCATGAAACTGTTAAAGGAGAATCTAGCTCACAAGGAAGTGCTAAAAATTCAGAGGATGTCAATGCAAAACCTAAAGTGTTGAAAGAAACAAAAGGTCAACCAACAATGATGAAATCTCAAAGGAAATCAGTCAATAAAGTTGAATGCTTTAAATATCATAATTATGGGCATGTTGCAGCAAATTGCAGGAGCAGATCATTTCAGCCTCAATCAAACAGTTTCTACATAGAAAGGTACTCTGGTTTCTTCAAGGGATATTGTTTTTCATGTAACAAGTATGGACATAAAGCAGCTGATTGTAAAAGGAGGAAGATTAGAAATACTCATTATGATTCTTATGCTTATTTCTCTGGACACATGAGATGTTATTCTTGTAACAAGTATGGACATGTAGAAAAGGAATGCGGGTTGAACAGATATGAGAAATTGGATAACTTCCAGCACACAAATAGAAAGTTCAAACAAATCTGGAAAAAGATGGAGGACCGATCAGAAACGTAGGGAATTTTTACCCTACTGCAGTCATCCGCTTCTGAAGCTTACTTCTCTGATTGACTGCAGGAATGATGTGGGATACATTATGAGATTTAGTAATGTATCGTCACAGGGGAGCAATGTATGATGTCTCTCATGTTTGATTTGACTATTCTGGTTATATGTATTTCTGACAGAGCATCTGATATGAGGAAGACAGGTACAGGAAGTACAAGTTCAGGGGGAGATGAAGGAATGTGAAAAATTTCTATGCTTCACTTTCCATACGCGGGTTCTATTAACAAAAGTCGCGTATACACGCGAGTTCCAGCAGACACAGTCGCGTATTCATTGATGATAAGAGAATTTATATGATAGCTGAAGATCTGGAGCAGAGGTTCAGGGGGAGCATCAGTCTGACTGTTAATAACTGTATTATTGACTCAATATCAGCTTAGTTTCTCAGTTCCAAATAATGATGATATGATACATGGTTTCTTATGTTGAAGATTGTGGATGAGTCATGTTTGTTTTTTTGATGAAGAGTATTCATAAGGGAAGTTCATGCAAAAATTGTTGCTGATGACTTGCTGATGAACGTATTCAGGTTGCACAAGTTAAGAAGGAGCACTGGTTCAGGGGGAGCAGCAGGTTGAATACTAATGATTGCATTGTTGGCAATATGACTGCTTATTCTCTGGTTTTTGTGATACTCATGCTCAAATGATGATGACTTGGTACATGGTTTATTATGATGAGATTTTGAGCCCTGGTTGTTGATAAGTATCTTTTGTGCTCACACATGGATGAGTTGGATGTCGCTTGATTCAGAAATAAGAATAGATCATGCAGAGTTTGTTACTATGGTTGAGATCTTTTGCCTACATATGTTACTTCATGTTAAATCTTGAAGATCTTGATGATATTGGACCACATGGATGATTGCTTGACACATATTTGAAGATGTTGTTCGGTATGATAATCTCTCTTGGAAAGATTGTATTGATCTTTGAGAATCTGGGATTTGGTTACTAATGTGCTTATGCTATGCTTAGATTGGATGACTTGAAGACACAACTAAACAACTACCTTCCCATTCTATCTATACGCAGTCCCGGGGGGAAGCGGTCAAACATCCCAGGTCTTGTAGGCCAGACACTATCTTTTTCTTACAAGAGGATTAGATACGGTTAAAATTTAGAAGATGGCATTGGATACGCGGGTGTATATACGCGAGTTCATGCACATAAAACCGTGTATGTCTGATTGCTGACAAATTTATGGTTGGGGTCAGCTATCTTCAACACAACTGCAGTGCTGTTTGGTATCTCTGATACTGTTTGGTATCTCTGGTGGTGTTCCAGTTCTCATAATTATCTTTCTAATGTTTTGATAAATATGCCTTGATGATTTGTTGGTGAAAGTGTTCAGGATGCACAAACTAAGGGGGAGCCTTAGTCATATGAAAAGGATGCTTGGATGCACAGTTTCAGGGGGAGAATTAGCTTTGCTGAGTATAATGCATTGTTGGCATTATGATGGTTATGAAATATGTTCTTTTTTTTCTTGAAGTCTTTCTGGTGTTGGTCATAAATGGTCATATTTGTAATTTGATGAAAAGGTCTCGTTGAGACCCATGATGTAAAATTGTAATATTCAGTCATGTAAGGACTTGTCAAATTTTGTAAACCCACTTGGTTGGGTAGCTGAGTCAAAGTTGTAAACCCACTTGATTGGGTAGTTGATTCTCTTATGTAAATCCACTTGGATGGATCTTTGATGTAAGTGTGAGTCATTGGTGATAGGAACTTCATAGAGTCATGTACTTCATTGGAAAATATGGTTGAAGATTCAGCATGAACTCAGGGGGAGCTTGGTCACTTCAGTATATATCAGATCTGCAGAACGTTTCTTCTACATGAGGAGAAAAGGGGAGAGTGTGTTGGTTTTGATCCGCCCTTTGCCCTTGATGTCAAAGGGGGAGAGTGACATGGTGTTTGAATGAAGAAAAATAATGGTGTCAAAAATGGAGAGAGTGACATGGTGTCATTGTATTCTTAATGTACCTATATGTTGTGGTAACCAAACACCATCGTGGTTGCCATCAATTCCAAAGGGGGAGATTGTTGGCAATATGATGTAGAGTGTTTTCCTTGATGGCAACCCACCGGTAAGTTATTCTTGACGTGATGGACTTGGTAAATGATGTTTGTTAGCAATATGATGATGAATGTTGTCCTTGAAAGGCAACTCTCTTGATGAAGATAATGGCAACTTACTGGATGAAGTTGTGCTTGATAGAATATGTCTTGATGAACTAAAACTGATGTATCTACAGTGAGTATAGAAGGCAATGAAGAAAGGAATTCAGCATGTGCTAAATATATGGTGAAAAGAGTATGTCTCAAGGAATACGCGGATATGTCTAGGATAAGTCGCGTATGCATGCGGAAAAGAACGTGCCAAGTCACGTATGGGCAAAAGCGCTCAAAAAGTGCAAAACCAGGGGTAACCACCATGGTATTGACCCATTGTATTGGGTAATGATCCACCTAATTGACCCCGTCCAGGAATACCATCGGAAGTAATGTAGTTTTGGGCTCATGGTATTGTTTTGGCTCATGGTATTGAAAAAGGGGCTCATGGTATTGAAAAAGGATAAACCTATATAAAGAGATGAAATTCATTATGCAAATCATGAGTGTGGGAGCAAGATGTCTGAGCTTGAATGAATACTTCTCTGTGAAGTATATCTTTATGGAAAGGGTAAAGGTTTGATGATAGATCTGAATCTATGATGCACTTATGAAGAAATGATGAAGCGTGATTTCTAGATCTGAAATGTACTTGTATTTGCTAGATCTGTTTATGGAGTGATTAGATCTGTGATGAGGCGAACATCTGTCTGAAGTAAAGGGTTGAATCTGAACTGAATGTCTGATCTGAAGAAGTATGCAGCTCTGTAATGATTGAAGATCTATATGCTACTTCGCCGCAGAGGAAGCGCGTATATACGCGGCTTCGCTGAAGAAAAGGCGCGTATGCGCAGTGAAGTTTATGTGCAGATGTATACGCTAGTTTATATGAACGGAAGCGCGTATATACGCGACATCAGAGAAAGGAAAGCGCATATGAAAACTAGGGTTTGCTGAAGTATGGGGTATGAAATGTCTGATCTGATCTGCTCTGTTTTAGCTATCTATTGTTGATGTTTGACTGTGCTTAAATGTATGAAGAGGGTCCAGTCTGAAAATACGATGAAACGTGGTCTGCAAGTTGTGTTCTATTGAAGTTGTTGGATCTAGTGTGAAAATTGATGAAACGTGGTCCATAAAGGTGCTGAGGGTTGTAGCCTTCAGTCAGGGGGTTGTAGCTCCCTTCCAGGTGAGGCTGGTAAACGAGGTCAGGGGGTCGTAGCTCCCTTCCAGGAGAGGCTGGTAAACGAGTCAGGGGGTCGTAGCTCCCTTCCAGGTGAGGCTGGTAAACGAGATCGGGGGGTCGTAGCTCCCTTCCAGGAGAAGGGTTTTGGTGCAAACGAGCGCGGTGGGGTGCTTGTCTTGGTAAATCTTTTGACACATAGGTTGTAAGATGTTTTCTCTATAATAAAATATTGAAGGGCTGGCTTGTTACGGCGGTGGTTTTCTCCCGACTTGGGTTTCCACCTAAAAATCCCTTTGAGGTATTCATGTGTGATGCTTTGTGTGATGGTTTATTCTGTTCTTCTTGCACATGTTTACGTTTATTAAACATCGATGAATGAATGATGGAATGATATAAGTGAAGAATTAATGACATAATTAGATCTCTTAATATCTGTGAGTTTCTACAAGGGTATGCGTGTGTGTATCTACAGCAGTACATGTCGGGGGAAAGTAGACGTATGGGTTTTAGAAGCAAGAAAAATTAAAAGTTTTTAATATGCAGTAAATACTTATTAAACCCCCCCCCCCCCCCCCCCTCTCAGTATTTTTTCCAACACCAACATATAAATAAAAAATTCCTTTTTGGTATACAAAAATTTTACATTTTCTAACATATATCCTTTTTTTTTGTGTTTTGAGAAATATTTCAAAAGTAAATGAAAATGAGCCACAATAGAAGGCATAATACATTCAAACATATGAAAATATAAGAGGAAACACTACCAAAACACATACCACATGAATCCTACTATAATAGCTCCAACTCTATCTATTAGTTCCTGCAAAAAATGACTGAATACACTAGTGTTCAAAGATCAATTACACAACATCCAACCATTGAAATGACAAAGAAAATGAAAGATATAGACCAAAACATTCTTATCCCAGCCTGAGGGGTCGAATCCATGACTTGTGAAGCTAAAACCAAGTATTTCTCCAACTAAACAAAAAGCTAGGGAGGTTATGAATTGTTTCTCCATTTAGAAAACCAACTAGAGAAATCCTCTCCAAGCATTAATGAGAGGTAAATGCACCTATTTAACTCTATTAACATCCATTTTACATTCAATTTTAACCCTTTACCCTTTTACAATTACCCTTTTACATTTTACAAAGTGAAACTGTCAAATGAAAATTACGTAGGATAATTATAAAATAAAACAGTGAATTTCTAGAAGCACAACAAATTTCTTGTAAGGAATTTTTGGGTTCCTTGCCATCATCTAAATTTGAAAAGAAGAGTTGTTCTGAGTAGTTGGTCAAGTGTATATGACTCCGGGATGTTCAAGCAACAAATTTGGCTTCCTTAGCCTGCTAAAATCTCCTTCTCCCAAGATCGCTCCTAGAAGCACAACAAATGTCTGAAAATGAGGCAGATAGGTGATTTTTGACCTCTTTTTTGTCAATTCCTTGAAAACTAATCCTTGAGCTTGAAATCTGAAAAATGGGTTCTCTTCATATAAAATTAGCTTTCCAAAAACATAATTTTTTTCCTTTTTGGAGGCCTATAGCAAAATTACAACAAATTTTGTTGTGTTTCTGGGTAGAGACAAAAACTGCACCAGTCTGCACCAAAACACAAAATTATTTAGGTTTTTTGGAAAAATAGGCCTCAAATATGGAGCCATATCTCTCTAACCATGAAATATTTTGAAAACATGAGAGAGGTTTGTGTTCTTTGGCATGTTGGGAACAAAACAAACCTCCATTTTCCCAAGATTCTTCTCTGATTGTCCATAATCTTCTCTGCAAAAAGGTCACTTAAACAAGACATTGCCTAGTTAGAAAAATAGCCTGTGAAGATGTGAATGGATCTCTCATTATGTAATAACTGTGTAAAATATGAAGTAGGTTATTTTATTTTGATATCTTATGAACAAAAAAACACCTCCATTTTCCAAACATTTATCTTTTCCACAATATGTCCTGAAAAAAGATGGCTAAACAGGAAATTTCTGGAAAATGTGCTTTTAAGGATTTTTTCAAATTTCCCAAATTTTCTCCAAATTTCCTCAAAATTTCTCCAGAGATGCCAAGCAAGGTGTGTTATGCTATCATGTATCTATCAAAAAGTATCTCCAACTCACCCTTCTCCTAATTACAAATTAGGGTTTCCTTTGTACTATGATTTCAAGTAAGGTTTGAAGTATTCATCATTAAGATTCATACCCTTGAACCAATCTTCTCCATGATTTGGTATTATGGCAGCTATGGTGATGGCTTCTAGTGTGAAATTAAACTCTATCCCTGCTATAACAACCCTTTCCTTTTTCAAAGCAATGGAAAATAACCTTGTGAGTTGTTCATTATATCCCACCTCTTGTATTTCTTGGCGAAACTATACACAGTTGACATCTTCAAAAAATTTGAGTGTAAAAGGAGATGAGGTGATTTGATGGTACTTAGAGGGCTCAAACCTCAATATATTTCCTAATTTATACATTTTCCTCTCACAGGGGAGGTATCAGTGTCCATGACAACAAGAAAACCCTAATGAAGAAGAGAAAAAACAAAGTATTTTTGCTAGGTCTATGAAGGAGATGGTAATATAAGTTTACGATTGCCTAAATTTTTGATGAAATTTAGGGGGAGAGGGAATGAATTTATGAAATAGGGATAAGTTATATTTTTTAATTTGTGTGAGGGGAAGGGGATGAAAAGGCCAAAACACAGGCCTAGGGTAAAAACAGGGTAGAAATTAGGGTTTGAGTGGAGTTTTTGGGAAAAAGAGGAATTGAGCGAGGGGAATATGTGTAAATGATTCAAATGAAGTGAATTAAGGTGTAAAAAGTGAGTTTCATGGTTTTAAAACTGAAAAAATGACCATGAACACTATTTCTTTAAATTAACGTTAGAAACCCTAGCTGAAAGAGTGAAGTTTTTTATGCTTTGAAAATTGATGAAGAAAGGGATGATTCTCTTTTCTTACTTGATTAAAACTTCTAGATGATGTTTAAAAACTTGAAAATCCCGTACTTTCTCAAAATTTTCCTTTAAAAATCCATGCCCCACCTCCTCGCTCAAATGCGCAGTGAAGTTAGCAGAAGCATAGAAAAAAGTGCAGCGAGGTGTCTGGAAGCACAAAAAAAAGATTGCAGACCAATTTTGGAGGCCTTCTTGGACTCCAAATTGATCTCATGATATCTCATTGGAAATATCTCTTTGTCTGCTACAAAATGGACCCCTCAAGCACTGAAAATTATCAAGTATAGCCCCTCAAAAAACAATTCGCCCAAGACTAGTCAAAAAGCGTAGCATGTCCTTGAGAAAAGCGCAGTGTGAAGTTTCAGGTCACTTTTTAAGGCCTTATTGAACTCCAAATTGAGCTCATGATAGCTCATTGGAAATCTCTTTCTGTCTAGTTATCATTTGAATCACCAAGCAGGTCATATGGATACTCTATGACAAACAAACAAACAAAAAACATTTTTTCCAATAGTACTCCAGAAGTATAGAAACTCTCTTGTAGCAACTATATTTTGGGAATTTATTTGGAACATTGAATCTTTTTGAAACCTTGAACTACAAATTTTAAGAATATGAATTAATTATTACATATAGAAACATAAAATTACATTTTTTCTTTGAAATCAAATTTAGTAATGAAATTACTTTATTGTCACTCCTCCACTAGCTGGAATTTATGCATGGAATGATGATTTGATGACCTTGGAACCCTAAAGACTTAATGGAGACTCTAGACTGAATGAAACCATGATAAATATGATTGTAATGATGATGACAACTTATGAATGATGGTACACTCAGCTGAGAGGTGAAATGAACCAACAATTAGTAAAAATTTGGAAGGAGTAAAAACATACTTGGATCTACATCCAGTGACCAAAGTTTTGCATGATGACCTAATGGAATGAATTTTTTTTCAACTATGGGAT
Organism: Pinus albicaulis; assembly: GCA_034641835.2. Lineage (NCBI taxonomy): Eukaryota > Viridiplantae > Streptophyta > Pinopsida > Pinales > Pinaceae > Pinus > Pinus albicaulis. The sequence goes on along the minus strand of JAXQQM020062925.1, from coordinate 74,581 downwards.
CCTAACAATACATGATAAGATTCCATTTGATCACTGGTGGCAAGATGAAAAAACTGACACTAACATTGGCTCCAGCTGGGATGGCAACTCCTTGGAGGTGTCAAGAACATCGTATACCAAGTAGCCTTACCATTGGGCATGGAGTCAAAAGTTAAAAAACAAACCGAATACTGAAAAATTTACTCGATAAACTAACTCAAAACTGGATTGCCTGAAATAAAAAATTACAAAACTTATTGATGGCAGCATCACCGAGACTTGAGGGCTTCAAATCCTGATGAAAACCACCTTCCTATTGAAGACATATGTACAATCATGTGAAGTGATCCTTCCAGTGTAACCAATCCAACAAATGGCTACTTACTTTAATTCTTCTCTCACTTTCCTTGAGCAGGCAGAAAAAACAAAATATAGGCAACTCTGAGTATCCTCTAAAAATATGCTCATGATCCAGAAATGCAAGAAAATTCATTTCCCCTGTTGTTTGTAGCAAATCAGTATAAGGATCTTGAAAAATATGAAATGTTACCTTGTCATGAGATCCAGCAAAAAAAATACAAGTAATCCCTTCATTTTGATCTGAAATAATACTGGGTTTTTGATCCATAGGAAGGCATAGGGAAGTATGACTTTATGTTATTTGAGTGTTGGTTGCAAATTATTGAAACACGGGAAACTCTGACTCTATCTCTTGCACATTTTCTCTCTTAGGCTCATACTCCTCAAATTCATAGTATAAATCGTCCTTGAACATAAAACATTTTTCAAGATTGTTAAACATGACAACCTTATCCTCTTTATGAAAGAAAATAGTCCCTTTTAGCTTATCTCTTTGTAGGAAATCATCATAAAAAATTGGCTTACTCACAACAACTTCCTGTATACTTTCATCAGTCTCATGATTGTCATCATTTAAACTCAGATTTTTATTTTCAATAATGGAAGAAGTTTTACTAACAAATTCTTGACTATGTGAACACTACAAACCTACATTAGCTTGGGTTGTAACATAAATTTTCAGGAGCTGATCTATCTTGTCTTCAGACAGAGGAGAGACTTGAGTTTTATAGCAGGTAACATTGGCATGATGATTTTCATTTTTAAGATCATGAATAGGAATTTTTATTTTTTGGTCCGAGACTCTTTCATCCAACGAGGAAACTAAAATTTCTTTTTGGGAGGAAAAATCATAAAGGGCTTCTATAATCTCGTCATCTAGGCACTCTTCATCCCATACACATTTTCAATAAAATCAATGAAATTATCATAGATCTCACAACAACTATCAATTATCGACAAGGAAGAATTAGAGCTTTGACAACGTTGAAAGAAAACTGAATGAAAATCCTTCAGAGAATATAAACGAGCAAATGGTAGACCTTCATACCATGATCTCGCTTTTTCCTCCAAGGTAGCCATGAAAATTTTCATCAGAAAATATTCAAGAAACTTAGTCTTCAGTCTATGAATATGAAAATGAAATTTAATCAAATGCAAACTAGCATCTTCACCGTCCTGACCCTTAAACTTTGAAAATCCTGTTTGCCAATCTATATAAGGAATACGATTCGGAAAACCCAGAATATGAGCCTGATTCATATAAGCATACCTTCTAGCAGTTGAATCCATTTTGAAAATAGTGAGGTCACCAAGAATATCTTCAAACTATCGATTCTTTAATAGTGGAGTCACCATGAAAATTATGAACCTTTGGATTCTTAGACACTAGAGTCGCCAGGTGAATGATGCACAACCTTCTTTGTGTATGATCGTTGTTCACCACCAACAATCAGATCTGATCCTTTTCACTCTTTCCCAGGGAATATCTGTCACCTCACTCCCCAGTGGAGTTTCCAAGATGTTATCACTCCACCGGATCTTCGAAGGCTGAAAGGAGACTCACAAAGGTAACCAAAGACCGCTTTGACCTAGTAGCTAGCCCTGCTAGGGAGGAGAGGGATGTCTCCATGATATTACAGCCAAATTGACTGCATAATGGAGATTTTAGGCTAGGTATAGTAGGCTCTAGGGTTTGATTGATTGATTTTGGGTGTTGGATTGTGAATTAGTTCTAGGAAAAACTAGGTCAGGGCACTGAAAATCAAACTTGTAGAGATGTGATGGGGCAAGGTAGGCACACACTTTAGCATTTTCAGGTAACTTGGTGAGTGTGAGATACTGCTATGGTTTCAAAAAGAGCATGGAAATCATGAATTCTTTTATATCAGAAGAAATTGAAACACAATTGTGATAATTTCTCTAAAACAGAGCATCAAAATAATTAATTTTTCTTATCTAACTTAGAAATAAATCACATTGAGAGATGAAAATGAATATGGAAAGAATAATACATTCAAACATATGAAAACATAAGAGGCAACATTGCTAAAACACATACCACATGAATCCCACCACAATAGTTGCAACTTTGTCTATTAGTTCCTGCCAAAAATGACCGAATACACTAGTGTTCAAAAATCAATTACACAACATACAACCCTTTCAATGACAAAGAAAATGAAAGATATAGATCAAAATAGACTTCTCCCACCCTCAGGGGTAGAATCCATGACTTGTGGAGCTGAAGCCAGGTCTTTGTCCAACTAAACAAAAATCTAGGGAGGTTATGAATTGTTTCTCCTTTTAGCAAACCAACTAGAGAAATCCTCTCCAAGCATTAATGATAGGTAAATACACCTATTTGAATTTATTACCATCCCTTTTACATTAACTTTTAACCCCTTACCCTTTCACAATTACCCGTTTACATTTTCCAAAGTGAAACTGTCAAATGAAAATTACATAGGATAATTATAAAATAAAACAATGAATTTTCAGAAGCACGACATATTTCTTGCAAGGCATTTTTGGGTTCCTTCCCATCATCTAAATTTGAAAAGAAGAGTTGTTTTGAGTAGCTGGTCAAGTGTAGATGACTCTGGGATGTTCAAGCAACAAATTTTTCTTCCTTTAGCCTTATAAAAGCTCCTTCTCCCAAGATCGCTCCTAGAAGCGCATCAAATGTTTGAAAATGAGGCAGAGAGGTGATTTTTGACCTCTTTTTTGTGAATTCCTTGAAAACTAAGCCCTGAGCCTAAAATCCGACAAAATGGGTTCTCTTCATATTTAATTAGCTTTCCAGAAACATAAATTTTTTCCTTTTTGGAGTCCTGTAGCAAAAGCACAACAAATTTTGCTGCATTTCTGAGCAGAGACAAAAATTGCACCAGTCTGCACCAAAACACAAAAAATTCCAGGTTTTCTGGAAAAAGAGGCCTCACAGATGGAGCCATGTCTCTCTAACCATGAAATATTTTGCAAAACTGAGAGAGGTTTTCTTTTGGCATGTTAGGCACAAACACCTCCTCCCGTTTCCCAAGATGCTTCTCTAATTGTCCACAATATTCTTTGAAAAAAGGTGACTTAAACAGGACATTTCACAATCAGAAAAATAGGGTGTGAAGATGTGAATGGATCTCTCATTTTGTAATACATGTGTAAAATATGAAGTAGTTTATTGTATTTTGATATATTAGGAACAAAAATCTCCTCCAGTTTCCCAAAATTCATCTTTGTTTGGCCACAATATGTTCTGCAAAAATATTTTTAAATAGGAAATTTCTAGAAAATGTGCCTTACAGGGATTTTTTCAAATTTCCCAAATTTTCTCCAAATTTCCTCAAAATTTCTCCAAAGATGCCAAATAAGGTGTTTTATGATAGCATGTATGTATCAACAAGTAGGTTAACCTCACCCTTCTCCTTTTGACATATTAGGGTTTCCTTTGTACTTTGATTTCAAGTAGGGTTTGAAGTATTCATCATCAAGATTCATACCCTTGAACCAATCTTCTCCATGATTTGGTATTCCGATGGCCATGGGGATGGCTTCTAGTGTGAAATTAAACTCTATCTCTACTATAAAAACCTTTTCCTTTTTCAAAGCAATGGAAAATAACCCTATGAGTTGTTCATTATATCCCACCTCTTGTATTTTTTTTGTGAAACTGTACACAATTGACATCTTCAAAACATTTTAGTATAAAAGGATATGAGGTGATTTGATGGATGTTATAGGGCTAAAACCTCTATATATTTCCTCCTTTATACTTTTTCCTCTCATAGGGGGAGGTATCAGTGTCCATAGCAGCAAGAAAACCCTAATGAAGAAGATAAAAAACAGAGTATTTTTGCTAGGTCTAAGAATGAGATGGTAATATAAGTTTTGGATTGCCTAAATTTTTGAGGAAATTTAGGGGGAGAGGCAATGCTGTTATGAAGTATGGATAAGTGATATTTTTAGTTTGTGTGAGGGGAAGGGGATGAAAAGGCCAAAACACGGGCCTAGGGTAAAAACAAGGTCGAAATTAGGGTTTGAGTGGAGTTAATGGGAGAAATAGGAATTGGGCAAGGGGAAGACGTGTAAATGATTCAAATGAAGTGAATGAAGGCGTAAAAAATGAGTTTCAAGGTTTTAAAACTAAAAAAATTACCATGAACACTATTTCTCTAAATTAACTTTAGAAACCCTAGCTGAAAGAAAGGGATGATTCTCTTTGCTTACTTGATTACAACTTGTACATTATCTTAAAAAACTTTAAAATCCATTAATTTATCAAAATTTTCCTTTAAAAATCCACGCCCCTACTCCTCGCTCAGATGTGCAACGAAGTTAGCAGAAGCACATCAAAAAGTGCAACGAGGTGTCTGGAAGCGCAGCGAAAAGTGCAATGAGGTGTCTAGAATTGCAACAAAACTACTACAGACCACTTTTGGAGCCCTTCCTGAAATCCAAATTGTCCTCATGATAGCTCATTGGAAATATTTCTATGTTTGCTACACAATGGACCCCTCAAGCATTGAAAATGATTAATTATAGCCCCTCAAAAATCAAGTCTCCCAAGACTGGTAAAAAAGCGCAGCGTGTCCCTGAGAAAAGTGAAGCGTGAAGTTTCAGGTCACTTTTGAAGGCCTTATTGAACTCCAAATTAAGTGCATGATAGCTCATAAGAAATATATTTATGTCTAGTTATCATTTGAATCATCAATAAGGTCATTTTGATAGTCTATGATAGAGAAAAAACTTTTTTTGCAAGAGTAATCCAAAATTATATCAACTCTCCTATAGCAACTATATTTGGTAATTTCTTTGGAACATTGAATCTTTTTGAAACCTTGAACTACAAATTTTAAGAACATGAAGTACTTATTACATATAGAAATGTAAAATTACATTTTTTCTTTGAAACCAAATTTATTAATGAAATTACTTTATTGTCACTCCTCCACTTGATGGACTTTATGCATGGAATGATGATTTGATGACCTTGGAACCCTAAAGACTTAATGGAGACTCTAGACTAAGTGAAACCATGATAAATATGACTATAATTATTATGAAAAATTATGAATGATGGTACATGTTAGCACTAGTATTTGCATCCCACCCATCCCACCTTATTTTACTCTACTTTCACCTCATCTCCGTCATTATCATGGACCTCGCTTCATTTTTTTAAATATTTTTCCAAGAGTCCCATATTCATCATGGTTATCATTCAACTCATTATTCCATGTTGTGCCATCATTAGTTCATAGGGTCAAAATCATGAAAATTGGTCATTTCATCATCAAATTCATCTTTTGAAGGAGTAGTAATAGTCAAATGTATTCAACAATTTCAGGTTCTAAACTATCATTTCCAAGTAAGTGGCTTTGTGTTTACCATATTTGTCTCTCAGTTGTGCTTGGAAAGTTCATTTCCCTCTCCTAGGGTTTTGAGGGAATTTTTCTTGGTCTCATGACTTCCATGGTTAAATAATCAACAAGACTTGTATCTCGATGCTCACATTTCCCCTATCATTAATATACCTTCCTAAACACTTCCCATCACTCCTATCCATCAAAATCATCATTTTTTAACAAACCCTAGCCTATTGCTACAATTTGATACTTTTCGAGACTAGGCATGTGTTTTTCCTTTTTGGACCCCTTCCCCTCACTCAATCCTTGAAATTCCACTTTCCCCTACTCTCTAACATCTATCCCTATCCCCTGAAATTTCTCCAAGAATTTAGATAGCCCCTAACCCCTTCATTCCCCTCCCTCTACAAGGCAGTCCTAAATCCCCTGTTTTTCCTACACCAAACCCTAATTTCCTCTCCTACTGAGCTAGGGTTTGATATGGAATCAGAGATATCTGAGTAGAGGATGCATAAGGGAGGTAATTTTAGAAATTATGAAGTCATCCCAACTCATAAACATCATGCCTCCATTATTTTCCAAGAAATCATTCTAAGGGACAAATCATTTGCCACACTCATAGGGTCATTTTCACCTCAAACTATGTTTCCGACCAAATAGAGATGAATTTGACAAAAGTGAGATAATTTTTTGTCCATAATAAGCCAAGGAAGAAAAACCTCCTTCTGTTTTTACAAAAGTATCATGGTTATGGTTTTAAGGCTTCTGTGGTTATCATTCATTATAAAATTCTCTGGATTACCCAACGGGGATCCAATGTTTTTTGATACTGTGGATAATCCAGAGAATTTTACAAAGTATCATGGTTTTTGAGAAATGTTAACAATATAGGTGCTACAAGAGGTTTGCTGCATTTCTGGTGTGACCTTGGGAAAATCAAGTTTTATCCTAGCTAGAGTGTCCAAATGACTTGCTTGATGAGTCAAATGATAACTAGACAAAGAGATATTTCCAATGAGATATCATGAGCTTAATTTGGAGTTGAGGAAGGCCTTCAAAATTTTCCTGAACCAACACTCTACATTTCTGCACCCTCATTCAGCACATTTTGACCAGTCTTGGGAAAATCAACTTTTGATAAGGCAAATCAACTCCAATCAGGAAAAAAAAAAAAGTAGATTTGGAAAGTAGACTTGAAGGGATTTCCAATGAGCTATCCTAGGCCCAATTTGGACACCAAGAAGGTAGTAAAAAGCAACCTGCAATTTGGGGGTAAAATGGAGCTGCGCATAGGTCAATTTTGGAAAAACACAGGAAATTCACCCTATGCACTACGCCCGCTTTTTCTTGGGACATATAATGAGAAAAAGGAAGACACCATTGGGTTCATAATGATGAGGACATACCCCCTGTAATTTTCCTAAGCATTTGGAGCAAAAATGGTCAGGAAAAAGGGCCAAAAACACCCAAAAAATCATGTTTCTGCCTCTTTTTCATGATGGCGCTGTGCTTAGAGGTAATCTTGGGAGAAAGAAGTTTTGAGGGGTCAAATAAACTCTGAATCAGAAAAAAAAAGAAGATCTGGAAAGTAGACAGGACATGCTTTCCAATGAGCTATCATGAGCTCAATTTGGACACCAAGAAGTCAATCAAAAGTGACTTGCAAGAAGACCTATTGTTTCCTCCTTGGTGCTGCGCATAGGACAAATTTTCTTTGTTTTAGAGTTTTCTCTGTTTTTCACGGAATTTTTGAGTTTTATGTCACTAGTTGGTTTTTTCACTGATGTAATTGGTAAATATGAATTTAATTATGATGAGGATTAGTTTACTATGGGTAAATTCATCAGCTTGAGTCCTCTAGAGGTCAAATGAATTAGTTTCCTCTCTTTTAGAGGCAAGTTGTTGGGTCTTCCTAGTCTTTAGATTCTTGTTCAACATTTGGTGGAAACTGATCCTCATCTCATGGATTCAACTCCCTGAATATATGATGAGTTTATTTGAGGTCTATATCATGTATTTTATCAGTCATTAGTAGGGTTTGGACTCATATTGGATGATTGGATTTGAATTTGTATTAGTTCTGAGCAAGAATATTAATAAAATTTGCAGCTATTTTTATGGGATCCATGTGGTATGGTGTTTAGTTCCAGTTTCTCCTTTTTTTCTCAGTTGTTACAATGTTTTATTTATTTTACCCATCATTTCATATCTATTGAGTGAATGTTTTCAAGTTTGACGAACATAATCCATAATTTCTATGCTCTATTTTGGGTAAATATTCACAGTCTCTAATTTCTTCAGTTTAGAAAGAACCCATGATTTCACCATGCTCTTTATAGCTCCTCACCTGTCTTTATCATCCCATCCATTGAAATCCTAAAGTGCTAAATCACTATCCCTACCTTGCCCCATAGAACACCTTGCAAATTTTGACCTAATGTTCCTTGCCCTGACTGTTTGACTCCTTCTGATCTAGCAAAACCCTATACAATCAAAATCAAAACCCTGAGCTACTATACCTAGCCTAATATATTCTTTACTTAGCCATCTTGATTGCGATCCTTATGGAGAGAGCCCTCTCCTTGCATAGTAGGGCTAGCTACTTGGATAAGTGTGGTTTGTGGTTACCTTAGAATTGCCTTCTTCAGCCTGAGGTTCAATCCGAGTGATAACATATTGGCGACTCCACCGGGGAAGCGAAAGATCATATCTTCCCTGGGGAAGAATGACAAAGTTTAGATCTATTTGTTGATGGTGGACAGCGATCAGAGGCATATGAAGGTTGAACCCTTCACCCGACGACTCCATTCATTGAAAGATCCAGAAAACCAACACCTCATGGTGGCTCAACTGCATGAAGATCAGTAGCTTCAAGATTTTTCAAGATGGAAACTGTTGCAAGAAGGTATGCTCCCATGAGTCAGGATCACTTTCTAGGTTTCCCAAATAAAATGCCTAAGGTATATTGGCAAAGGAATTTGCCTATGTTTAAAGACGATGAAAGGAATTATGCTGCTTTATATCTGCTTAAATTTCACATGCATACACGCAAGTTGAAGGTTGAATTTCCTGAAGATTTTATTTTAAATATGTTCATGGCTTCTCTTGAAGGAAAAGCAAGATCTTGGTATGAAGGTTTTCCACCTACCAGTATTTGTTCTCTTAGAGTTTTCCATTCAATATTTTATGAAGAATACAAGGAGTCCTACCATTATTTGTCTTTGGTTAATAATTTTTCTGATTAATTTGAGGTTTTCATTCAAAACCTATAGGATAGTTATGATGATAATGAGTTCATGGATGAAGAGATCTTGGAGGCTTTGCATGACAACCCTTTTCATCACCAAAAGGAGAAAGTGTTTTCTCTTATGGAAGAAAAAGATGATGTATATTGTCTTGATGTTCATTAAGACTTCCCACAGGAGACAATTCTTGCAACAGTACAACAAGTTGATCAACCAAAGGTTAAAGAATATATTCAACATCCTTGTGAATCTTCAAGAGAGAAAAAAGAAAATTATTGTGTTATCAAAAGAAAACAAAGAGTACTTTCTCCTCTGTCTGAAGATGGGATAGATCAGCCCCTGAACAATCATATTACAGCCCAAGATAAAGTAGGTTTGCAGTGTTCACGTAGTCAAGAAAGTGTTGGTAAAACTTCTTTCATTTTTGAAAATGAAAATATAAGTTTAAATTAGGACAATCCCGAAACTATATTTATAGATCATCATGAAAAAAAACAATCTCCTTTTTCAACATTCATATTTGTTGAAGTTTCTCCTGAACCTGATTTGGCTAAGTACGATAAATATGGGATAATTTCGATAAGGAGTTTGATGAAATTATATAGGATATTGTTGCGATTAAAATGATTTATGATGATGATTCCCTGCAAGGAGATAACCTAGCAGATACTGTTTTCTTTCATGAAGATGATAGGGCTGTCATGTTTGTTAATCTTGAAGAATGTTTTCAGTTTAAGGATGACTTAGACTATGAATTTGATGACTATGAGCCTGAGAGACACAATATGTCAGAGATTGAGTCAAAATTTCTTAAGCTTGAGGAATTTACAGCCAATACTTAAATATCAGAAGGTTATACTTCCCCATGCCTTCCTATCAATCAACAACCAAGTGTTCTTTCAGATCCGAATGAAGGGAATAATTTTTGCTGCTGGATCTCAAGACAAGGTAATGATTCAAGATTTTTAATATCCCTTTGATAGTCTTTTGAAATCATTGGAGAAGATGAATGTTGTCTGGTTTGTTAGCATAAGTCTTGGTTTCAGTTTTTATTGTGAGTTGCCTACATGTACATCATTCTACCTGCTCGAGGAAAGTGAGAGTAGAACTTCAGTAAGTGGCCATCTCCTGGATTGGTTACATAGAAGGATCATTTCACCTAATCAAAAATTTTGTGGAAGATTATAGTAGGTTGGTATCATTTCAGTTTGATTGTATTTTATTTTCAGCAAGTGTTAACAGAATTCATCAAGGTTTGAAGCTTGAGGTGAAGGCCCTAAGGCTTTGATGATCTATTAGTGTGGATCAAATTTTGCAGTATGTTTTTAGTTTCAGTTTACAGATTGGACTCCATGCCCAATGGATAAGGCACTAATCTAAAAATTCAAAGATCTGTGGTTCTAGACACCTCCTACGGAGCTATCTTCCCCAGTTGGAACCGATGTTAGCACTAGTATTTGCATCCCACCCATCCCACCTTATTTTACTCTGCTTTCACCTCATCTCTGTCATTATCATGGACCTTGCTTTGTTTTTTTAAATATTTTCCCAAGCGTCCCATATTAATCATGGTCATCATTCAGCTCATTATTCCATGTTGTGCCATCATTAGGTCATAGCGTCAAAATCATGAAAATTGGTCATTTCATCATCAAATACATATTTTGAAGGAGTAGTAATAGTAAAATGTATTAAAAAATTTCAGGTTCTAAAATATCATTTCCAAGTAAGTGGCTTTTTGTTGACCATATATGTCTCTCAGTTGTGCTTGGAAAACTCATTTCCCTCTCCTAGGGTTTTGAGGGCATTTTTCTTGGTCTCATGGCTTCCATGGTTAAATAATCAACAAGACTTGTATCCCGATGCTCTTACACTTTCCCCTATCATTAATATACCTTCCTAAAACTTCCCATCACTCCTATCCCTCAAAATCATCATTTTTCCACAAACCCTAGCCTATCGCTACAATTTGACACTTTTCAAGACTAGGCATGTGTTTTTCCCTTTTGGACCCTTTCCCCTCACTCAATCCTTGAAATTCCACTTTCCCCTACTCTCTAACATCTATCCCTATCCCCCAAAATTTCCCCAAGAATTTAGACAACCCCTAAACCCTTCATTCCCTTCCCTCTACAAGGAAGTCCTAAATCCCCTATTTTGCCTACACCAAACCCTAATTTCATCTCCTACTAAGCTAGGTTTTTCTATGGAATCAGAGACATTTGAGTAGAGGAGGCATAGAGGAGGTAATTTTAGAAATTATGAAGCCATCCCAACTCATAATCATCATACCTCCATCATTTTCCAATAAATCATTCTAAGGGACAAATTGTTTGCCACACTCATAGGGCCAATTTCACTTCAAACTATGTTTATGACCAAATAGAGATAAATTTGACAGAAGTGAGATAGGTTTTTGTCCATAATAGGCTAAGGAAGAAACATATCCTTCATTTTTTACACAGGTATCATGGTTTTTGAGAAATGTTAACAATACAGGTGCTACAAGAGGTTTGCTGCATTTCTGGAGTGCCTTGGGAAAATCAAATTTTCTCCTAGCTGGAGTGTCCAAATGAATTTCTTAATGAGCAAAATGATAACTATACAAAGATATATTTCCAATGAGCTATCATGATCTCAAGGTGGAGTTGAGGAAGGCCTTAAAAAATTTCCTGCACCAGCACTCTGCATTTCTGAACCCTCATTCAGTATGTTTTGACTAGTCATGGGAAAATCAGTTTTTGGCAAGGAAAATCAAATCCAATAAGAAAAAAAATGGATATTTTGAAATTAGACGTGAAGGGCTTTCCAACGAGCTATATTGGGCCCAATTTTGACACCGGGAAGGCAGTCAAAATATGTTAATCAAGGTTGTCATTGATGTTAATAGCTCAGATGGAAAATATTCTTGTGATGTCAATGAACCTCATGCAATCCCTAAGTGCTAAGGATGCCATCAATGAAAAGTTCAACCCATGAAGATGTCAAACCACTAATGAATAAGTCCTAAGAAGTCCTTGAACTAGCTATAATGTTGCATATGCCTTAATGATCTAGACCTTAACCTTTGATGACATATGGAGTCATACACTTGATGATGTCATATACTAAATGAATGACCACAATTGATGATGGCACTTGATGAAGGTTGAAAGAATAGATGATAACGTGGAAGATATCATTTGAAGGTTGGAAGACTATTTTGAAGTTGTCCTAATGATGTTGCACTATAACATATCACTGCACAATTATGTGATGACATGGATGATACACATTGCTAGACACTATCATGATGACAAGGATGTCTTACATGTTCCTATGATGATGAAGAAGCCAAATAATGGAGAAGACAAACAATGGAGAAGCCAAACAAAGAATCCATACTGTCCTGATCATTTTATACATTAAATAATTTAAGGAAAATCACAAAGAAAAATATTTTTTCCAACCTTAGAGGCAATCTTTCAACATGGGACCTACACCATCTTGAAGAGCATAATTTTTCCTTTCCAACGAGCTATTACTCAGCCCGAAACTCCAAACGGTTTGAAAGATATTGATTTTTTTAAGTTAAGGAAATTATATTTAGCAGTGAGCCGACCTACACTTTCTCTCTCAAGTTGACCTCCCTCCAAAAAGTCACGTCCCCTCATTCCAATCGAAAATATTTATATATAGGTTCATACTCCCTCCTTTGGGTCAAGAATTTCGATGAACAAAACACAGAAAACCAGGAAAACGCAGAAGTGTGAAGGGGGCTGAGGAAGATAAAAGACATAGACTATTTTGGGCAATTGGTGTTTTCATACCTGTTGCTACTACACTGTCAAACTCAGAAACCTTGATCTATGGTATAGAAAAAGGGTGTTAAGGATTTTTGTAGCAAACCGCAGAAATCTAGAGGAGTTATGGGCAGTTTGGAAAAGGCTGAAAGGCCTAATCTAAGCCTAAATTCATCCTAGAAGGTAGCCCTAAACACAAGAAGCAATGGATAGCAAGACCACAACCCTAGAGGAGGTATGGAAGGTAGAAGGGGTTGCATCAGTTAGTTACAAGCCCTAATCAAGACCAGACTTATATTGTAGCAAGAACAGTCCTAAAACAAAGTAAATATTTTGGACTAGTCACATAAAAAACACAACCCTGAGAATGTGTGGAGAAGCTTGGAAAGTCACCATTATAGCTCGAATTTGTGGAGCAGTCTAAGGAAAGTGTGAATTTTCTAGTGTGGCTTGTTCCAAAATTAATACTGGTCATTGGTCAAGGCTTGAACGGTGGTTTCGGGCATCATCTATGGAGTAGTCCTGAAGCAGAATTGTGACAGATTTTGGAGTCACCATTAGAAGACTTATGGAGACCTATTGAAGACATCTTGAAGCAGCCATTGAAGGAGCATTGATTCTTGGAGAATCTCTAGTATTTTTTGAGGTCTCTTGAAGTCAAGTGTGTAGATTTGACTTGTTGATAAGTGCAAACTTGGGCAACATATTGAAGACATTTTGTGAAGACAACCTTAAGGAGCAGGCCATTTGGAGCACCGTGTGAAGACACTCTTGGAGCACCTTGTGAAGACTCCCTTGGAGAGTTCTTGAAGAAGCCCTTGAAGACACTTAAAGCAGGTTCAAAACTTGGGTTGCCTATTGAATACACCTTGAAGGTGTTGGAGATATTATTGATGCAATTATGTCATCATGAGGTAACTTGGAGAAATTGTTTGGGTACGATGAAGAGCAGTGGTGACACCTTCTAAGAAGAAAAGGTTGTCATTGATGACGTAATGTGAAGACTACAATGAAGACTAAGTGAATATTGACAGGGCTCATTGAAGAAGACATTGGGAGCCGTGAAGTATAACCAAATATATCTTGACGAATTGAAGCAGGAGGTTGGAGCCTCATAGAGACAAGGTTGGTGCCTTGGAAGATAGGGTTGGAGCCCTAGAGGATAGGAGTCCTCAAGAGACTAGGTTGGAGCCTGTACCAGATATAGGGTTGGAGCCCTTGAGGTTGGTGCCTCAGAAATTACAAGGTTGGTGCCTTGGAAGATAGGGTTGGAGCCCTAGAGGATAGGAGTCCTCAAGAGACCAGGTTGGTGCCTCAAAATTGACAAGGTTGGAGCCTTAGAAGTCCAAGTCGGTGCTTGGAAAATACAGGTTGGAGCCTGGGAGATTGAATATTGGTGTCTTCATATAGGGTTGGAGCCCTACATATATTGTACTTGATTTATTTTAAAGAAGAAATTAATAAAAAAAAATATTCTTATTGTTCATTTTGTGTTCTAGATATAGGTGATCTACCTGGTAAAATTAACAATTGAAAATAAATACTGATTCACCCCCCTCTCAGTATTTCCAACAATTGGTTTCAGAGCCAGTACCTTTACTCAAAGCCTAATAGCTTGAAGGTTGATCATTAGAACACAAATGGAAAAGCCAAGGAATAAAGTCTCCAATCCTCCTAAAGATGTGTCTTCCTCAAACATTGAAATTGAAGTAAATCAATTTGTGAAGGCTCCATTGTTCAATGGAAATTTTGATATATGGGTGGCAAGAATGAGGAATTTATTGAAGACTCAAGGAATTGAAGTTTTGAAATCATTGATTACTAATGACATGATGAACGAAGAATCCAAGGAGTAAAATACAAGAGCAATGAAGGAAATTTTGAATGGTTTACCAAATTCTATGAAGGCCAATTTTGAAAAATGTTCGTCAACAAAAGTCATATGGGACAAACTTCATGATCTTCACTCAAAAGGAGTGTTGATAATGATATCTAGTCAAGAAGATGATCGAAAACAAGAAAGACGTCCAGAATCCGTCAAGGAAGCTGAAGATAAGGGAGATGACAACAAGGCTAAAGAAAACCTAGAAGATGAAGAGAACAAAGAAGACTTTGAAGAAGATCTCTTGAATAAAATTATGGCTTCCATGGAAGAGATTAACAGTTTGAAAAATGAAAATGAGGAACTTAAGAAGAAACTGCAAGATGGTAACCAATGCAAGACAAGGAAGGAAGTTGACTTTGTCAAGCTTCAAGTACAAGAAAGAGATGAGGAGCTCACCAAACTTAAAGAGGAATTTCATCAAAATAAAAGAAGTCATAATGAAGAAGTCATATCTATGAAAAATCAATTGGATAAGGCAAAGAAAAGGGAAGAAACTTTGTCAAGCCACCTTGAAAAAATACTTAAGAGCTTGAACACTGGCTGGTTCGAAACGCGTCGACAAAATCTGCTTGAATGTGATTTTCACCGAAAGATTTTATACACAATTTTATGGATCACAGAAGCCAAATTCCTAGCTTGAACAATCTTCAAGCAGAGATTGGTCAAGACAAGGAAGATTTCTCCTCTCTTAGATCTCAACTAGAAGAAGCAAGGAAACAAGCGCAAGGAGCTGAGAAGGTGATGGAAAATTTGGCATTCATAGAAGGACAAGTTAATGAATCAGAAAAGGAGAGAAACACCATGATAGGCCAACTAGACGAAAAATATGAAGAAATATTGAAACTAAAATCAGACATCAATCTTCTCAAGGCCAAAACATGTGAAGCTACAAGAACAAAAGAAGATATGGAGAGCAGTCTAGCAAAGGAGAATGAAGAAATCTTCAAAATGAAATCAAATATCATATCCCTTAAAATCGAAGCACATGAAGCAACAAGGATGATGGAATAAATGAAGAAGCAACTACTTAAGAAAGATGAAGATTGCGAAAATTTGAAAGGAGAAATTGTCTTTCTTGAAAAGGAAATTGAATTTCTGAATAAAAAATTGCAAATCTCTCAAACCCTAGATGACATCCTAAGTCAACAAAGGTCTCCCCTTGATAAATTAGGTCTTGGCTATGCAGGTGAATCCTCAAGCAAGAATGATAATGCTTCAAACAAAAAAGATGTGAGGAACCTAGAAAGAAATGTTGATGCTCCTAGTTCCAACAAAGGCAAGGAGAAGAATCAAGACAACAATGGAAGAAATTCTACACTAAGGAGACTTGCATATGGTGTCAAGAATACAAAAGGCAATGAATATCATCAAAGAATCCCAAGGAGAAAAGACTTCAAGAGTACTTAAAGGAACTCTTCATCACCCAAGTACCAAAGTATATTTCTATTCTTGTACAAACTTTGGGCACGTGGCAAAATATTGTAGGGCATATCACAAAGACAAATATAATGGTCCTCGTCAATCTCCTTGAAGCAATTTTGCATGAAGAAGTCATGATTTTTTATTCATGAACAAGATAGAGCGTTTCAATTGCCATAATATTGGACATATGGAAAGTGATTTTAACTTGACTTGGGCCCCTACACAAGCTAGAACCATGCCAGAGAAGCAAGTTACACAAGTATGGAGAAGGAAAAAATTTGAATCCAGAAGTCTCTTTAACACTCTAGCAAACAACACATGTTGTTGACTTGATAAAGTCATCATTGATATTCTAGAATTTATATGTGAATGGGCCCTATGAAATCTTTGATGAATCAGCCATGGACATTCATCCTTTGATAGATCATCTCTCAGGAGCAACTCCATTGAAGAACATGATTCCAATATTGACTTCTTCCACCTGATCACAAGGCAAAAATCTTTCTTGAAGCTGGAGGAGGCTATGCACACACGGGGAGTTGGTTCATGACATGAAAAAAAAAATACCATGCATACAACTTAGGGGGATCAAGTACATTAAAGAAGAGCACCATGTTGGGAAAAATACTGAGAGGGGGGTGAATCGTATTTTCATCAGATATTCAAAACTTCTTTAATTTTTTCCTTTCTAAACCCATACGCTACTTTCCTTTAGTAAACTCGCGTATAGCGGAACTATCCTTCATACAACTCATGATGAAGCAGATCTAAATATGCGTATATGTATTAACTTAGTTCTTTGCAATAGTCATTCATCCTATGTTAAGTTATCAAGAAATGATATGCAAGAACAATAATAAACCATCACACAAAGCATCACACATGAACACCAGGATTTTTAGGTGGAAACCCAAGTCGGGAGAAACCCACCGTTGCAGTTGCTCAGCCTTCAATATTTTATTATAGAGAAAACATCTTACAACATATGTGCTGGTGCAGACTCCTACCAGCATGTAGGCACCCACCTGCGCTCGTTTACCAAATTTCCTCCCCGGGAAGGGAGCTCCAACCCCCGACTCGTTTACACTGTGCCTCTCCTTGGAAGGGAGCTACTTAGAGTGTTGAACTCATTTACTACCTCGACTCGAAAGGGAGCTACGACCCCCTGATCTCGTTTACCAGCCTCACCTGGAAGGGACCTACAACCCCCTGACTGAAGGCTACAACCCTCAGCACCTCTATGGACCACGTTTCATCAATTTTCACACTGGATCCAAAGCTTCCTTTAGGACACCACTTGCAGGCCACGTTTCATCATATTTTCAGACTGGACCCACTCCATACTTTTAAGCACAGTCAAACATGAAACTGATACAAATAACTCACTGACAGATTTCAGTAAACCAGCAGAACAGATCAGACATTTCTTACCATAGACTTCAGAAAACCCTAGTTTGCATACACGCTTTCCTTTCTCTGATGTCGCGTATATACGCGCTTCCGTTCACATAAACTCCACAGATAAGACCGTGACATAACTTTCATCAAGCAGAGACGCGCTTTTTCTTCAGCGAAGCCGCGTATATACGCGCTTCCTATGCGGCGAACTAGCGTATGTATCTTCAACCATTATAGAGCTGCATACTTCTTCAGATCAGATATTCAGTTCAGATTCAACCCTTTAATTCAGACAGATGTTCGCCTCATCACAGATCTAATCACTCCATAAACAGATCTAGTAGATACAAATACATTTCAGATCTAGATCCCCTTCTTCATCATTTTCTTCATTGGTGCCTCATGCATTCAGATCTATCATTCAACTATAACCCTTTTCATTCAGATCTACTTCAGAGAGAAGTATTCATTCAAGCTCAGACATCTTGCACCCACACATATGATTTTCACAATGAATTTATTCTCTTTATATAGGATTAGCCTTTCTCAATACCATGAGCCCCTTTTTCAATACCATGAGCCAAAACAATACCATGATCCCAAAACTACATTACTTCCGATGGTATTCCTGGACGGGGTCATTTAGACGAATCATTACCCAATACAATGGGTCAATACCATGGTAGTTACCCCTGGTTTTGCACTTTATGAGCGCTTTTTCCCATACGCGACTTGGAACGTTGTTTCCCGCGTGCATACGCGACTTCACCTAGACAGATCCCCGTATGCCTTGAGACATACTCTTTTCACCATAGATTTAGCACATGCTGAATTCCTTTCTTCATTGCCTTCTGTTACTCACTGTAGATACATCAGATTTACTTCATCAAGAACATATTCTATCAAGCACAAACTTCATCAAGTAAGTTTCCATCATCTTCATCAAGTGGGTTGCCATTCAAGGACAACACTCAGCATCATATCATTTCACATCAGATTTACATCTTTTACCAAGTCCATCAGGTCAAGAATAACTTCATCAGGTGGTTTTCCATCAAGGACAACACATGTCAACAATCTCATGTCTTCATCTTCATTCAGTGGGTTGCCATCAAGGACAACACTCTGCATCATATTGCCAACACACCATGATAGGGGGAGCAACATATCTTACATGGAGAACTATCATTGATGAAGGAAACATGAAGAAGCAACATGCCAAGAAGCAGATTGATAGGGGGAGTACTTGGGCACCCCATTTTCCATTGATGTCAAAGGGGGAGATAATGTTGGAAGGGCGAGAAAATTGCCATCAATGACAAAGGGGGAGATTGTTAATCAAGGTTTTCATTGATTTCAATATCTAAGAAGGCAAATATTCTTGTGATGTCAGTGAACCTCATGCAATCCCTAAGTGCTAAGGATGCCATCAATGAAAATGTCAACCCATGAAGATGTCAAACCACTAATGAAGAAGTCCTAAGAAGTCCTTGAACTAGCTATAATGTTGCATATGCCTTGATGATATAGACCTTAACCTTTGATGACATATGGAGTCATACACTTGATGATGTCATACACTAAATGAATGACCACAATTGATGAAGGCACTTGATGAAGGTTTAAAGAATAGATGATAACGTGGAAGATATCATTTGAAGGTTGGAAGACTATTTTTAAGTTCTCCTAATGATGCTGCACTATAAAATATCATTGCACAATTATGTGATGACATGGATGATACACATTGCCGGACACTATCATGATGACAAGGATGTCTTACATGTTTTTATGATGATGAAGAAGCCAAATAATGGAGAAGACAAACAATGGAGAAGCCAAACAAAGAAGCCATACTGTCCTGATCATTTTCTACACTAAATAATTTAAGGACAAACACAAAGAAAAATATTTTTTCCAAACTTAAAGGAAATATTTCAACATGAGACCTACACCATCTTCAAGAGCATAATTTTTCCTTTCCAACGAGCTATTACTCAACCCGAAACTCCAAGCGGTTTGAAAGATATTGATTTTTTAAAGTTAAGGAAATTATATTTAGCAGTGAGCCGACCTACACTTTGTCTCTCAAGTCGGCCTCCCTCCAAAAAGTCATGTCCCCTCATTCCAATCGAAAATTTGTATATATAGGTTCGTACTCCCTCCTTTGGGTCAATAATTTTGGTGAAAAAAACACAGAAAATCAGGAAAACGCAGAAGTGTGAAGGGGGCTGAAGAAGATAAAAGACATAGACTGTTTTGGGCAATTGGTGTATTCAGACCTGGTTCTACTACATTTTCAAACTCAGAAACTTGGATATGTGGTATAGAAAAAGGGCGTTAAGGATTGTTGTAGCAGACCACATAAATCTAGAGGAGTTCTGGGTAGTTTGGAAAAGGTTGACAGGCCTAATCTAAGCCTAAATTCATCCTATAAGGTAGCCCTAAACACAAGAAGAAAGGGACAGCAAGACTGCAGCCTTGGAGGAGGTCTAGAAGGTAGGAGAAGGGGTTGCATTAGTTAGTTACAAGCCCTAACAAGGACCAGACTTATATTGCAACAAGAACAGTCCTAAAACAAAGTAAATATTTTGGACTAGTCACATAAGAAACACAACCCTGTGACTGCGTGGAGAAGCTTGGAAAGTCACCATTATAGCTCGAATTTGTGGAGTAGTCTAAGGAAAGTGTGAATTTTTTGGTGTGGCTTGTTCCAGCATTAATACTAGTCATTGTTCAAGGCTTGAATGGTGGTTTTGGGCATCATATCTGGAGCAGTCCCGAAGCAGAATTGTGACAGATTTTGGAGTCACCTTTATAAGACTTATGGAGACCTATTGAAGACAACTTGAAGCAACTATTGAAGGAGCATTGATTCTTGGAGAATCTCTAGTATTGTTTGAGGTCTCTTGAAGTCCAGTGTGTAGATTTGACTTGTTGATAAGTGCAAACTTGGGCAACATATTGAAGACATTTTGTGAAGACAACCTTAAGGAGCAGGCCATTTGGAGCACCATGTGAAGATACTCTTGGAGCACCTTGTGAAGACTCCCTTGGAGAGTTCTTGAAGAAGCCCTTGAAGAGGCTTAAAGCAGGTTTAGAACTTGGGTTGCCTATTGAAGACACCTTGAAGGTGTTGGAGATATTATTGATGCATTGATATCATCATGAGGTAACTCGGAGAAATTGTTTGGGTACTATGAAGAGAAGTGGTGAAACCTTCTAAGAAGAAAAGGTTGTCATTGATGATGTAATGTGAAGACTACAATGAATACTAAGTGAATATTGATAGGGCTCGTTGAAGAAGACATTGGGAGCCGTGAAGTATAACCAAATATATCTTGATGAATTGAAGCAAGAGGTTGGAGCCTCATAGAGACAAGGTTGGTGCCTTGGAAGATAGGGTTGGAGACCTAGAGGATAGGAGTCCTCAATAGACCAGGTTGGAGCCTGTACCAGATATAGGGTTGGAGCCCTTGAGGTTGGTGCCTCAGAATTGAAAAGGTTGGTGCCTTGGAAGATAGGGTTGGAGCCCTAGAGGATAGGAGTCCTCAAGAGACCAGGTTGGAGCCTGTACCAGATATAGGGTTGGAGTGCTTGAGGTTGGTGCCTCAGAATTGACAAGGTTGGAGCCTTGGAAGTCCAAGTCGGTGCTTGGAAAATACAAGTTGGAGCCTGGGAGATTGAAGATTGGTGTCTTCATCTAGGGTTGGAGCCCTACATATATTGTACTTGATTTATTGTAAAGAAGAAATTAATAAAAGCATTTATTCTTATTGTTCATTTTGTGTTCTAGATATAGGTGATCTAGCTGGTAAAAGTAAAAATTGAAAAGAAATACTGATTCACCCCCCTCTCAGTATTTCCATTGAAATCAGCCTACAAGTTGGGGATAAAATTGTGCTACTCATAGGAGCAGTGCATTGTGCATAGGGAAATTTTGGAAAACACAGGAAATTATGCCCTATGCGCAGTGCCTTGGTGCTGTGCTTTTTCTTGGGACATATAATGAGAAAAATGAAGACATAATTGGGTTCATAATGATGAGGACATACTCCCTGTACTTTTTCTAAGAATTTGGAGCAAAATTTTTCAGGCAAAAGGGCCAAAAACACCCCAAAAATCATGTTTCTACCTCTTTTTTAGGATGGCGCTGCGCTTAGAGGCAGTCTTGGGAGAATGCAATTTTGAGGGGTCAAATAAACTCCAAATTCGAAAGCAAAAGAAGATCCGGAAATTAGACAGGACAAGATTTCCAATGCGCTATCATGAGCTCAATTTAAACACCAAGAAGTTATTCAAAAGTGACCTGCAAGAAGGCCTATTTTTTCCTCCACGCTACGCATAGGACAAATTTTCTCTATTTTAGAGTTTTCTCTATTTTTCATGGAATTTTTGAGTTTTATCTCATTAGTTGGGTTTTTCACTGATGTAATTGGTAAATATGAATACAATTATGATGAGGATTAATTTAATATGGGTAAATTCATTAGCTTAAGTCCTCTAGAGGTCAAATGAATCAGTTTCCTCTCTTTTAGAGGCAAGTTGTTGGGTCTTCCTAGTCTTCAGATTCTTGTTTAGCATTTGGTGGAAATCAATCCTCATCTCATGGGTTCAAGTCCCTAAAGCTAGGATGAGTTGGTTTGAGGTTTATGTCATGTATTTTCTCAGTCATTAGTAGGATTTGGACTCAGATTGGATACTTGGCTTTTGAAGAGACACACTTTGTATTAGTTCTGAGCACAAATATTAATCAAATTTGCAGCTATTTTTATGGGATCCATGTGGTATGGTGTTTAGTTCCAGTTTATCCTTTTGTGTTTAGTTGTTACAATGTTTTTTTTTATTTCATCCATCATTTCATATCTATTGAGTGAATGTTTTCAAGTTTGATGAACATAATCCATAATTTCTATGCTCGGATTTGGGTAAATATTCACAGTTTGTAATTTCTTCAGTTTAGAAAGAACCCATGATTTCACCATGATATTTCTAGATCCTCACTTGTCTTGATCATCCCACCCATTGAAATCCTAAAGTGCTAAATCACTATGCCTACCTTGCCCCATAGAACACCCTGCAAATTTTGACCTAATTTTCCTTGCCCTGATTATTTGACTCCTTCTGACTAGCAAAACCCTATACAATCAAAATCAAAACCCTGAGCTACTATACCTAGCCTAATATCTTCTTTACTTAACCATCTTGGTTTTGATCCTTACAGAGAGAGCCCTCTCCTTGCCTAGTAGGGCTACCTACTTGGCTAAGCGTGGTTTGAGGTTACCTCAGAATTGCCTTCTTCAGTCTGAGGTTCCATCCAAGTGATAAAAATACACTCATCTGAGAGGCGGAATGAACTAGAAATTAGAAAAAAATTGGAAGGAGTAAAAACAGACCTAGATCTACATCCAATGACCACATTTGTGAATGATGACCTAATGGAATTACAAAATTTTTACCTATGGGATCCTAACAAGACATGATAAGAGTCCATTTGATCACTGGTGGAAGGATGCAAAAACTGACACTAACAGATTGATTGAGAAGTATGCTCTTATGATTCAAATGTCAATAAGGAGTTCTTCTGGATGGACTTTCCCTTATCATTTGTGTGGCGATTTCCATATTTACTCATTACTAATGTTGTTGAATTGATTACAAAATATTCACTTTTTCACTTTTATAATGAAACCTCTAATACCAATGTAACCAACAAATTTTGTATACTCAGTGATCCAGGTGGATATTGGTGGCCACCCGCATATTCCACTTAGACCCCCACCATTGTTTCTTTCATCTTTTTAGTTTCCTTAATTGTAGCACATTTTACTATTTTTGGATGTTTTTTAGGTCCTGAACTTCCAGAGTCCTTTTGAGGCCCTAAACGATGTTTTTTAGGAAATCTTGGACCAACATGGGTCTTTAACCAATGTTGGTCACTTGAAAATTGTAGTCCTCAGATAAATATTTCTAACGAAGTAGTGTGTGCATCAAACAGAGATCATATGCCAAAGTTACGTCCTCGGGAAGTTGATGTACCAATTTACCCAAACGAGGCCCATATTTTTGGCATTTCATCTCCTAGGGTTAGGTTTTTAGATGTTTAGGGTTTTCCATTTTTTCTCAATAACAGTTAGGCCTTTGAGCCTCATTGTAACATAGTTCAGAGGCATTTAGCCACCACATATTTTCTCAGAGATAAGCTACCATCGCTCGAGCTAGTTTATTTTCCATTTTGTCTGTAAGCATTTTTCAGTATTTGATATTAATGAAATGAAGTGTTATTCCTGTTGCATCTCCGCGTTTATGTTTATTTATATATTTTATTGCGTTCATGCATAAGTCTAGATCATTGGTATCAGAGCGGTCTGCACTTTCTCGATCTTTCTTTGCATGTCCCCAATGAGGTCAAGGTATAAAGAGTTAGGGCTCGATTTAGTTGAACCTTTATAAGATCATCCTCACAAACCTTGATGGCCTCCCATGGTGGAAGAAAAGAAAGACAAGGGAGAAGGATATCCTAACAAAATATTGCTTGAGGAGGCCCTCGAGAAACAAAGGAACATGATTATGGATAATTTTTCCCACATCCTTCAACGAATACCCACCGGCAGCGCATCTTCATCCAACAACCACTCTGGAGGCGCCAATACTTTTAAGGTACAGGTAAACTTTGACATTCCCATATTTGAGGGCCAAATAGATGCAAACGCCATAGATAGATGGATGAATCTATTAGAAGGATATTTATCAGTTCATGACTTTTCCAATCGGTAAAATATTACTTTTTCACTCCCCAAAGCCTTCCCCCATGTCAAGGACTGGTGGGAAACCTACTGCAAGAAAAAGGACAAGAATGAACCTTCCCTATTCTTGCCCGCACCCACTTGGAATTATTTCCGAGACGCTATCAAGGAACAATATTATCTCGTGGGGAGCTATGAGGAAAAGTACATACAATGGACTACGTATCAACAGCAATAAGATCAATTTGTGCATGAGTTGATGAATCTGTTCCATACCCTACGCATAAATTTGGGTATCAAATATTCATAGAAACATTTGGTGCTGAAGTATCGCAGTTGTCTATAAAGATACATTTAGGAGGAAATGGATTTCGTGGAGATCTCCTTACTGGCTGCAGCATACTGGTAAGCTACCAAGATTGAGCAGAAATTCAAACAGAATAAGCGAGACTTTTGATTTGCAAATCAGAAGCAAGGGAAAGGCACCCCCTAATCACAGAACAAAGGAAAAAGACAAGGTGGGGTGTCCTAGGATAACTCACCAAATCCGCAAGCAAAGAACAACACCAAAAAGCCAAATAAGGACATGGGAAAGCGATGTGAGTTCCATAAGAGATCCACTCATAGCATAAGTGAGTGTCAGGCCAAGTAGTCATTGGTGGCCGAGCTAAATGCTTCCGAATCAAATGTATGTTCTGAAATCTAAGTCAGAACCCAACAAGGGGAATGAAAAAGGGAAGTAGATTATCAATGCAGAGCCAAACGCCATTGTTTCCACCACCAAGATTCAAAAGGAGGAACCCTGAGATCTAGAGGAGGGGGATTGTTTGTGCTCAACCTAGTCTCCTAAATTGAGTTCATTAATTGTCAACCAGGGTTGGTAAACTGCTGAAGTGTGGTGCACTATATGTGCCTAGGTATTTGTTTCTCACTACGTTGTGTCTAGTGTTTTATGATGTTTTTGGTTTTTTATGGTTTTATGTTCACAAGGGAAAGAACTAAATGCTGGTGAAAAGAAGCTACTGGTTAAAAACAGAGTGAAGCCTAAATTATGGATGGAAAATGAAAAATGCAAATACTGAAACAGAACAAAGCCTAAACTATGGCTAGAAAAATACAAAGCTTGATAATGACTTCAAGGAAATAAATCACAACATGAGCTTAAACTTGTCCAATTCATTCATTAAAGATGTTTTGGAAGAGCTTGAGAAATGGGCAAGTTAAGTGTAAATGAAGTTCTCCTAACTAAACAATCAAACAATCAACTTACAATGTTACAACATCTCATCCATGATTAAAGGTCTATTGGAATATATTTGGAAAAGAACATTTGTAGCACCATAAGATTTCTATTCTAAACTAGCTTCTAATTCTTTTCTGCAACTCAATCTAGCACCACTAGGCCTTACTCAAAAGTTATAGCTTTCTCTTTTTAAAATAGTCTTTGAGAAAAGGCTTGTTTGTGAAATGGTAAAAAGGTTGCAAAATACTCCGGCCTTTAGACTGATACTAACTTCTGTCCAGATAATTATGTATTAATATGAGTTTGGAACAAAAGAAGTTTTGTAAATAATGAAGACCGTGGTATTTAAATTTAACAACTAAAATAATTTAAAAATGCAATGGATGACAACTAAACTGGAGTGCTAATACAGTGAGTTAAAACTAAACTAGAGTACCACTAGTCTATTTGAAGTACAGTGAACAATGTTAAACTGAAAAGCCATTATCAAACTGGAAATGAAATGACAGAGCTGAACCACATGCATTCTACCTCCGGAGTGCTATAACTAAATTAACATGCAACTAACCTAAGGAATTCTACAGCCCATCTCGTTCAGTATGAATGATATTTTGGAAAAGTTTGTGAGAACAAGTATGGATGTATTATTCAATGCAATTGAACATAAACACAGGACTGAAAGAAAATACAACTAAAATCTAAGACACCACAACTACTTCTTACTCATTGTTATGATATTTTGGAAGAGCTTTGTAAGAGTAAGACTGGCTATGCCACTTAGTGTAAACATAAATTCAAAAGGAAATGCAACTAAAATCTAAGACACCACAGCTGTTTCTTAGTCATTGTTATGATATTTTGGAAGAGCTTGTAAGAGTAAGACCGGCTGTGACACTTACTGTAAACAAGCAACTAAAACCTACAATACCACAGTTATGCCTTATTCATCATAATGATATTTTGGAAGAGCTTATTAGAGTAAGTCCAACTGTGATAATTAACGAAAGAAAATGCAATTAAAACCTACAATACCACAGCTATGCCTTATTCATCATAATGATATTTTGGAAGAGCTTATTAGAGTAAGTCTAGCTGTGATAATTAATGTAAACAAGTATGAACATAAACTTCAGAAACTTGCCTAAACTAGAAATAAAAACGAGACTAAAATACTTATCTACTGTATAAACAAGGCCGCTCAGGAGGCAGGGGCCCTCTGCCACCAGAGTAGCACAAAATCTAATTCAAGATCGACTCAACGCATTCAAGGAAATGCTGCTTCTTTCATTAAAGAGGAATCACTTCAAAACAGAGTATTCTCGGACTTCAAAAATCTAGCAGCCAACCACAAAATCTAACCTTGTCTCTCGGTTTCCCGAGCTACATTTATAGCAAATTTACATAACAGAACTTGAGATAATACAGGGATTACTGTCTTTCCATATTAAAATTGAACTAGAACTCTAAATGTGACATCGTAATATGACAAAGGACATCTGGACTATCCTTGTCCTATTAGGAGTCTATCTCCTAGTTTGAGTTCCCACGTGCATAACCACGTACAGAATTCCGTTCAATCTTCATGGAGAGCCAAAAATGCCGAGGGCATGATCTGGAATATGACCATATGTGGTTTTCTCTGAGAGGACACCTGGAACCTACTTAAACATGAAGACAGCTACAGAATTGGCAACTAGCTACAGAATGTCTGCATTCTGTAGCTAGTCCTAGTTCAAAAAGCACTACAATGACAAAATCATAAAAACATAGCAAGTTAGTCATAATATTCATTCTTAAAGCAATTTTAACTAATTTCACTGATCATTTGAGCCTGGGATTAATAATGGACAAAAGAAATGGAGTGGAATGTGGTGGAAGAAAGAACATTCTTGGAGCTCAACAGGGATCTCCTTTTCCATTCTAAGATGTGGGTGAAGGGTTCCCTGCTATAGTTCATTGTCGAAAATGGTGTTAGAAAATTATATATTATGGAGCAATGCAACACATAAGATATGAGGAAAATACAAGCACACAAAACACATAAACCCAAAGAGACACAGATATAGGTGGTTCACCCAGTTAGGCTACGTCCACCCCAAACAACCAGTCCTTCCTTTCTATTATCCAACAAAAATGAAGAGACAAAACCTACAGCAGATCCGTTGTAATATCCTCTGTTCTCTCTCACAGTCTCCCTCTCTGTTTCTTGCTCTGAGAATACACATACAACACACAGCCGAAATACAATGCCCTCATAAAATCGAGGGGTTGCCTTCTAGGGAAAAAAACCCTAATCTAAACATAACTTCTACCGTCATATCATTTGCCTAATGAACAGCCCAGATTGACTAGAAATTACTATACTTTTACAAGGAAATTTTACATCTGTTTAGCTTTGGGGGCGTCGTTTCCAACCCCTTCGCCAGGGGGCTCCGAAAGCGCCGCGCCTCTCCGGATCCCCCACGTTAGCCGACACTACGTGGCGTTGTCGCCCCTTTGCTGCACAAGTAGTTCCACACCCAACAATCTCCCACTTGGAGACCGATTGTAGCAACTCCACCATTGCTTCATTCGCTAGACAATTACTCCTCTTTGGACTTGGTTGTTCCTCATCTTCATCGTCATCCTTGAAGACCAATTGAAACTGAGCATGTTCTCAGTTTCTCCCTGGTTACAACTTTTGTTAGCATATCTCCAGGATTCTGGCTAGTGTGTATCTTTTCCAGCTTCAACCTTCCATCTTCCAATACCGATCGTATGAAATGGCATTGAGATGGCAGAAGTTTAGTCCCTAATGAATGCTGGAGTTCTTCGCAAGATGAATAGCACTTTGTCTATCACCGTATAGTTTATAGTGCCCATATCATGCTTCTACCCAATTCATCCATAAACCTTTGTAACCAAATCATTTCTTTACTAGCCTCCGTAGCATAACATACTCTCCGCTTCGTTGTTGAAAGTGCAACAACACTTTGGATTTTTGAACCAACTAACAATGCTCCACCTCCCATGTGAAATACCAGAAAGAACCTCCTGTTATCTCTGTCACTTGCCATATCTGCATCAACATATCCCTGTAGAGAAATGTTTGAACCATCAAAGCATAATGCTTGATTTGTGGTACCTCTCAAATATCTGAGAATCCATTTTACTGCCATCCAATGTTCTTTTCCTGGATTATTCATGTACCTGCTTACAACTCCCACTGCATGTGCAATATCAGGCCTTTTGCAGACCATTGCATACATTAAGCTTCCAACTGTTGATGCATATGGAACTTTAGACATATAATCCATGTCTTCTTGGGTCTTTGGGCACATCTCCTTACTGAGTTTGAAATGACTAGCAAAAGGTGTACTAACTGGTTTTGCATTGTGCATATTAAATCTTTTCAACACCTTTTCTATGTACTCATTCTGAGACAGTATTAATTTTCGATTTTTCCTGTCTCTAGTTATCCTCATACCAAGGATTTGTTTTGCAGCTCCCAAATTCTTCATTGCAAATGAATTTGCCAATTTTATTTTGAGCACATTTATTTCCTACATGTTAGACCCTGCAACAAGCATTTCATCTATGTAGAAATTTGCTGAATAATGATCAATTATTCACCGAGACTATCCTGATCACATACAATTCGAATTTATATGCAACACATAATCTCTTCCACTCAGATCATCAAACATGCGGAAATAAAATCAAGCGATAACACATCAAATCATCATACACATTAACACAGTATGTATGGGAAAGCTTATAGCTGAAAACCCCGCAGCTATTGTGTATATTATAATGGAGAAATCAAGTAACAAACTCAGTACAATACTCCTCACAAGTACTTAGTACTATCTCATGAAGTTACACACAAACTAGCTCAGTTTTGAACAGGTTACTGGTTCAAAACTCACCGCCAATTGCCTTGCCTCTATTGCGCAATCCAGGCCTGTCTATATAGAGATCCAAGGTTCGAATCTCCTTGGCTTGACAGCGCAATCATCATGGGTAATTCCTCCAAGTGTGGTGCAAATCTCATGCACAACTGATGTCGCCACTGATAGCTAACTCCACCCTTTCATCTACCTCTTTCACTGGTCTCCACTGAACTGATCATGCACTGTAGTGAACTGATGTGTTATTGAGTTGAATAATGAGTTACTAATTAATGAATTAAATAATATTTAATTCACTCCATTCATTACTAGTTGATTAGCTAGTTAAACTAATCTCAACTAGTTCAATTAAAATAAACAGAACACAACTCCACTAGCTGTCTCATTAACTCCACCAAACTTCTGCCACTGAAGTCCTAACTGAAGTCAACCATGCATGTGCCATCAAACCCTTGGGAATCACGTGATTCCTCTGTCAGATGCATGAGCCACTTCTGTAGCTCGAACTGAAGTGCTCCAAGAGAGTAAACTGCTGTTTAGAATCCAAACATTATTAAGGGTAAATAATATTTGACTTCCCTATTTTTAGGAGAGGTAGTCTAAAAATAGCCTTCGACCTCTTCGACCTAAAAAATAGAGTCCCATCTATTTTTACCAACATTACCAATGCTCCAAGAATCTCAAACTGGAATCCCCGAACCATGCTCCATATGTCTAAAAATAGACATAGTCTAAAAATAGATTTTGCGCCAGAATTTGCCTGAGGGCCCACTTAGTGAAGGCGACTTCATTTCACTAAGCTCCATCATCTTGCTGCATTTTCAACACTCCCTCTCAGCAAGATATGGATTATCTGCAACCCCTATCCTGCCTCTGTGGAATTCGAACTTGCTCCTGGTGAGCGCCTTCATCAAGATGTCGGCATCCTGATCCTCCGTGGGAACATATGAAAGCATCATGATTCTCCACTGAACACAATCTCTGATATGATGGTACCTGATGTCAATGTGTTTGGATCTATCATGAAATACTGGATTAGCCGAGAGTTTAATGCAACTCTGGTTATCACAGTAAATCATTGTAGGCTCCAAATGCAACCCGAAAAATCCAACGAGGATCTTCCTCATCCAAATAGCCTCGCATGCAGCCAAGCTAGCTGCCATGTACTCGGCCTCTGCTGAACTGAGTGCCACGGATCTCTGCTTCCTGCTGTACCAGGAAACTGCTGTCGACCCAATGCTGAAAACTCCTCCAGAAGTGCTCTTCCGGTCCGTTGGACTCCCCGCCCAATCTGCATCAGTGAAGCCAGAAAGCTTCACTCCATCCTCCTGTCTGTACCATAGACCATATCTCGATGTGCCTCTGATATAGCGCAATACATGCTTGCCTGCCTTCCAAAAGAGCTTGGTAGGCTTAACCATAGCTTGCGAAAGCTGGTTAACTGCATAGCATATATCGGGTCGTGTATTGACCAGACACATAAGCGACCCCACCAACTGTCGATAGACAGTGGCATCCACTACCTCCGCTGAAGTAGCATCCTCCTTCCTCCAACCACCAGGAAGAGGAGTGTCAACAGGCTTGCAGCTTTGCATGTTGAACCTCTCCAGAATCTCCCAGGCATACTTGCCCTGAGAAACAAACAGTCCTCCGCTGCGCTGCCGTATCAACTGCTCATCGCTAGTCAAAATCAGATCATCTACATACAGTACGATGATCAACAGCTTCCCCTCCACCACAATCTGGTACAGGTTTGGATCCGCCTCACCCTTGGAGAATCCAAGCCCGGTGAAGTAGCTGTCTATCCGAGTGTACCAAGCACGAGGTGCTTGCTTCAGCCCGTACAGTGCTCTCTTGAGTCGGCACACATGCGACTCACTGCTGAAGATCTCAAAACCTTCAGGCTGCTCTATGTACACCTCCTCCTCAATGACTCTATTGAGGAACACAGTCTTCACATCCATCTGATGAATGTGCCACCCCATCTGCGCTGAGAGAGCAAGGATCGTCCGTATGGAAGAGTACCTTGCGACAGGTGCAAAAGTCTCCTCATAGTCAATCACCTCGATCTGTGAGAAGCCACGGGCGACAAATCTCGCCTTGTACTTCTCCACACTCCCGTCAGCCGCCTGCTTCACCTTGTAGATCCATCGCGAACCTACAACTGATTTCCCAACCGGTCTTGGGACAATCTCCCATGCACTGTTCCTGATGATCAAATCATATTCTTCGATCATGGCATCAACCCATGCGGGTTCCTCCACAGCTTCCTCAAAAGAGGATGGCTCCGTCACAACACATTGAATCACAAGAGCCATGTATCCAGTGTACCGATCCGGTGACTGTCTCTGTCTGCGCTGTGCTGTAGGTGGTCCTACAACCTTCTCTGCATCCCGAGCCAGTCGCTCAGCTTCTGTAGTGCGCATGCGCCCTCTGATGGTTGGCGCTGCCTGGGTGGTTTCTTCCACCTCCTGAACCTCCTCTCGTGGCTGATCCACATCCGGAAGCTCCTCCTTAGGAACTAACAGCTCCTCATCTGCATGCAAGTGTAGCTCCCTCTCAAGCGAACACTGCATGGCTTTCTCCTCCCGAAATTTTATATCCCGTCGCACAACAGTCTTGCGACTGTCTGACAAATACACCCGATAGTTGTGAGGTGTATCAGTGTACCCCACAAATATTCCAACCTCAGTAGTTGGATCTAGCTTCCTTCTCGCATCCTTCGTCACATGCATGTAGACAGGAGAACCAAAAATCCGCAAATGGGAAATATCAGGCCTCTTGCCAGAATAAGCCTCCTCTGGGGTACTCATGCCAAGAACCTTGTGAGGACAACGGTTCTGCACATACACTGCTGTATTGCATGCCTCAGCCCACAAGTGAAGGGGTAGGCCCTGATCATGCAACAACGCCCGTGCAGCACCCACGATCGTTCTGTTCTTCCGCTCAGCCACCCCGTTCTGCTGTGGGTTATGGGGTGCGATGAGCTCTCTCCGAATCCCTTCTGCGCTGCAAAACTCCTTGAATTCAGCCGAGATGAATTCAACACCATTATCACTCCTTAGAGCAATCACCTTCTTCCCCGACTCCTTCTCGACCAGTGCTTTAAACTCACAGAACTTCGCGAATGTATCGCTTTTCTTCTGCATGAAGAAGATCCAGCACTTTCGAGAGAAATCATCAACAAAGATCACATAATACTTGTGCTTTTCTGTCGAAGCAACTGAGAAAGGACCACACACGTCTGTGTGAACTCTCTCAAGGATCGTCGTGGCGTGACTATCCTTCTCGTGAAAGGTGGATTTCACATACTTCCCTAAAGGACACCCCTTGCACTAATCTGACTGCGCAAGAGTGCCCTTAGAAGCCTAAAAGAGAAATCTCAATGTTAATCTTCTTGTAAAGCTCCATGGTAGCGTGCCCACCCTCTCGTACAATTCGCCTCATCATCCCGGCCACCACTTCTCCCTTTATGCCATATGTCACAGCAAACATCTACCTACAATCGATAAAGGTTCTGTTCGAACCCCTATCTTCCGGGTCTCTCCTGTAGTCTTACTGCGCAGGAAGGCTTTTCCTTCGCTGAAGACCACATCATAACCCTTATCCTCCAACATCGCTACTGAAATCAGGTTCTTCTTCAATCCAGGTACATGCATGACATCCTTTAAGACAAAGGGTTTACCAGACTCCCTCTGAAAGGATACGGTACCGATACCAGTCGCACTGTATCTACCGTCATCGCCCATCTCGATGTGCATACCCAAATCCTTGTCCTCCAGATCTGAGAACAACTCCCGATCTCCCGTCATATGAAATTACGCACCGCTGTCCAAGAACCACACCGATCCCATCACACTTGAAACCAAGCATGCAATCAGTGAAAAGTCAAGCTCGAACTGTGAAGCCAAAGCTTCTCCATCTGCAGATCTTCCCGCTTGCTTGCTCTTCTTCTTCTTTGGACAATTGGTAGCATAATGTCCGTGATCATGGCAGTGAAAACACTTCACTTTCGCCATATCCTGCTTCTTGCCCTTTGCACCAGAATGAGAGGTTTTCTTACCCTTCCCCTTCTTTGCTTTGGCAACCAAAGCGCATTTTTCTTCATCAGCTCCCTTTGATGAAGATCCATCTCGAGTAGTCCTCCTTATCTCCTCCTGCATGAGATCCGCCCAAAGGCGCTCCCATCCCGGCAGCTTCTCCCGACCATTGACACTATCTTGATATGAGTGCCAAGCCTTCGGAAGACCAAGGAGAGCCAGGTCGATCATGTCCTCGTCTTCGACAGTCACCCCCACACTTCCCAGCTCATCTCTGCATTGAGTGAACTTCGTGAGGTATTTGGCGATACTGTCGCCTTTCTCCATCTTGATGTTCCCGAGCTTATCTTTGAGCGCCAGCTTCCTTTGGTCGCTATTACTTTGGAATAGATCCGTCAAAGCTTTCCACATTAAATATGGAGTAGCCTTTCCATGCAGGCTGGATACAATATGATCCTTGACGCCCTCCAACAGGATCCTTCGACATTTCGCCATCTTCTTTTGCCATGCTTCGACTTCAGCAGGATCAGTGGGCTTTTGGACATCCGTATCTACGAACTCCTTCAGACCATTATATTCTAATACTGCCTCCATGTGATCCTTCCATGCAACATAATTCGAACTGCCTTCAAGAGCATATTCGAGTCGCAAACCGTTGAAAGACATTTTCAACACTGGCACCAAGAAAACAAAACTGCTGCAAAATTTCAAATTCCACCTCAAAGCTCAGCCGCTCTAGATCTGTGAGAAAAAATTATTTCTAGCACAGAGATTGACTACAAGGGGCATTTAGCAACATAATTCGAACTGCCTTCAAGAGCATATTCAAGTCGCAAACAGTTGAAAGACATTTTCAACACTGGCACCAAGAAAACAAAACTGCTGCAAAATTTCGAATTCCACCTTAAAGCTCAACCGCTCTAGATCTATGAGAAAAAATTATTTCTAGCACAGAGATTGACTACAAGGGGCATTTACCACCTTTCACTTTCTCAATAAAGATGAATCCGGAGGCTACTTGGCCCGCATGCAGACTCTATCTACCGAAATAAGTTTGTAATCACTGTGATGATCAATCTCTGCTTCAATAGCTTCGATACCATGTAGAAATTTACTGAATAATGATTAATTATTCACCAATACTATCCTAATCACATACAATTCAAATTTATATGCAACACATAATCTCTTCCACTCAGATCATCACACATGCGGAAATAAAATCAAGTGATAACACATCAAATCATCATACACATTAACACAGTATGTATGGGGAAAGCTTATAGCTGAAAACCCCACATCTATTGTGTATATTATAATGGATAAATAAACTAACAAACTCAGTACAATACTCCTCACAAGTACTCAGTACTATCTCATGAAGTTACCCACAATCTAGCTCAGTTTTGAACAGGTTACTGGTTCAAAACTCACCGCCAATTGCCTTGCCTCTATTGCGCAATCCAGGCCTGTCTATATAGAGATCCAAGGTTCAAATATCCTTGGCTTGATAGTGCAATCATCATGGGCAATTCCTCGAAGTGTGGTGCAAATCTCATGCACAACTGATGTTGCCACTGATAGCTAACTCCACCCTTTCATCTACCTCTTTCACTGGTCTCCACTGAACTGATCATGCACTGTAGTGAACTGATGTGTTCTTGAGTTGAATAATGAGTTACTAATTAATGAATTAAATAATATTTAACTCACTCCACTCATAACTAATTGATTAGCTAGTTAAACTAATCTCAACTAGTTCAACTAAAATAAACAGAACACAACTCCACTAGCTGTCTCATTAACTCCACCAAACTTCTGCCATTGAAGTCCTAACTGAAGTCAACCATGAATGATGCCATCAAACCCTTGGGAATAGTGTAATTCCTCTGTCAGATGCATGAGCCACTTCCAAGGCTCGAACTGAAGTGCTCCAAGAGAGTAAACTGAAGTTTATAGTCTAAATATTATTAAGGGTAAATAATATTTGACTTCCCTATTTTTAGGAGAGGTAGTATAAAAATAGACTTCGACCTCTTCGACCTATAGGTCACAAAAAATATATTCCCATCTATTTTTACCAACATGACCAATGCTCCAATAATCTCATACTGGAATCCCCGGACCATGCTCCATATGTCTAAAAATAGACATAGTCTAAAAATAGATTTTGCGCCAGAATTTGCCTGCGGGCCCACTTAGTGAAGGCGACTTCATTTCACTAAGCTCCATCATTTTGCTGCATTTTGAACATTTAGATATAATATAATTCAATTAACCCACAAAAATATAGCATAATTGAAATAAATAAATATAAAAGTATTTAATTAAAAATAAATAAAATATCATTGATTGAATCATCTTAGGTCACAATGGAATCTAACCACCAACCTCTTAATTATATGGTAGGTGCTCTTCCATGGATCTAACATATTTTAAATAATTATATGAGGAGTTATGACAGCCCTTTAAATTGCGTATATACACATTGATTTAAAAAAATATCCACACATACTGACATAATATTTTTAAAATCTATAGTCATACGACCCTAATTTTAACTTAACAAAAAAATAAATCAATGGATTTAGCTCAACGTCACACACCTGTAGCATGGCCTGTAAAACAATATCATATTTCATTGTTTAGTAGTTTTGTTCAATATGGTAGTCAAAACCATGCTAAGTGACAAAACATCTGTACAAAAATTCAATAAAAAATTCAGCCCTTTTACAGTAAAAACTACGCCAAGTCTCTCTTACGAAATTTTATTAAATAAATGAAAAAATTGGCTCTTATATCTGTTGGAACAATAACCTAAAAAGCTAGCCCATAATACTACATCATGTCGTATCTGAACTTTGAATATGTTTAAAAATATTAATGAGTTTTTTTCTTTCCTCAATTTCTACTTCAGTAAGCTCAAATTTCATAACCAATCACATCACTCTCGATAAAATGAAAGAAGAAAATACAATGCAATTAGCTCATAAATTCTATGTTTTAACCAAACTAGGGAAGCATCATTTCACTTGTAGAGAATAATTGAAGAGGAATTTACATTGAAACTATCCATGCAGGTGATGTGCCCCACTTAACAACATCAAAACATAACCATAATATGTCTAAAAAATTGTGTCAACATGCATGGTTAAGCATTTGCTAAATAGAATACCTAATAGAATAGATTGAGTACATGGATTCATAAGCCTAAGTCACCTAAGGATCTGGGCCCTTCAAATATTGAAAACCTCCTCATGTAATATGCCATTACTGACTGGGTATTCGTACCACCTCGAAATATTAGAAACAATATTTGTTGCAAGATCTTGGAGGAACTAAAATATATATGCTAGGTATGTGCTCCATTAAAGGAAAATAATGCCCAAACTATAGGTAAACTATAATAAACTCTATTTCATGTCACAATTGAAAAAGAGTATGTTTCATAATCAATAATGAACTGAACTGGATTTTTTATGTAAATTCTCTAGTGAACGAGAATAACTATCAAGCAATAAGATAAATATAGCATCTCTATTTCAAGTCACAACTAAAAAAGGTTCTAACTATGAAGCAATAAGATAAATATAACACTTCTATTTCAAGTCACAACTAAAAAATTTTCTATTATAGGGTGGTGAATCCACAGAAGAGCACATATGAGGGGTCAAGTTTGCTAAAATGTATGCATGTTACCACATTTATGAGACAGATGACCTTGAATGAATAATATTCGCATTATCAAATTTCACCATTTTCTACATCCAATGAGAGTAAATAAAAAAAATCACAACAATAATAACAGGTTTAATATTCTCTCGTATAGTTTCTACTTCATTTATTACTTATAGTCTTGTTATTTATAGTCGTCTTTTTTAGTTACAATACCAAAGGTAAATTCCATGGGTGGGTAAATATCACGGGTAGATGTCACTTACAATACCATGGGTGGATGCCACTTACAATACCATGGGTAAATTCCATGTTTGGATGAATGCCATGGGTGGATGCCACTTACAATACCATGAGTAAATTCCATGTTTGGATGAATGCCATGGGTGGATACATACCATGGGTGAATGAATATCATGGATAGATGTCACTTACAATACCATGGGTGGATAAATATCATGGGTGGATGAATACCATGGGTGTAGGACACTTTCCATTAGGATCATTTAACTTTGTAAAAATATGCCAACCGTGGCAATTATTTGTTGGAAAACAACAACTCGCTACCAT
Organism: Pinus albicaulis; assembly: GCA_034641835.2. Taxonomy (NCBI): domain Eukaryota; kingdom Viridiplantae; phylum Streptophyta; class Pinopsida; order Pinales; family Pinaceae; genus Pinus; species Pinus albicaulis. The sequence goes on along the minus strand of JAXQQM020062925.1, from coordinate 36,983 downwards.
GCCTTTAATGAATTTTGTTGTGGATGCACCCTTCCAATAATGGGGATTGTATTGTATTGGTGAATTAAAGGATAACTCGAGACATGGGTACAAGTGGATTCTCACGACTACTCAGTGTTTCACATAATGGGTTTAGGTTATACTAACCAAGAAATCAACTAATAAGGTAGTTATGGACTTCCTTGAGGATAAAACTATAACTAGGTTTTGTGTCCTAGCCAAGATTGTTACTGACAATGTTAAGGCATTTGACTCCATGACTTTTAACATCCATGTGCAATAAATACCATATAATATTGTCACATTCATATAACTCTAATCCTCAAGGAAATTACCAAGTAGAGTCAATCAATAATAACCTAATAAACATAATTTGATGAACTATTGGGGAGAATAAAAGGGGCTGGGATAACAATTTTAAGTCCGCTCTATGTTCTAACCAAACAATTGTGAAGGAATCAACTAAGTTTAGTCCATTCAAATTATTCTACGGTTTTGAGGAAAAAATGGCTATACAACTCCATTTTCCAACCCTAGAATTCCTAAAAGCTTTCCCTAACCAACAAGATTACATATAATCTCATATTTACCAAATTGTTAAGGCCGATGAAAATATAAGGAAATCCCTTCATCAAGTAGGCCACGGTCATGACCAAATGAAAGCTTATTTTGATAAACATGTTCAAAATAAATCCTTCAAACCTGATGAAATTGTGTTTTTGTGGGATAAGAGGAGGGCGAAGCCTAACATGCATAATAAATGGGATAAATTATGGATAGGCCCATACATGTTACTGGATATAGGAGGCATAAAATCTTACCATATGGAGACTCTTGAGGGAGAGTCGATTCCTCTTCTTCTGAATTAGAAACTCCTTAAAGAGTAGTGCCCTAAAGGAACTTAGAATTATATTATGTGCATGTTAGAGTAGGATGCATTGCATGTTTATTTCCTCATTAGAACTAAAATTATACATATTTTCATGATACATTAGCTGCATTTATATTACAATTTTCATTTTTACTTTCTTCTTGATTTTATGGCCTAATACTAAGTATGGGTGATCATAACACACACAAAAACATCTTTTCCCATGTTCTTTGTCTTTGATATTTGTACGTAACAGGTTTTGTGGTACCAACATATTTTTGGAGTTTTCATGGCCTCCTATTCAAGTAGTTTCGTGCAATTCTCCAAGAGCTCATGTCCCATTTGGAGCGAAATGTTACCCACCACTTGTGGGTAGTGTATATAGGAGAAAATATTTTCTCCTAGATTGTCCTCAATTGGTATCCCCTTGTAGCTAGCACATAGCTCGATGTGCCATCATCTCCTCCACCTAAGCCATAAATGTAGTCCCTCGCCCACTTGTTATGATTGTAAATTTGAAGGTTGGCCTCTTGGCCCCGAAGTTATGGCTTTTCATTGGTATAGTTGAATAATTTTACTTACTTTTCATGCGAACTTTTGGGCATGTATTGATGGGGGTATTTTGCGAAAAGAGTGGGATAGGTTTTTACTTTTGTTTCCATTCCCCTATTTTGTGGTTAGCATTGTGTCCTAGTTCCATGGGATATCCTTTACTGGAATTATCCTTAGGGTTGGCACTATATGGGAAATCATTATTTCAGTTGTGTGGTATCACTTCCAAATACCATATACATGACCCCCTTCCACTTATTTTAGCCCTATTCGTCTCTTTTCCCATCTAGGTCCACATTTGTCCATTAGGTCCACATAGGCTTAGCCTCCTTGTACACACCTTGGGTCGGGCCTCAAATGATGCTCAGAGGCTGATGTGGCTAAAAGGAAAAGAGAAAACATAATTTTTCCACTCTAAATAATAAATATACCACAAAATGAAAAATATGGTTGGAACATACAGATTTGGCACGTGGGAAGATGCGAAACATCAGCTCTACCCATTATCCATCGACATCACCCTAGTTCCTATGGGCCCTAGCTGAACCCCATCTGTCATTAAGGAATCTATTATTCTCCCAATCCCTAGTGGGAAATAAATAAAACCACCTTAAAGAGGTATCCACTACTATATAATACACATCATGCTCTCATCCCCTAGATCCCTGAGTAGTTATGAAGAAAAATAAATCAAAGGAAAAATAATTATGAAGGTAATACAGTAAGAAAACTAAGGAACAAATTATCTCATAACAACTTTGGGATTTATTTCACAAAAAAAAACTAAGGAACTTGATGAAAGGTAGGAGAATGATCTTCATGATTGGAGGTTGTAATTTTGAGCACGACCTCCCTCATGGATTCATGGTTTGACTTGGTGGTGGCCAACTAAAAATAAATATTGTAATGAATCTAAGCCTATTGTGGGGTGGAATGTGGCTTACCTTTCATGGATTATGGGAACCCTTTTATCTCTCATGAGATAAGTACCCATGCTGACATAAATTTGTAATGTAAACCATAATGCATAAAATTGAAATTATGTCGATAGATTGTGTATCTATGAATTTCATTTTACATAGATATTATAGATTATATACTATTTTTTATGTTATACTATGAAAAATATGGATTTAATAGGTACCATAACTATGTAAAATTCATATTCTTTCTTGTGCGACTTTATATGCTTTTATGATGTTCCTAATTTGGATAGGATGGAGTAAACCCTAGTCCTCGTTAGTGTCTATATCTGATATATTACATGACCCTATAAAATAAAAAGGGTGAGATGGCTAGGGAAGATAGACCATTAGTATCTTGGATAGCCATGACGACTAGTTTCCTGTCAAGATATATGAGTGAGTTTAATCATTAAACTTGGGTGACCTTAGGTAGCCCATAGAATCCCCAGGTTTGATGTAGATATTAAAAGGTGTTCTTGGTTTTTAATAATTAGAATTAAGGATTGTATCGTTCAGAGCAAGGTAATGACCTGCATGAAATTCATATTCATAAAACAGCCAATGAAAAGTGTTATAGAGTTGAATGAAGAATTGTTGAATGGCTACATAGTATGTTGATGGATTTGAAGAGCTCAAATGTACTTCAAGTGATGGTGTTTCTCCTAGTAAGTCAACTAAAGGTTTTGGAAACCATGATGTATGTTTGCTTAGGCTAACAATCATTAGAAATCCCCCCTTGGTTAGGATAATATGTCTAAAGGATTGAGAAGATACATATAATGTGTAATGTCCTATGTGATTTCATGTGAGAAATTAAATGGTTAATAGTAGTGAGGTCGGAGTGCTTGGGTACCTTCATGGTTGGGAAGGATATCTATACATGAGAAGTCTTCCTTCACTTCTGTGTCAAAGTCATTATCAAGCCTCAAGACCCCTCTACCAACTTTTGTGCCATGGGGAAATTTTAGGATTGACAACATTTTATTATGGAGAGAAACTTTGGGATGGATTTTATTAGAGAAACAATCTAAAAAAAATCTTGATAGGAATGCCTCATCCTAATCTCTTCGTCATATGGATAAGATAAGGGCCATGGCTAAGAGATATCTAAAAAGGGATATAGAGTTGTTTTCTTTCAAGAATTATATTTTTTATTTTGAATGATTAGAGAATGCATTAGAGTGTTGTGGAAGATCCCAATGTCGATAAAATATGAAGTTCTATTTCTTAACAAGAAGTTAGGGAATTTTTGAGTGTTGGGTTAGGAGATTGGGAGGGCAATGCCACAAATTATCTATGAATAAAAAAATCAACTAATTGATTATAAAAAAATCACATTTTCCATTAGTTAAGGGTGATGTATGATTAAATATTGCTAAGTGATGGATATCAAGTTCATATTGTTAGGTCCTCCTCTGAGAGATTTCTTCCAATCTTACCAAAGTTGATAAGGACCCTAAGGTTTTACATGAAAATGTGGTTTTAATGTGCCATTTACATAGAGATAACATGGCACTCACATGACGTCGATGTTGCACTAATGTGGTGGTCATATGGCATCAAAGTGGAGGTTTTGTGGAACCCATGTGGCATAGAATTGGAGATGACATGTTGTTGACATGGACACATCATGTGGCAAGGTGATAGAGATTAGCATGTGCAATGGTGCTAACATAGCAATTGGATGGAAATAGCAAGTGACATGGATATTAGATGTCAGTAAGTTAGTAATTGAGTGTTGGTATATTGTGGGGTTTGAACTCTTATTTTGTTCTTAAGTCACAATACTAATAGAAGTTGAAACACTTTTTAGATGATAGAGATAGAGATCCATTAACTAATAATGGTTATGAGACTATCATCACACAGAGAGTTGGCTATTAGCTAATTCAAGAGCAATAGTAGCAAATTATGTCTATGTGGCTAGGAGCCGCAAGAAGGAAATAGATAGATGAAAATAGACTTGAGTCAAGAATTATTGGGAGATTTCCTCCAAATGTAGAGGAATCACAAACCATTAATCAGTGGCATTTATGCATAAATAATAACACACACATAGATAAATTTATGACTCACACATGACATACAGATGAAGATTAACACATAAACATTGAATCCATCAACGAACATCTTCCACTCAATTACAACCCTTCTTTCAAGGATACATTCAGACTCTTCACTTGTTCGATTAAATAAACCTCATTTTGGTGATCCTTTTTTCCTTTTTGTATAGTTCTCACATAATGTTATTAATTAGTGTTTCATCCAATATAGAAGGACTTCTTCCCACTTTTTAAATGTAGAATAAGTGGATATTTTGTCCACCTTCAATCCATTGGTTACTCACATGTCTATTCCCACTTTTGTGTAGCATATGTTAGGTGTTTCTATTAGGGTAGTACCTTTTAAGTTTGTGGCACATCTCAATTTTGTACATCCATTTTGGGAAATCAAATAAAAATTCCTCAAAAATTCACAATATTATCATACAATGTTGTGACACAATTTTTCATATAATAAGCTTTATAATGATGTAAAAATCAGCTCAATAAAAGTTTATTTATGAAAAAGATTCCTACAAGAAATGGAGCTACCTTGTGTTAATAATAAGATAATTGAAGCAAATACATATCATACATAACCCTTAATCTCTATAGTCCATAATCTATTAAACTTAGGACTTATTATTTTAATTTGCTTTTCTATCCATAATCAATATAACCTTAGGCCTATTATTTAAATCTTCTTTGTATAAAATTTAATGATCATATTATTTTTTTTTATAATATTTAAACTAAAAAATTTATATATTATTTAAAACAAATATATTTTAATGAAATTTAAATGATAAAATTGTAATATTATCAAATTTAATATGTTTAAGTACAATGTAATGTTATTTTACATTTCATTATCTTTATTCTTGTATCCCTATCAACACATGCAACACTTCTAGCCATTATATTTTAATAGAAATATTATAATTTTATAATAATTCTTTTATATTCTAAAAATGGCCAAAAGCAAGCTCACATTATTGGGATGGAATATTTTATGCTTTGTTCAGTGACTTCATAATAACTACATGCCTTCACTTTCGTGTCAAAGTCATTATCAAGCCTGAAGACCCCTCTACCAAATTTCATGCCATGGGGAAATTTGAGGATTGACAACATTTTATTACGGAGAGAAACTTTGGGATGGATTTTTTTGAGAAACAATCTAAAAGAAATCTTAATAGGAATGCCTCATCCTAATCTCTTCGTCATATGGATAACATAAGGGCCATGGCTAAGAGATATCTAAAAAGGGATATAGAGTTGTTTTCTTTCAAGCATTATATTTTTTATTTTGAATGATTAGAGAATGCATTAGAGTGTTGTGGAAGATCCCAATGTCGATAAAATATGAATTTTTATTTCTTAACAAGAAGTTAGGGAATTGTTGAGTGTTGGGTTAGGATATTGGGAGGGCAATGCCACAAATTATCTATGAATCAAAAGATCAACTAATTGATTATAAAAAAATCACATTTTCCATTAGTTAAGGGTGATTTATGATTAAATATTGTTAAGCGATGGATATCGAGTTCATATTGTTAGGTCCTCCTATGAGAGATTTCTTCCAATATTACCAAAGATGATAAGGGCCCTAAGGTTTTACATGAACATGTGGTTTTAATGTGCCATTTACATAGAGATAACATGGCACTCACATGACGTCGATGTTGCACTAATGTGGTGGTCATATGGCATCAAAGTGGAGGTTTTGTGGAACCCATGTGGCATAGACTTGGAGATGACATGTTGTTGACATGGACACATCATGTGGCAAGGTGATAGAGATTAGCATGTGCAATGGTGCTAACATAGCAATTGGATGGCAATAGCAAGTGACATGGATATTAGATGTCGGTAAGTTAGTAATTGACTGTTGGTCTATTATGGGGTCTGAACCCTTATTTTGTTCTTAAGTCACAATACTAATAGAATTTGAAACACTTTTGAGATGATAGAGATAGAGATCCATTAACTAATAATGGCTATGGGACTATCATCACACAGAGAGTTAGCTATTAGCTAATTCAAGAACAATAGTAGCAAGGTATGTCTGCGTGGCTAAGAGCCTCAAGTAGGAAATAGATATATGAAAATAGACTCGAGTCAAGAATTATTGGGAGATTTCCTCCAAAGGTAGAGGAATCACAAACCATTAATCAATGGCATTTATGCATAAATAATAACGCACACATAGATAAAGTTATGAGTCACACATGAAATACAAATGAAGATTAACACATAAACGTTGAATCCATCAATGAACATCTTCCACTCAATTACAACCCTTCTTTCAAGGATACATTTACACTCTTCACTTGTTCGATTAAATAAACCTCATTTTGGCGATCCTTTTTTCCTTTTTGTATAGTTATTACATAATGTTATTAATTAGTGTTTCATCCAATATAGGACTTCTTCCCACTTTTAAAATGTAGAATAAGTGGATAGTTTGTCCACCTACAATCCATTGGTTACTCACATGTCTATTCCCACTTTTGTGCAACATATATTAGGTGTTTCTATTAGGGTAGTACCTTTTAAGTTAGTGGCACATCCCAATTTTGTATATCCATTTTGGGAAATCAAATAAAAATTCCTCAAAAATTCACAATATTATCATACAATGTTGTGACACAATTTTTCATATAATAAGCTTTATAATGATGTAAAAATCAGCTCAATAAAAGCTTATTTATGAAATAGATTCCTACCAGAAATGGAGCTACCTTGTGTTAGTAATAAGATAATTGAAGCAAATAAATATCATACATAACCCTTAATCTCTATGGTCCATAATCTATTAAACTTAGGACTTATTATTTAATTTTCTTTTCTATCCATAATCAATATAACCTTAGGCTTATTATTTAAATCTTCTTTGTATAAAATTTAATGATCATATTATTTTGTTTTATAATATTTTAACTAAAAAATTTATATATTATTTAAAACAAATATATTTTAATGAAATTTAAATGATAAAATTGTAATATTATTAAATTTAATATGTTTAAGTACAATGTAATGTTATTTTACATTTCATTATCTTTATTCTGGTGTCCCTATCAACACATGCAACACTTCTAGCCATTATATTTTAATAGAAATATTGTAATTTTATAATAATTCTTTTATATTCTAAAAATGGCCAAAAGCAAGCTCACATTATTGGGATGGAATATTTTATGCTTTGTTCAGTGACTTCATAATAACTACATGCCTTATCCCAATCACCATAATTGATGTTGATGACAATGTAAGTGGATAGAATGTAGCTATGAAAACATTATTAGAAAGTGGTTTGTTATATTCCTTTTAACCATGAAAAAAAAATAATCCAAACAGGAAGAAAGGATGTGGTGTTATCCCTTCAAAGTTCAAACGGCTAGGGAGAACTTGGCACGACCACTCACAGATTAGCCGTTGATTAAAAAAGCTACGAGGCAAAATTATATAATGAGGATTTGGATTATGATGTTCACAAGTTAAATTACTTTTGATTCTCCTCTGCAAAGCTGGACAAGAAATAATGTTTTTTTTAAACGACTTGGTGAAGGAGATCCTGGGAATGCATCCTCCCCAACTTGGCGAAGGAGACCTTGCGAATGTTTCTCTGTCACACTGTGCCAAAGTGGAGTTCTACAGTGTGGGGATGGGGAGTTCTTTGGAGAGAAGTTGGGGAGTTTCCTGGAGGAGGAGAAGGATGTTGACATCACGGGAGTGAATAGAATTAAGATGATGCCGTTCGGTGCTGGCAGGAGGATCTGGCCACATCAATCTAATCATCTTATGGATGCGTGCACCGTTGTCACGAACAATCCACCAGAAAGTGGAATGCAGCGCTGGAATTTGCGGAGGCAAAGTATCAACGGTATATACCTTTCCTACGCGAGGCCGACATCGAGCTGCTTCCACCGGTGCAAATCTCTGATTCGATTCGTTTTTGGATTTTTGGATTTCTTAGAAGTGTGAAATATTCATTTATATTGCATATTTTTATGATCAATTTCTAAGAACTATGGTAAGACACAAACATGATCTCTATTATTTTTTCTCCATTAATATACATTAATGTATAATTTTATGAGAATAATTTTCGGATTAATCATATCATTAAAAAATTTGATTGATAAAGGTTTGCGCCTTCTTGTAATTGCTTTCTTTTAAGCCATGTCTTTGTCAGTACTGCTAAAGTCAGCGTCGTCTCCCACTACAAGATAAGATTACAACAAATTGGAACATTGGATGCAAACAAGGCCCTAAAGAAACTTAGCTCCGGCTCTACAAGAAAGGTATGTCTCTGCCTCTTCATTTTCTATTTCTTGAAGTAAACCCTTTCAATGAATTATATGTAGCTTTTTTTTTTCATTTTTAGGTGGTTCTATAATTTTTGGATTAATTTTTGTGTGTTAGTAATAGCACTTATTTTTTCTATTATAATTATAACCCTATTTTGGGTGTCTAAAACCCAATCTATTCATCTCAGTTTTATTAGTAAAACCCAGTCTATTCATCTTAGTTTTATTATTCCATTCTCTTTATGGTTTTCTGTGCTGGCCATAGTTTCTTTTTAATGCATGTCAGCTGGTTTTAATCTCTTTGTCTCAAATTTCCATTGTTTCTTTTCAAGTCATATTAGCTAGTTGTAATCTCTTTCTCTCAAATTTCTGGGTTGTAATTTAGATTTATCAAACATCAAATCAAATCTCTCCCTATACCAACTTTTCTACAATGTTTTTTCAAATATTTTTTTTTTGAGTATTTTGATTTTATAAATTATATCTAATTTGACCATTAGTTAACTTTTAATTTTTTTTTAAAATAAAAATATTTAAATATTTATAAAATAATAAAATAATAAACCTAATATATAAAATGTTTATAAACTAATAAAATAATAAATGTAATATGCAAAATATTTATAAAATAATAAACATTGTACTCTAAATTTTACAAATGAACCTATAAAAAAAATTAGCTATCCTAGTCTTTAAAACAAATTCAAGGGTTGCACCATACGTAATTGAATTCGATTTTTGGTATCTTCGTCTTGGAAATTGGGTCAAATCGGGAAAAAAAAATACGTAGAATTCCATTCGTACTTCCAAAAAATTCCATTTTATTTATAAATTATTTTTTAGGAGTTTTTTAATAACCATAACATCAAAGCATAAGTATTGATTTTGGTTGATTAGCTTTATAGTTTTGTGACTTTATCTCTTAGACATTGACTCCTCTTTTCTTTCTTTTTTTCAATTATGTTTTGAGGATTTTGATTTTATAAATTATATACTTTTTATTTCTTTTCAAATAAAAATATTTAATGTATTTATAAATTAATAAAATAATATTTAGAATATTTATAAATTAATAAAATAATAAATATTGTGCAGGAAATTTTACAAATGAATTTATGATGGCTAGTTGGAGCTTCTCGTATCTATTTAATTGGGTTTCCTGATCAAATTTTTCATAAGTCTTGATGATGAACCACACTAGATGGTTTGAAAAGCGTCAACCAAATTTATTTGGATGTGGTTTTTTACCGAATTTTTTTTTTTCACAATTTATGGATCACAGAAGAAATATTCCTAAAATTTATGAAATAATTAGATATCTTTTTTATGTAAAATAAATTGAACACTTAATTTTATTAGAAATTGGGTCAAATTTGAAATAATTAGTTATCTTTTCTATCAAATAAATTGAATTGGAAATTGGATTTAATCTTGAAAAGAAAATACACAAATTGGAGAATTTCACTAGTATGTCCAAATAATTCCATTTTATTGACAAATTATTCCATTCAAAAGTCGAAATAATTCCATTTTTTTAAAATTATTTTTTTGGATTCTTCTAATAACCATAATGTCAAATCACAAGTATTGGTGGATTAACTTTATAATTTTGTGTCTTTATTTTTAATTGTTGATTGGCTTTCTAATTTTGTGAGTTTTTCTTTTCAATTAAAAATATTAGTTGACTTAACATGTGGTATTCAAAATCAGTTTTGGATGAACTTTTTTAATAAAAAGAAAGTATATTTTTTGATGATTTAGATGATATTATTGGATTTCTTAAAATGATTTTTAATTACTTTTTTATGATTTACAAATATGTTTTTCATTTAAAAATAATTTTCATTTATTTCTTATAACTTGTGTTAGATTTTGTTTTTACATTATTACTTTAGTTAAATTCAATGTATTTTAAATTGTATTTTCATACATTTAAATTATTTTAAAGAATTTTTGTTATATTTAAAATTTTATTAATAACTTTTAATTGATTTTGTTTTTGAATGATTTCTCAATTGATATTTTAATATAGAGTAAAGTACCATAAGCATGAGTAGCCTAGCCTAGGCTACTAAAGAATAGACTAAGGTAAGCTAGAGTAGGCTAGGTTAGGGTAGAATGTGCTAGAGTAGCTTAGGATAGGCTAGACTAGACTAGGATAGGCTAGGTTAGGCTAGGGTATGCTACGGTATGCTAGAGTAGGCTAGGTTATACTAGGGTAGGTTAAGCTAGGCTAGGGGAGGCTAGGTTAAGCTACACTAGGCTAGGGGAGGTTAGGTTAGGCTACTATAGATTATGATAGACTAGGTTAGGCTAGGCTAGGAAGAGCTAGGTAGGTTAGGGTCTCTTAGGCTAGCCTAGGATAGGATAGGATAGGATAGGGTGGGATAGGCTAGGCTAGGCTAGTCTACTATAGCCTAGCATATAGTAGGTTAGGCTAGGGTAGGTTGAGCTGGGATAGGCTAGGCTAGGCTAGGATAGGTTAGACTAGGTTAGGCTCAGCTTGGTAAGACTACACTATGTTAGGCTAGGGTAGGCTAGGTTAGGCTAGGTTATGCTAGGTTAGGCTAGGCTATGTTAGGTTAGATTAGGTTAGGTAATCTTAGGATAGGATAGGTTAGGATAGGATAGCCTAGAGTAGGGTAGGCTAGGTTACGCTATGTTAGGTTAGGTTAGGATAGGATAAATTAGTCTAGGTTGGGTTATGCAATGATAAGATAGGCTAGGTTAGGCTAGGCTAGGCTAGGCTAGGCTAGGCTATGTTAGGTTAGGTTAAGCTACGTTAGGTTAGGTTAGGTTAGGTTAGAATAGATTAGGTTAGGTTAGGTTAGGTTAGGTTAGGCTAGGCTAGGTTAGGCTAGGCTAGGCTAAGATAGGTTAGGTTAGGATATGTACGATAAGATAGGATAGAGTGGGTTAGGCTAGGATAAGATAGGCTAGGTTAGGTTAGGTTAGGTTAGGTTAGGATGAGATTGATTAGGCTAGGCTAGTTTAGGCTATGTTAGGCTAGGATAATATAGGCTAGGCTAGGTTAGGCTAGTCTAGGCTAGTCTAGTTTAGGCTAGGCTAGGATGCTAGGGTAGGTTAGGGTAGGCTAGGGTAGGGTAGGTTAGGCTAGGATAGGCTAGGCTAGGCTAGGGTAGGTTAGGCTAAGGTAGGCTAGGGTAGGCTAGGGTAGGCTAGGTTCGACTAGGCTAGGGTAGGCTAGGATAGGCTAGGATAGGGTAGGCTAGGGTAGGCTAGGGTAGGCTATGATAGCGTAGGGTAGGGTAGGGTAGGTTAGGATAGGTTAGGCTAGGCTAAGCTAGGCTAGGGTAAGGTAGGGTGGGGTAGGGTAAACTAGGGTAGGGTAGGTTAGGGCAGGTTAGGTTAACTTAGGCTCAGTTAGGCTAGGCTAGGTTAGGCTAGGGTAGGGTAGTCTAGGGCAGGGTTAGCTAGGTTAGGCTAGGAGAGGGTAGGGTAGGGTAGGGTAGTCTAGGGTAGGCTAGGGTAGGCTAGGCTAGCATAGGGTAGGGTAGGTTAGGATAGGTTAGGCTAGGGTAGGCTAGGTTAGGGTAGGCTCGGCTAGCATAGGGTAGTGTAGGTTAGGACAGGTTATGTTAGGCTAGGCTAGACTAGGGCAAGGTAGGGTAGGGTAGGGTAGGGTAAGCTAGGGTAGGGTAGGTTAGGGTAGGTTAGGTTAGCTTAGGTTAGGTTAAGCTAGGTTAGGTTAGGCTAGGGTAGGGTAGTCTAGCGTAGGGTAGGCTAGGTTAGGCTAGGGTAGGGTAGCCTAGGCTAGGGTAGCGTTGGCTAGGGTAGGTAGGATAGGGTACGGTAGGGTAGGGTACGGTAATTTAGGCTAGGTTAGGCTAGGCTAGGCTAGGCTAGGCTATGTTAGGCTAGGGTAGGGTAGGCTATGTAAGGTTAGTCTAGGCTAGGCTAGGCAAGGCTATGTTAGGCTAGGCTAGGGTACGCTAGGATATGATAGGATAGGATAGGCTAGACTAGGCTAGGTTAGGCTAGGTTAGATTATGTTAGCTTAAGTTATGGCAGGGTAGGTCAGGTTAGGGTTGGCTATATTAGGCTAGGCTAGGCTAAGCTAGGTTATGTTATGCCAGGTTAGGTCAGCCTAGCCTAGGCTAGGCTAGGCTAGGCTAGGCTACTGTAGGCTAGGCTAGGTTAGGTTAGGTTAGGTTAGGCGAGGTTAGGCTAGGCTAGCTTAGGCTAGGTTAGGTTAGGTTAAGCTAGGTTACATTATGTTAGGCTAGGTTAGGTTAGGTTAGGCTAGGCTAGGTTAGGTTAGGCTAGGCTAGGCTAGGCTAGGCTAGGATAGGCTAGGCTAGGTTGGGCAAGGCTAGGATAGGCTAGGCTGGGCTACGCTAGGCTACATTAGGATAAGTCAGGTTAGGTTAGGCTATGCTAGGCTAGGATAGGTTAGGAAAGGTTAGTCTAGGTTAGGCTAGGCAAGGCTATGTTAGGCTAGGCTAGGGTAGGCTAGGATATGATAGGATAGGATAGGCTAGACTAGGCTAAGTTAGGCTAGGTTAGATTATGTTAGCTTAAGTTATGGTAGGGTAGGTCAGGTTAGGGTTGGCTATATTAGGCTATACTACGTTTGGCTATGTTAGGCTAGTCTAGGTTAGGATAGGGTAGGTTACGTTAGGATAGTGTAGGATAATATAGGTTGGGTATGCTAGGTTAGGCTAGGCTAGGTTAGGTTAATCTAGGCTAGGTTAATCTAGGCTAGGCTAGGCTAGGCTATGTTAGGCAAAGCTAAGTTAGGCAAGCTTAGGATAGGTTAGTCAAGGTTATCCTAGGCTTGGCTAGGCTAGGTTAGGTGACGTTAAGCTAGAGTAGGCTAGGTTAGGTTAGGTTAGACTAGGGTAGGTTAAGGTAGCTATGCTAGGTTAGGTTAAGCTAGGCTATGATAGGTTAGGTTAGGCTAGGCTTGGATAGGTTAGGGTAGGTTAGGTTGGGCTAGCTTAGGTTGGGCTAGGGTAGGCTAGGTTAAGGTAGGGTAAGCTAGGCTAGGCATAGTTAGGCTAGGCTAGGCATGGCTAGGGTAGGCTAGGTTAGGTTAGGCTAAGTTAAGCTAGGTTAGGTTAAGCTAATTTAGGTTAGGTTAGGATATGATTGATTAGGTTAAGCTAGTTTAGGCTAGGATAAGATAGTCTAGGTTAGGCTAAAGGTAGGCTCGTTTAGGTTAGGTTAGGTTATGTTAGGTTAGGCTAGGTTAGGTTATGTTAGGCTAGGTTAGGTTAGGGTAGGGTAGGGTAGGTTAGGCTAGGTTAGGTCATGCTAGGTTAGACTAGGTTAGATTAGGTTAGGCTAGGTTAGATTAGGTTATGCTAGGTTAGGTTAGGTTAGGTTAGGTTAGGTTAGGCAAGGTTACGTTAGGCTAGGTTAAGCTAGGCTAGGCTAAGCTAGGTTATGCTAGGCTAGGCTAGGTTAGGCTAGGTTAGGCTATGCGAGGTTAGGTGAGGTTAGGTTAGGTTGGGTTAGGTTAGGCTCAATTAGTCTCGGTTAGGTTAGGCTAGGCTAGGTTAGGTTAGGTTAGGCTGGGTTATGATAGGTTAGGTTATGTTAGGCTAGGTTAGGTTAGGTTAGGCTAGGATACGTTATGCTAGGCTAGGCTAGGTTAGGTTAGGCTAGGCTAGGTTAGGCTAGGTTAGGTTAGGCGAGGTTAGGTGAGGTTAGGTTATGTTAGATTAGGTTAGGTTAGGCTACGTTAGGATAGGTTAGGCTAGGTTAGGCTAGGCTAAGTTAGGTTAGGCTAGGTTAGGCTAGATTAGGCTAGGTTAAGTTAGGTTAGTTTAGGCTAGGCTATGCTAGGCTAGGCTAGTCTAGGATAGGTTAGGTTAGGTTAGGCTAGGCTAGGCTAGCTAGGTTATTGTAGGCTAGGTTAGGTTAGGTTAGGCTAGGCGAGGTTAGGTTAGGTTAGGCTAGACTATGCTAGGCTAGGCTAGGCTAGTGTAGGCTAAAGTAGGCTATGTTAGCCTAGGTTAGGCTAGGCTAGTTTAGGCTAGGTTAAGCAAGGTTAGGCTAGCTTATCGGTTAAGCAAGGTTAGGCTAGTTTAGGCTAGACTAGGTTAGGTTAGATTAGGCTAGGTTAAGCAAGGTTAGGCTAGGTTGGGCTAGGTTAAGCTAGGATAGGTAGGAATGGCTAGGGTCGGGTAGGCTAGGCTAGGTTACGCTGGGTTAGGTTAGATTAAGCTAGGTTAGGTTAGGCTATGCATGGCTAGACATGGTTAGACTAGGCTAGGAAATATTATGATAGTCTAGGATAAGTTAGGCTATGCTTGGCTAGGCTAGGAGATGCTAGGGTAGGTTAGGCTAGGCTAGGAGATTTTAGGTTAGGCTAGGCTTGGTTTGGCTAAGTTAGGCAAGGCTAGGTTAATTTAGGCTAATGTAGGTTAGGCTAGGCTAGGTTAAGCAAGTTTAGGTTAGGAAAGGTTAGGCTAGGTTAGGTTAGGCTAGGTTAGGTTAGGTTTGGTTTGGTTAGGTTAGGCTAGGCTAGGTTAGGCTAGGCTTCACTATGTTAGGCTTGATAAGCTAGGGTAGGCTAGGTTAGGTTCGGTTATGTTAGGCTATGTTAGGCAAAGCTAGGTTAAGAAAGGTTAGGATAGGTTTGGCAAGGCTACCCTAGGCTTGGCTAGGCTAGGTTAGGCCACGCTGGACTATAGTAGGATAAGTTAGGTTATGTTAGACTTGGCTAGGTTAAGTGAAGCCAGTCTAGGTTAAGGTAGGCTAGGATATGATATATTATGCTAGGTTAGGTTGTGCTAGGTTAGGGTAGGCTAGGAATGGCTAGGGTAGGCTAGGATAGGGTAGGTTATGCTCGGCTAGGTTAGGGTAGGCTAGGGTAGGCTAGGCATGGCTACATTAAGCTAGGCTAGGGTAGGCTACCAGTTAGGTTAGGCTAGGCTAGGTTAAGTTAGGATAGGCTAGACTAGGATAGGTAAGGTTAGGCTAGGCTAGGCTAGGTTAGGTTAAAATGAGTTATGTTAATTTCTATGATTTATGTTAAAATGGCTGACTTATATGAGGAATTTACGATGGAATTAAATAGAATAAATTATTATGGCTAGAATTGTATATTCTTGTGTTTTACAGTGATTATATTCTCATGTTGTATTTGCTAAGTTATATTTTAGTTTGAGGAAATTCTAGCTTAATCTTTGGAAAGAGAATATAAATAACTAGATTCTTAGAGTATCTAATATAAAAAGGAGTAAGGTTAACCCTCAATATTAAACACATACAAAGAAAGTACGAATTAAAACTAAAATAATTAAGGTAAAACTTCCACTTAAGAGTGATTTGGAACAAAATTAAGTGGAAACTATTGAGAGTTGTTAAAAATCAATATGGACAACCAGTTTAGATAAGGAAACATGGAATATATTTAATATTCTTGTATACCATTAATATTAATATTATTTGTGAGTACGATTAAATAACCTGATTAGGTGTGGAAAAGGTATACTAAATTTTTTATACTAACAAAATTCTTATCTTAGTAAATTATATTGGAGTAGATACTTTAACATAGTTTTAATAGAATAAATAGTAGGTAAAATTATGTTACGTAATCATAATTAGCATATATATGCATGAATTTGTATACAAACACATAAATATTAAATTCCATGAAGAATCCCTACCAGATGTAAAGGGACTAATACAAAGGAGTAGAGACTATGAGGCAATGAGGGAAAGCTTTGTATTTAAATAGTATAAGAAATATATTATTAAATATTAGATGTGTACTTGAAATTTCAGAAACTTATTTTCTTACTGCAATTACTTTAAATTACATAGGAAAATTATGTACATTATAATGGAAGAAAACCCAACAAATACTCACAATGAAGGAGTATAACTTTAGGATAGGCAAAATACTCTTATAAAAGTTAAGGCCTAGCCAATACAAATTTAAGACGAGACATGCCTTTACCTTCTATTAAATATGGAACAATAGATTCATATTTTGTAGAAAATAAATTGAAAGAGAAGAACCCATGTTGGGTGTAGCCTTCTTATTGTTCCTTAAAGATAAATTATTGGTCAATTACTTATAATGGCTAGAAATATATATGAAAAATATAATAAGAATAACATTGAAAATATATATAAAACAATGGTAGAGCATGATTACATATGAGCACTAGAGTTGCGCTTTTTTTATTTGTGTTTATTCATCACCGGTGCGTCACTTAATAGAATCGCACCGGTGCATCTTTTTGTAACACCGACACCGATGTAGTTATATGTACAGTAGCACCAATTTGTAGTTAAGGCACCGAAATTACTTTCAGGTGTCTACACCAAAAATTAGTGAACTCCAACCATAGAAATTGAGAATTAAAATTTTGTTTAATCTTGAGAATTAAAATTAAAATTAAAATTGAGAATTGGAATTGGATAAATTCCTGATGGAAATATGTATTCTTCCAATGCATTTTGTTTATTGCAGGAGGTCCCCACTGATTATGTGGAGAGAATGCAATGTGAGGCATGTGAATATGGAATACTACAGGGCCCAAGTGGGCAATTGTGGCATGTGAACCTGTTATAATTGGCACTTAAATATTTGCAACCAATATGTTTTAGAATATAATCTACATATAGACAGATGGAATGCCAGCAATTAGTACATATAATCTGCAGAAGGGTAATGTTATGGGAGAAATGACAACGAGTCCTTCATTCTGCATTTGTTAACAGAAGAAGACCCAATTTTCCACTAGATGATGTAGTTATTACATGTGGAGGCAATGGTTTCCAAAATAAAATGAGTATAGGGTTGAGAAGAGGTAAGACATTGGAAAATAGGCTATTACATTAGCTTTTCCAATGGGAAACGGATTTGCAGGTGGAAATATGGTAGCTGTAGGTATCTATGCTTTTCTTCCCACAAAAATGGTCACTGGATTTCCATTTATAATAAAAGAAGACTTTTTACTGGTTTCATCGACAAGACCACAGCTCAGACAAGTTAGAGATGCCATTCAGGTTCAATTGAAAGCCGAAGATGTGATTTGATGCGATGTCAGCTTTACCGATAAAAGTTTATGTAATCCAACTAAAGCTCAGACAATGCTCCCAGCTACTTTTAAGCATATTCTGGAGAATCTTTCCCTTCATGGGACCTAGCAGCCTGATCAACAATGTAAATTGATCTTTCTCTATTTTCCTTAAGGGAATGAGAATCCTTCCCTTCATGGTGCCTCTTGGCTTTATCGATTGCCTTGATTGATCTTTCTCTACCATCAACTCTACTCTCCATTTCTCCATCATGGGATCTCTTAACCCTATTCTTGGCCTTAATCGAATGCTCTCTATCGGTCTCAACCTGTACTCCTTTTCTCCTTTTGTACTCTGTTGAGATCTATAGCTGTTTGCATCTCTGTAAGCATATTTTTCCATATTTTTGTTTGAATCACCTATTTTCTCTACTATAGACTTCTCAACCGAAATTCAAACTCTCGTCTTTTCAAACCCTTGTCTCCTTAGAAAAATTCTTTCTCGCGATTTGAAACCTCTCCTGCTCCAATACTACACGTTACATAATAACCCTGTTTCGGTGTGAACTATTTTATAGGTGCAATAAAGCTGTTTGTAAGATCAAGGTTTTTGTTTTTCCGCGGTGTTTCATGACACACTGATGTGTATGAGTAGTAAGAAGCACTAGTGCTTGTTATGATGATAAGTGCACCGAACTGTATAAAGTTTTTTTTTTTTTTTATGTAAGATCATAATAAAATAATGATAATTCTAAAGTACATGAATTTATTTGCATTATTTTCTAAACTTTATTATATTACAAAAATTCATATTATTTTGGATTTATTATTCTACAATTATTTACAAATTTACAAATTTAAATATTTTAATAAAATCATTTCACATTAATATAATTAAAATTTTCACATTAATACAATTAAAATTTTACAAATATTTTACATAAAATTACAATTAAAATTAGAATTACAATTACAATTACAATTACAATTTTACAATTTCACATACAATTACGATTAGAATTAGAATTAGAATTTTAATTTTACATACAATTACATTTACAATTAAAATTTTACAATTACAATCATTTCACAGCAATACAATTAAAATTTTACAAATATTTTACATACAATTACAATTAAAATTACAATTACAAATACAATTACAATTTTAGAATTAGAATTAGAATTTTAATTTTACATACAATTACATTTACAATTACAATCATTTCACAGTAATACAATTAAAATTATACAATTACGATTAGAATTAGAATTACAATTTCAATTTTACATACAATTAAATTTACAATTAAACAACAATACAATTTAAAATTTACAAATATTTTACATACAATTAGAATTAGAATTATAATTATGTTTACAATTACAATTATAATTTTACAAATATTTTACATACAATTACAATTAAAATTAAAATTACAAATACAATTACAATTTTAGAATTTTACATACAATTGGAATTACAATTACAATTTTACAATTTGTTATATATACAATTACAATTAAAATTTGACATTAAATATTATACATACAATTATAGTTAAAATTACAATTACAAATACAAACAAAATTTTACAATTTTACATACAAATATTTAATAAATATCATGGTCATTTAATAATAATTAATTAATAAACATCAAGATCATGATAATCATCGTACAAACATCATATTCGACTAAAAAACACATTCAAACATAAAATTGACATTATATATTAACATCATCACAACACAAACATCAAATATAAATCTCATGTCAAATAACTCATGTTATCAGATACACATCTATCTGCAAGCTAAACATTAAATGAACATATCTAACATGAGCTAACAATACACAGATCATGATGATCACCAACATGTAAATTAAGTACAACTGAAACATGAACATAAAATAAATGGACCATATATATATATATATATAACTGAATAATATTAAAAATATACAACTATAATATAAATGTCATGGATCAGCTGGTGGTAGTACAACATTAATAGCAGTACTAGTGGAGGCCTGCTCAGTTAATGGGCAGCCTCGACAGTCGATGGTCGAGCCTGCTCACGATCATGATTATTACTAATGGATGGATTAGCTGGTGATAGTACAACATCAATATAAGTAGTACTAGTGGAGGCTTGCTCAGTCAATGGTGTAGCCTCGACAGTCGATGGTCCAACTTGCTCATGATCATGGCTAGTAATGATGGATGTTGCAGGCTGCTAACTAGACATGGTCGATGGTCCAGCCTCATCTCCATGATGACTTCTAGATGATAGTGGAGCCTCATGGTCATTTGGTGCGGTGCGAGGTGAACGATCATGAGATGATGAGTCGCTGCTCACGGACTGTCCATCACGTGCTGTGG
Organism: Pinus albicaulis; assembly: GCA_034641835.2. Classification (NCBI taxonomy): domain Eukaryota; kingdom Viridiplantae; phylum Streptophyta; class Pinopsida; order Pinales; family Pinaceae; genus Pinus; species Pinus albicaulis. Next base: position 16,845 of record JAXQQM020062925.1, on the reverse strand, counting down.
CTCGACCATGCCTATAACACGCAAGAGTCGTCCTCAGTCGCGTAACAGTTGTCCTAGATCCTACAACATGCCATATCAAGTTGTACATGTCACGCGGCATGCCTCTCCACATCCATAATAGCCTATCATCAAACTGTATGTCTCTTTAATGAGTGGGCCTAATGCCCGCCTCAAAAATCAATGCACTGAGTTGGTCACCCAACTCCATCCTGTATCTTGTATCAGGTCGACCGCACCTAGCAAAAGGCGATACCGGCACACCAGCAGGAGCATGTCTCTCTACACCAACCTCCTGATCATGATGCTCATCATATGTTATTTCCTCATCGTCATCAAGATCCACACCTGGATCATGTGTTGGTTCCGACATCTCGTCGTTGTCAAAAGAGCCAATGTCTGCAAAATATATACAAGTACACAAAAATAATTAGACAATTTCATTACAAAATTTAATAAAAACAAGTTAAATAACATGTTAGAATAAATATAAATAAAACAGTAATATTACCTCTATCATCTGGCGGCTCATCATCTCAAAAGAGGATGTTGGCACACCCTTGCCAATCCAATCCAACATAAGGTCAAGGTACCATAATGAAGGGATGCAGCTCATCAACGCTAGCTAGTCAGTCCAGTGCATCTTGCGATATCCTGGCTGAAAGCATAGTCTCTCCCATCTTGGGCATCATCTACCCCCACATGTGCATCTAGGCCTCCAACATTAACCTACAAGGCTTCCGAGAAAAAGTAGGCCTCATCACTGGAAACATCCAAAAAAATAAACAAAAAATATTTGAAGCAACAGGGAAGTTGACCCTCCCTTGTGCATGAACACGACATCTATCTAAGGCCATACAGAACTGCCACAAAAAAATGGTAGACCACCTGACAAGTCATGGCTATTGTACTAAAGAATCAACATAATAACATATAAGCGGGAAACTAATGTGTTTCCCATCACTAGTGCTGTGTGAAATGGTCAAAATGAGAAGTGAAAGAAACTGCATGTCCTGTCTACCAAATGCACCAATACGTAACTGACCTCAAGGGACTTGAAACTCTAAAGGAGATAGTACATCTACTCCAATGTATCTTTGGTAGTAAACTAACTGACTCCCTGCTACACAACCAGCTGGAACCTCTAGGACGAAGGGAAAATCCACTCCTCTTCTCGATAGCCTTGTAATAAATAAATATCCTGCTCAATGGGTGTGTACCACTAGTCAGGATCAACCTGGAAAGCCTGTTGGTGGGCATTCCACCTACGAATAAGATGTCTCAAAAAAACACTATGGGCATTTAGGGAAGTAGCCTCCTCATAGAACTTGAGGATGCTTACCTTCCTTAGGAGCCCCTGGGTATCTTCTATAATAGGGTGAGGGTACACATCTCCCTCCCTCTCTTGTGCCTCCAACTAGCGAAGCATGTCATACTGCTCCACATGATGTTGCTGTTGTTCCTCCTCTTCTCTCTAAATCATTAACATATTAAATAATTTTTTTTTATTAAATCAGACATCTATTTAGAAATATACATATATAATTTTTTTTGGAAAAAAAAAATAGACCCTTCGGTGCACCACAAAAATAGTTATGCACGGATTCTAGTGTGTCTTTTGTTTGTAGCGCACTAGCGATGGTGCCCCAGATGACCTAGATCGCACCGTATGCGGTGCACCTAAAATTTTTTCAAGCACCGTTGACTATATATGGTGTCAGAAGAGTGGTGCGCTGACTAAAATATATGCCTCGGTCTGTGTAGTTGTGTTAGCCCACCAACTTCCTGACAAATTAAATAGTCAATGGTGCGGTCTTTTACCCAGCTGCACCGTTGACCCTATTGGAATGCCAAATGCGGTGCGCTGACAGATACCAGGGCAGATATTTCTGTCAACGCACCGCATTTTTATTCCCTTGATCAACGGTGCGACTGACTAAATGAAAACACAACACTTTTTTTTTAATTTTAAAATAATGCGGGGCGCCTTTCTGTAGCTCCCTAGACCCGGTGCGGATATCGTTAGCACTGGTTGCGGTGTGGCCTGTAAATTTTACAGGCATCACTGCTTGCCAGTGTGAGCCAAACAGCTCGTGCACATCGCGCGACAATATATATATATATATATATATATTCTTTTTAAATGGTTAATTTTAAGGTTATTTCAAATTCTAGTCTGCTAAAAAGCTTAATTATGGAAAAACAAGAAAAATACCTGTACATTTCGCCATCAAGGAGGCATATTGGCTGTAGAATTATCAAAAGAAAATTTTCCCACCATTTTGCAAAATGCAAGCTATATATTGGTGGCCAATGCACAACAACATTGTGTGCAATGGGTGCAATGGGAGCATCAATGTCAGGGCAGTTGAGAGAAGGAGAAATTGCACCAGTGCTTGAGAGATCTGGAGCATTGAGAAAGTGAAAAATGTGGTTTTTTGGCCATAATTGTTTTTTTATTTAACCCTGTTCTGGTGCGCAGTGTTTTATAGGTGTAGTGATGCAGTTTCTTAAGACCGCATTGAGTGGTTTTAGATTTGGCACGGTGTTTTATGATGCACTGGGGTGATTCGTTAACATCGCATCAGGTTTTTTCTATTTTGGAACGGTGTTTTATGATGCACCAAGGTGGAATAGATGTGAAGAACCGGTGTTTTAAAGTAATAGGATGCACCGAGCAGGTGTGTATGGAGCGCACAGTGTCTGGTGTGCTAATGTTTTGTGCGATCGATGCTTTCTCTTGTAGAGTGCACCAATGATTGAGAACAGAAAAGTGAAAAATGCGGTTTTTTTGCCATAATTTTTTTTTATTTAACCCTGTAATGGTGCGTGCATTTTATAGCTGCACCGATGCTGTTTCATACGAATGCATTGGTCCATTTTTGTTTTTGCGTGGTGTTTTATGATGCATCGATGCGGTTTCTTAACACCGCACTGGACGGTTTCTGTTTTGGTGCGATGTTTTATGATGCATCGGCCCGAAAGAGTTGTGAAGAAAAAGTGCATGACAGTAATAGGACGCAGCAGGCAGGTGTGCATGCAGTGCAGGGTGTCTGGTGTGCTAATTTTTTCTGTCCACTGGTGCTTTCTCTTGTAGAGCGCACCAGTAATTGAGAGCTCTGGAGCACTGAAAAAGGTTAAAAATCCAGTTTTTTTGTCGTAATTTTTTTTTATTTAACCCTTCTCTGGTGTGGGTGGTTTATAGGTGTACCAGTGCTGTTTCTTATGAATGCAACGATTGGTTTCTATTTTGGCGCATTGTTTTATGATGCACCAGTATCTGCAGTTTCGGTTTTGGCATGGTGTTTTATGATGCACCGGCATGAAAGAGTTGTGAAGCACCGATGCTTTCTCATGTAAGGAGCATCGGTGCGATTTTGGATGATAAGCACACAGAGCAGAAAAGATCCACAAAACCCTCCACCTGCCTACCTCCTCTAGTAACCTCTACTAGAAACAGATGTATGGGTATTTTTATAAGGGGTTCCTCAAAAAAATCTTCTAGAGGATCTTTTCTTTGTAGTGTACGTGTGTGCATATTTGAATAGAGTGGGCCAATGAAACTGGCACGCATAATTTTGTGAGTTGTGGCATCCCCTGCGTAGTGCCCACCGGCTGGGCCATCATGTAGTTCCTTCAAGACCTGTTGATCTTCATTATTTTCTTTTCAACATAGTAGGACTCCGTTGGGGTGCTTGCGGAACAACTTACCCTGCACTAGCTGGTAGGCTGAAACCTTCAGTCTTATTGCACATTTCTGATGGGTGTTTAAAGTTTTTTCCATGATACCACGACCATGATATTGTTGAAGGTCAATGTACCATGAAGGGGTTCCTTTTTGAGGTATACTTTCGGCTTGGTACATGTCAATTTCATGATCCCAACATTCCTCTTCATTACCCCGCAGGTCTGTGGCTTCAGCAGCGATCCGAAATAGCCCTTGGCCCTTGATAGTATGTGTAGGCTTGAATTCCAGGTCATATTCTTGAAGGCATGTCATCCAATTTCCTCGTCTCTCACCCAGCTCCTGATGCACGAATAGTGAGTGAACCGCTGGGTGAGGTACAAATACTATAATGTGATTATTCAAAATGTATGGCCTGAAGTGTTTGACAACCTTGTATACTACGTAAGCCTGCTTATCGATATCCAGATAATTTAGTTCGCCACGTTACAAACCTGCACTCATGAATGATATGGATCGCTCGTCACTGCTGCCATCTTTTTGAGTGAGGATGGTCGCGAGAGATGATTTTGAGGCGAAGGTATACAAAATAAAGTCTTTGCTAAAAGCTGGGTTATCAAGGGCTAGTGCTTCTATGATGACCTGTTTGATATTATCTAATGCTTCTTTCTTGGGGAAATTACATTTAAAATTTCCATTCTTCTTGATCATACCTTGCAGAGGTTTCACGATTTGGGCGAAGTTGGATATGATTTTTCATAGGAAATTGATATTTCCGAGAAATGACTACATGGATTTTTTGCTACTCGAGGGAGGAATCTGGGTGATGGATTTTGCGCATTCCGGGTCCACCACTATGCCATCTCAAGTTATGATATACTCTATTATATTTCCTTTAGAGTCTTCCAAGATGCTCTTTTTGGGGTTAAGTGAGATCCCGTATTTTCAGCACCTTTCAAAAATCTGTTTGAGGTGGTGTAAATGGTCACACATGCGTTTGGAAAATATGGTGATGTCATCAAGGTATACCACTACACTTTTCCCCATTACACCTCGAAAGGTGATGTACATGGCCCTCTAGAAGGTTTCCCTAGAATTAATTAGGCCAAAGGGTATGTGTCTGAATGCAAACGTTCCCCATTTAGTCCTGAATGTGGTTTTCAAACAATTGGGTTCAGCCACTAGTACTTGGTTGTAACCTAAAAACCCATTGAGTAATGGGAAAAATTCTAACCTAGATAGTGCTTGAAGGATCTGCTACATAGGGGGCATTGGGTAGTTGTCCTTGTTCGAAGATCTGTTCAAATTTCGGAAGTCTACGTATAAATGAATTTCGCTAGAATTTTTACGAATTGGGACCAATTTTTACACCCAGGTTGAATGTCGGACTTTGAAGATGATGCGTGCGTCCAAGAGTTTCTTCAGTTCCTTTTGGATCATCGGCTCCAAAGTTGGGTGTACCTTCCTCAGCTTCTGCTGGAATGACGTAACTCCTTCCTTCATGGGTAATATGTGTTGCATGAGTCGTGTGTCATAGGTCTGCAGCTCATCATATGTCCAAGTGAAAACATCTCGGTATTTCTTGAATAATTCAGTAAAGAATTGTCTCTCTTGAGGGGTGCATTTTGCACCGAGGTTGACAAATTCTGGTTCCTTTTTCATCCTGAGATTTATTTTTTGGTGCAATAAGGTGGAACTCTGTACCTTGTTTTGGGGGGGTCCCCGAAAACGGTTTTGTAGGTCAAATAGCTTTTCGAGCGACACTACCCCTTTGGGCATGGGATTCCTCTTGTGCTCCTCTCATTCCTTTTGCAAGGCTAGGTCACGATCCTCTTCTTCGATAACAACATCCTTGAACACGTATGCATTAAGCATGAAATCTAGTACCTGTTGATCATCATAAAAAACATGCAGATTACTTACATTGTTCGGCAGGATAGGCTTATAAAAAATTTCAATAGAGAACCCATCTCTTAGTGGGGTAAATCTAGTGGCAACATTGGCAAGTGTATCAGACATTGCATTATGAATTCTAAGTATGGACTCGATACCAAAAGCATCAAAGGTAGAAATCAGATTCCATACCTCTTGCTGATAACCTTTCAAATGTGGAGATAGGTAGTGAATGGCATTACGTACATGTCAAGTGATGATCTCGAAGTCTCCAATTACCTTCAAGTAGCTGACTTTGAGATTTATTTCTTTCTTGAGCCCAAGGATCAGTGCTTCATACTCGGTTTTATTATTCGTACATTGGAATTGTAGTTGACAAGAAATTAGGAACTTATTCTTCTGGGGATCTAACAAGATATAGCCTATGCTGGCCCCGTCATGGGTCTTGGAACCGTCGTAATACATGGTCCAAAACTTTTCTTCCAACTTTGTAAGATCATGTGAGGGAACAGGCAGTGTACTTGAGGTGGAGGCATCTGAAGGTCCTTCGGGTGTGGCCAGGTGGAAAGTAGTAGCCGGGAGGAGCTCCGACTGGGTGTCTTGGGAGATTGGGATTAAGGGGTTTGATATCAACCGAACGTGGCTTCTAGGAAGCACATGCCCAACTCCTCTTGTGTGAAGCTGACGAGTTCGATGGTTGCTTCCAGGTCAGTCACTGTGTGTTTCATGTAAGGTTCACTTTCGACCCAGATTTTATTGTTCCTACCCTTCTATGGGAGCCACAGGTGGACCAGTCGATAGCAAAGTATCCTTGCAGCGTGCTTGACCAATCTCAACTCAAAAGAAAACCGTAGGCTTCAGGGATATCTACGATCACTATATTGATGCACTGATGCACCCTAGAGTCTGAAGAGAGGTGGATGAGGACGTTATTCAATTCACCCATGGCGGGGACTTGGGATATATCAATTTGAATGATCCTTACATTGGTTTTTTCATGAAGGATGTTTAATTTATTGCATATGGATAGGGGAATAACATTTGTGGATGCACCGGAATCGATGAGGGAGTTATGAACATTGAAGTTGAAGATCTCGAGAGATAGGAGGAAAGGGGTTGTGGTTCATTAGGAGTTTGCATTTACGACATTCACAATGGACTAGGGACATGTAGAAGCTTCAGAGGATGTGGAGCTCACATGTTTGGATGTTGGTAGGTTGGAAAAAGATTTAAGAATAAGATCTCGCTGGTTAGCCATTTGGGTTAGCTCGTAGAGGGAAATGTTTCCTTGTGTTTTCTTCATATCTTCAATAATGTTATATCCAGATTATAGGTGTGGGAGAGGTTCAACAGAGGTATTTGGTGAACCTTATCTTAATCTAGCCTTTGGTTTGACTCGGGTAGAGGCGGGGATATATTTTTAAGGAGTTGTGGATTGGTTCTCCTTGTTTGGTGGAAGAATATTTCTTAGGAATGCTTTTCTCTTTTCTTTGAAGGAGTGTTCGGGCACTGGGACTTCACTCCTTAGACCATAACTCTGTGGGGGTTTTGTTTAAGGATCATCGACAAAGTTTATCTCTGTCATGGGGGAACATCCTTCTCTGCGAACCATCTCGAAGGTGAGGATAGTGGATCTCGCATCCTCATCCGGGGGAGAGGCTTCTTCGCTATCTAAATCGGTCTCCTCTTCTAACTCTCCCAAGGTTTGATCTTCTAAGAGTTGATTTACCATGGTAGTCATGGTATTGATCCACTGAGGGTAGGTTTTTTTCAAGTGGGAGGCTTGATGGAAAAAGCAGAAATTGCCTTTGCTGATCTCTTCTACGTTGAGATTGGTGTTTGAGTTTGGTGGAGGGCGACTAATCATGAGGTTTCTCTTGCTAAAGAAAGGTTTCTACATATTTTTACCTGAGGTGGGGTCATTATTTTTTCTCTTCAAATCAGAGACTTCATTTTCCAACATCTTGAGGGACTTTGTGATGATCTCGAAATCAAAAGGGTCATTATCCTTGTATTTGCATTGATGAGTTGAGGGTTGTGCTCTTTTCACAGTTGTTTTTGGGTCATCTTGGCCATCATGATCAATGTATCTTATGGATAGCATGTCATTTTCGATAGCAAGGGTGGTGGCGTAATTTGCTGCCAAGGTAGCACTAGCTCCACGTTTCACGAACATGGTGATATCCCTAGGGAAATCCCTTGTGTAATAATCAATGTTGATGGAATCATCCAGGGCCATGTTTGGAGGGAATTTGTTCAATATGGTAGCAAAGCATTAGTTGAAGTCTCTGACTTTCTCCTTCTTCTGAAATTTTGAAGTACTTAGCTCTGTAAGGAGCATAGAAGGAGTCTTGTCTTCCGAAAACTTTTGGAGGAAGGTACGACGAAATTTCTCCTAGGAGGAAATGGAAGCGAATGGTTAGGAATGGTACCACATAGGATCCTTAATTTCTAAGGTCTGGGGAAATACACAACATGCTACATCGTCAAAATGCACTCTCATATTTTTTAAGGCCAAGTAGAAGTTATTGATGTGATCTTTCGCCAACGTACCTTTTTCAGGGTCGAACCTAGGGAGGTGCTTCTCTGGGTGTCAGGGCATGTTGTGAAAGGGACCGCGAAGGCCTAAATGAAATTGTGCCATCCAAGCCAAGGGTTGCACCTATCTAGCCCAATTATGGGGCGGAATGTAGATTTTCCCCATTTCATTCTCAGATCTGTTGTCCATGCCAGATCCGGAGGCTTCACACTCATGTTGGGAGTGCATGTCATGATTTACTCTAAGGTTTCCCATATTCCTAAGATTTATCTAGTTATAAAGGAAGGGAAATATGTTTTGGTTTTGGTTGTGGTGGTGGTGAGTGTGTCCCGTATTCCGACCTTGTCCATGGCCCCTGTCCCCTCAACCTTTGTTTCCCCGTCCCCTTGCGGTTCCTCCTCCAAGCGGTTTGTTTGCTTGAGTGTTATCACCCAACATCTGGTCAGGTTGAGGGCCAGTGTCAGGTTGGGGTTCAATAATTTCAGGGCCATCCCCTCTGATGTCTCGGGGGTTGTCTGGGGGTTTGACTGAATTTCTCTCAACTGCATCAGCATAATCTTGGAGCATAATATCTATCAACTAACAAGTTTGATGCATTCCAGGGGTCCACAAATTGGCCTAGGAAAGAGTGGCTGGGAGGATTTGTAGAGATATAATAATATTGCGGGCGAGTGGGCGCAAGGCCCTCAGCTGGTCTAAGGTGACCTCATAATAGGGCAAGTCCTCCTCTGGGGAATTCTCAAGGGGCGGAGGACCAATATTTTAATACATGATCTCCCCCTGAGGGGTTTGCAATGGGATATTACTTGAGTTGTTGGAGCCTGCCATTCAGGCCCTCTTTCTAGCGCCAAATCAACTGACGGAAAAAAGTGCCTGACCAAAAGTAGGGGATCTCCTCGGTAAAATGTCCCAACTAGATTCTAGACCGTTTGTGATAGGGATCTCGTCCAGGGTGTGGGTCTAGCTATCACTGAATATTGATTTTCTCAGATGAAAGATATGCCCTGCAGACTTGATGATACACCGCTACTCGAATGATACGAAAAAAATGGTCGATGAGTTATCATGTAAATGAAACATTATAAATAGCAAAGAGAGTTTCGAAGCATGAATCCAAAGGAAATGTTGTTAGCAACACATCATTAGGGTCATTGTCATAAAAGTTGGTTGACCACAAAAGAAAAATTTCTCTATGGTCGAAACACCCTTCAATTCCTTAAGCGTTTTCTGAAAGATAGAGCGGCATTAATAATGAGGTCATTAAAAATCTCTTAATGAAATATTAACATACCATCAACACATATGGAAAGCTTAAATATAGAAATTACATATGAAGAAAAAACATAGACTAGTTAGTTATGAAATATAGTGAATACAATAAGACATAATACTCATAATGCTAGCACACACATAAGTCCTCATCAGATCTAGTAGTGGAATCAAAACATTCATTTGTATTCACTCTCAGAAATATGCATTCAATGCGATACAATTATCTCTTCTCCTTTTGGAGTCTTGAAAAAAGGTGCCTTACAGTGTTCCCATAGGGAATACTTATAGAAACAAATTGACCCTTGGGTGGCCCTGACCTTTCAGCTTCCTGACTTTTGGCATGGTCTATGACCTAGTTGGCATTTGGAACTTGCGACTTGGCCCTAACTGCGACCTGCATCATGTTCCCTACTGCGACCTACAACCTATTCCTTGTTGCGACCTGTGACCTGTACCATTTCCTTTGTTAAGGGAACAATTGTGTGATGGACAGGCCAGGTACGTCTAACTATTGTTGTTCCTTGAGGTACTTCTGCCAAGCCTCATAGCCTGCAACTACTGGAGTGACCTGGGGGGTATCTTCTGCTAACCTGTGAAAACATTCAAGTGCGTCCAGAACCAAAGTGCACCTTTTTACTAATATTTTTTTGGATAGGGAGGCCATTTTGGTGTAGATCTAGACTGGTGTGATGATGAACTAAAAAATGTTTTCCAGTGAGCCTGGGAGGTCCTGTGAAGCAACTTCTTGGCTCAGGGGTTGCAGGAATATTTGAATGTCTTGGGTCACCTCTTCCCTTGTATTCTCAATATCTAATGCTACCAAGGAAGGGATATGATGTACATTAGCCATTGAATTGATGCCACTGATCAGGTGTTTGCAAGAGGACAACACATTTTCCACATCCTTTACCAATTTATCCTTGGATTGTATCTTCATTCCTATCTGAAATTTTTTAGTCTGAGTATAGATCCAATCCTTACATGGCAGGTGTTAGGAGCCTACAGATATCTATCTGACCATTCCAACATGTTGTCCAGGGCAGCAAAGGCCTCCTTCAACTGCCCAGTTTTCCTTTTACTTTTTGCTTGCGATCTTTGCAGTGGTGCGACTGTCTACTTTATCACGAACATTTCCTCATACACTTTCTTCATGGTAGCCTCCAAAGTAACCAACTTCCTTTGAATAGTGATTGGTAATTCGTTTGCCTGGGTAGTTGTGAAATGAAGCCTTTGAATTTTTGCATCCAACACCTTCTTTTCTTGTTCAGGCTGAGCTGCCTTCTGCTCGGAAGCTCGGAGCCTATTTTTTAGAGACAAAATCTCTCTGCTCATTCTGATGAAATTTTCCTCGTGGCTGCTACGAAGGCAGTCCCTGTTGATGCGATCATGATCAGATTAGTCATGGTATCTAAGAATATATCCTTTTCTGTGGTAATTGTCAGAGGCTTGGTTGGATTCTATGCAAGGAATTTTCTTTTCTCTTGTGTGATCTTGTGCTTGAACTGGTCATATGTGAGCCTCATCAAATCTAAAATCTCATCTTCCTGCTCCTCTGAGGTGCCAAGGTCTGAGAGAGGGGATTGCACACTCATCATGGGGTTTGTTTGAGGTACCTCAATGTGAGGCAACTCTATTTTCTCCCCAGTCTTTGGGGGTGGTGTTTTTCTTCCCTTTACTTCCTTGGAAGAGTCTTCCTGCGATTTATGGTTTTCTTCCTCCTGTCTACTCTTCTCCACCTCTAATTTATCATGTTCTTCCTTTAACCTTCACTCAACCTCTTTCTTCTATTCTTCTTCTTGCTTCTTCTTACGTTCCTCTTCCTCTTCTTGCCTGTGGGCTTCTCCTGCCTGCTTTTTCTTCTGTTCCTCCTTTTGTTGTTTTTTTTTGCTCCTCAACTTGCTTCTTTTGGTTGTCTTATTCTTGCTGTCTTGCCAGGGCATCCTGGGTTCTTTTTAGTTCCTCTTCCTTTTCCTTCTTCTCGGCTTCTTGCTGTGCCTTGGCCTCTATGTCTCTCTTTTCATGTTTTTATTTAGAAATACTACTGCCTGTATCAATCCTTGGATTCTTGGCTTTGGAAGATGAGGCTCCCCCTATCAGATCGTTTCATTTTAGCATGTCGGCCCTTTCTTCTGTAGTTTGATCATCTTGCGCCCTTTGATCAGTTGATTCTTCTGGTGAGGATTCCCTATCTTTTTTGTACCAGATTCTGAATTTCTCTTTGACAGGGCATTCCGTGTGTTGGTATTTCCAATCGAATTTGGTTCGTTTACATTGCACATGGATGATCCTTTCAGGATCATATGACCTGTGGGGGAAGGTCACAAAATGGAAACCTTTGGTTTCCTCTACCTCTGCTTCTACTTCTGTTAAATCCTTAACTATGTAGGCTTCGATAGTGAGTAGGAGAGTAGGCCATGGTTTCTTCTTTCCCTTGCTGAGGACCTTGGAAAACCCGCTCATCATCTGGTAGCACAGTTCTTGTAAGAGTAGTTTATCAGTGAAAAACTGGGGCAGTGTGTGAGGTGCCTTGAATGACCTGAACACCATGATAAAAGTACTTTCTGCAATGGGAAACTAGTTGGCCACTTGGTTTATCGTTTCCATGGCTCACCTAGACATGCACGAGGCATATTTTCCAAACATCTTCGTGTAGAGCGTGGGAATGAAATTATGCGAGATCAATTCTATATCTTGTTTATATTTGGAAGATCGGAACACACTTAAGTCTTTATGAATTGGCCCGCCATGCTTCACATCATAATTATGCGGCCACCCTTCAAAGTGACATATTACGCATACTGCGTCCAAAAGGTAGGAAGCCATGTGAAATTTAGATGTGCACCCTTCTTCGGGTGCCTGTGCTGCTGATATGTTTGACCTGAGGACCACTACTATTAGGTTGGACCAGTTGAACGGGGTGCCATATGTCACGATAGTGTACATGAGAGGGACCCAAGTCCCACTGAAATTAGTGGCATCTGGTTGGCTGTACATCCTACACATCATTACTGTCATGAACTTGTAGACGTTCCTAAGGCCCTCTGTTTTATATTCTTGATCCTTTTTAACCTTAAACTTCTCGGGGCCCTCCCACCATCCCTTCAAGGTCTCTGGTATTAGTACTTCATGAGTGGCTACCCACTCAAAATTGAAATTTTGTTCTTGGGTGGGGACTACATAGTATAATTCTGCATCTTCCCCCATCATATTAGCAAACGTCTTCCCCGAGTGGTCATGAATGACCCACATCCTAGAGTCGAACTTCGAGAGGATCCATTTAATAACCCGTGCACATGGAAATACGGATGGATGAGTTCCTGCATAGTGAGGTTTGGATCTGTTGACCTGAATGTACACTTACCTGTCTACGAGGTCTTCTGGGAACTCACTTTTTGTGAACTCTCGATATACCTGGTACCAACTCATCTTGTCTCCTTTCCCGAACATACAGGAGGTGTCCCCATTGATAGGGGGCGGGGAAGGAAGTGTGCCTTCTTCTGAAATCTCTACCTCTTGACTCTTCTTTCTTTTTCAAACTGCTGGAGGCCCCATATCGCTTGAGGCCGAAGAGATGGAGACACACTCGAGCTCGATTTCAATATTTCTTGGCATGTCCATAAAACAATCCCATGATAACACAGACGACATAATTACAAATATGTTAAGACTGATGAAACTTCCAAATTAACTAACTGCTCAGGTTAGGTCGTTGTGACCCCTACCAATTATTATCTAAAGAAATGGCGAGGCTTGCGACTTATTGAGCTCACTACTAGGTCGCAAGGTCACTAGGTCACACTTATGTGAAATCTTAGGAAACTACTACTTTGCGACTTGGCGACTTGTGACTAGATCACAAGGTCGCTAGGTCGCACTGGCATAAACTTTCAGGGAACTATGATTTTGCGACTTGGCTACTTGCGACTAGGTCTCAAGGTTTCTAGGTCATAAATTAGGCGGTTAATTGGTGATTAGTGACTTGGTGACTTTAGGACTCAACAAACAAGTCGAGAGGTCGCAGGGTCGCTTAGTTGCTAAGTCGCGCTAGGGCTCTTTGGGAATATTTGCAGTGATTGCAACCCGTGGGGAATGAATGGAAAAGAGGGAAAGAAATCAAAGGGTGATGGACAAATATAAGCTTCAAGACCTCCCCAGGCAACCAAGAAGGGTGCTTGAGGCAACTGGGGTAGGGTAAGGTTCAGAGAGGGAGGCAGAGAGAGGTGAGCTTGAGGGGAGGTGAATACTTTAACCAAAGGGCTGGTGAGGAGCTTGAATGAAACCAAACAGAGGGATTAAAAGGCCATGACAAGGGCAAGTGAGGCAACAACTAATCAAAAAGGAAAAAATAGGAGGATTAGGCAACTTACGTGGAAAAAATGCGCTCCAGCTGGCTTGTGAAAGGCATTACTTGCTTTGTCACACAGGGCTAACGCGACCTACGCGGCCCTTTTATTTATAAATGGGTCACACGTGCGATCATTTAATGCTTCTCACTAAGTCGAAAATCAGGGGTGGTTAAGGAAATATGCGACCTTGTGACCTTGCAACCCCACGACCTGGAGGTCGCTAGGTCGCTAGGTCGCACAGTTGCAAAATGAGAAAAGTTAAGTGAGTATGCGACCTTACGACCCTGCGACCTGGAGGTTGCTAAGTCGCTAGGTCGGATGGTCGCAAAGATGTGTGATTTTATGAATTTTGCGACTTTGCGACTATGCGACTAGATTTTAGAGGAAAGAAGTCATGGACCAAACTTTGTAGGCATAATGCATGAAAAGGGTCTTTCTGAGGGATCAGGGGCTCTGAAATTTTAATATGGAACTAAATTTTGGAGTGTGTTGTAGCGGCTACACCAAACTAATACTAAAAAAACACACTAATTTTTTTTATTTAGTTTGTAAGGTTGCAGTAAGATGGTTGTGTGAATTGAACCATATACTTAAGGATGATTTTGTTCCATGTAATCAGAAATCACATCATGTTGTTTTAAAATTTGTGTCTTAATAAACTATTTTCTCAAAGTTCTTACGAAGAGCACATAAAGCTCAATAGTAAAATAGAACATACCAATTTATACTTATTACAAGATGAACTATATTTTCCCTCGTAGTGAAATGTAATGTCATACATAGAATATGGCTAATTGTGTTGTAAAAATATAATAATACTAGGAAAGATGTCTAAATAAATAATCACTTCACTCTTTTAATCACCATAACAGCCAAGACTAACTTCTTTATTTCAAATAAAAGCCCAATTATGCCATTGAAAGAAACATAACCACCAATCAAAAACATTAAACGAAATATTGAAACCCCTATCCATAAATAAACCTCTCAACATTGTTACAAAAATTATATACAAACTTGTCTTGAGGATACTAAATTGGTGGCTGTCCACCTTCTTTTCCTATCATAAATAATTTGATCCAATAGTTAATAATTATATTAATTTCGTTATACAAATAAAATAATTATCTTAATTTCATTATACAAATAAAATAACTAAGGTTTTTTTTTTGTAAGCTTAGGTGGCTCCTTCCATTTTCTATTAATAAAAGTCGGGCAAAAAATATACAAAACTAGACCTCAAACTGCCCGCAGGAAACCACGTATTTCGGCCATTGAAGTTTAGAGTATGTCAACCAAAACATAAAAATCCTTAACAGTCTATACCATATCTGACGATACTTAATATATAAGTATGGAGATAACAACATATACAGAAAAAAGTACTAGCCACTAAAAAGAAAGTAAAACATTTGATGATGAAACCCTTAATCTTCCTCAGATTCCACTGGTACTGGATCTTTGGCACTGGACCCTGGTAATTCAACTGTAACTTGCTGCATAGACTTGATTTCCTTCTCCAACCTTCTGAGCCTCGCATACTGATGCAATTGACGAATTTGATTTCCTGGATGTTCCTATTTGTTGGGGTTCCCATGTTTTGGCTAGATTGGCAAGACGAAAAGATGAGACAACATCATAACCACTTTGGGGCCCTAGGATCTAGCCCTCCCGGACCCGGAGAGGGATCTCTCCAATAAAACAAAGAATTATATATCTTTGAAAGCTCAAAATGAGGTATTAGGCTAGGTATGAAGCACAGAGGGGGTGTGAAATGATTTGGTTGGTTGGTTGCTGGGTTGAGTCATGAGATCACAGACTGAGAAGGTAATAGGAGGAAAGGAGAAAAATAGCAGGACATTTCGGCAAAAAACAATGAGTCAAGACAGTGCCATCCATTGGGCTATGGAGTCATGAAAGGAAATTACTTGCAAACCACTAGCCAAGGCTTTTAGAGGGCAAGTCATCTATACTAAAGGATCTTTTAGATAGATGGTGGGATGGAACATTAAGGATCGAAAGTGAGAGAAGGAAAGCAACCCGGTTTCTGTCTATAGATCAGGTTAGAGGTTATTTAACTCCAGACCTGCTTGGACATACTCATAGGCAACTTTCAATGGGAGAAACAAAGAGGCAGCTTATAGATCAGACTAGAGGTCATTTAACTCCAGGTCTGCTTTAGCATGCTCTGAAGGAAAATAGAGATAATTTTTAATAGAGCCAGGGTCTATAGATCAGAGAATGAATTTGAACATTCAATGCTTTGACACCAGCAAGAGATCTTAGAAAGTCCAGCTGATCGCACAAGGACCCTAGTGGACAGGGCTAACTCTAATCCCGAGTATCCCAAATCTTCCAGCTTAAACCCAACAAGAACAACTAAGCAGCAAACCCCGAATTCACACATCAGCTAGCAAGAAATAACATCTGCCACACTGGTTAAACCACGAGAGTCGGCTCTTAGTTTCACTATTAGCAGAAAACATTAAAGGCAAGGAGAGCAGAAACATAGGGTACCTAATAAGGGTAAATCCTATGCCAGATTTCTGATGCGAGCCAGAAGAAATGAACAGTATGAAAAATGTAATAAACAATGTGATAAGAAAACATCACCCGTAGTAATAGATCAAGATCCAAAGAAATTGCTTGTTCAATTGATGTGTAAAACCAGTCACATACACTGAGGTCAATGGCTAATATAGTCTGAACTTTATCCTCCGAGCCTACTACATTACAAACTACTCTGCTACTCTCTCCCAAAACTGTTCTAAGAGTAAAAAATGAATCCCTCTAACAGCAACGGCAACAACTGAACAACAACCTTTTCACTATGTTTCTTCATGAGTTTTATAGCTGAAAGAGAGGCAGAGGAGGTAGATGAAACACTAAATGAGACATGAAATAGAAGTAGTAGAAGAGGGCTGAGGCCCATTCTGTTTTAATATTGATGCATTAATCTTCAGTACTCTTTGGGTGAAAGAGTGGTCTTCAACAGGCTGACATTTACTTCAGGTATGTTCTTGACGTCCTTTGGCTGTAGTATTCTGTAGTACTCTGGTGAATAAACAAAAGGCAGATAAATGAATTTGAGGTCTACCGTGTTGCATAACAAA